>JAWNOA010000141.1:3000000-3439132 GCA_035046345.1 Drosophila birchii | reverse complement strand
CGTACTTCATCATTGTTTATGACTTCATATACGTTGGGCTTAGAAGCTTTTTCAATAGTTTGCCTAGGCAATTCTATTTCTTTATTTTGCGCGCGTAATTTGTTGTCTACTTTGATATCTTGTAGTGACTTTCATAATATTTCCTGTGATATTTTGTAGCTCTTTAATAGTTATTCTCGACAATGCGTCAGCTACATGATTTGTCTTTTTCCTTTAAATATGTTCAGTCACGGCAGCATTACTCATAAGCAATATCATTTAGAATTCGTCATAATAATTCTTCAGTCGCAGCCACATGCATTTGTCCTTAATAAAGTATCATTTATGCATAACTGGCGGACATGAGGAAAGCAAATTAGAGCAATAAGTGTCAGGTCATATAGCTGGCAATAACCTACATACACAGTAGCAATAAGTGTCAGGTCATATATCTGACAATAACCCACATACACAGTAACCCACATTCACAGTAACCCACATTATTTTGTTATACGATATTTGTTACCATAAGCATTTTGTACCTATATATACTGTTAAGTTTTCATTAATAAAGTCAGTAAGAGTTCTAACTCACAATAGAGCTTTTATTCATGCACTACATGCGCCCGACACCATCGTCGTGTCTTTATGCCCTCAACCAACCAACCAAACCTCACCCAAACCCAATCAAACCGTCCAACTAGTTCCAAGTGCTAGTTGCGACAACTACAGGCAATAGTTTATGCACTATCTGCCAGGCATCTAAGCCTCAACACAAACATTTGGTGACCCCGACGAACACGTCAACCGACGTTAGTCAATAGGAAAGAATCCGTAACTCTTGGGATCTTCCTACTTTTGTCTCACACACCAAATAAACCATTTGGTGACTCCAACATTTAACAAAAAAAAAAAGGAAATTTCCGTAACTCTTGGGATTTTCCTACTTTTATCAACAAAGGAAAAATCCGTAACTCTTGGGATTTTCCGACTTTGACTAAAATCCGTTTTTAGAAACTCCAAATTCTAAAAATCCCCCAAGTCTATTGAACATTTGTTGTTTTCCTTCGACCACATCACGGTTGCGAATAGGAGCGTATCCAGCTGTCAAAGCAAATAAAATACTCCCAACGGTCAGGAACAAAAACAATTTTCAATATGTCTAGAAAGGAGGAGCAAGCAGTCACAGAGGCGTTAGACTTGCAGGAAGAAATCAGTCAAGAAATATCGAAGCTGATCCGCAATTTTAAAAAAGACTCTGCGGAAAGATACCAAAATCCAACGTATTATAAATCAAAGTTGGCCGCAATCGATGAAGCATGGAATCGATTTGCGGATAATGACAAAAATATTCCAGCGGAATATAGAACCGCAGAATATTTATAGTTCTACGTAGACTGTCGTGAGTCATACGACAAATATAGAACGATAATAACCGATGCAATGGCTCAAACCTCGAGCAATGACCCCGGAAATTCAATCTCGATCAATGCTTCGAAAAATGCAGACGTTGCAAGTTTTACGCAACCTGCAAGCAAGCTGATATTAGCTTGTCGGCGACAAAGGGCGATTGCTGAATCAATCAAACGTGCCCTGAATGAATTTTCCGAAACCGGAAGGGCCATAACAAGGGATTTGATAACCTCATTATGGTCCCAATATCAGAATGTCCACTTTGCTGTTCACGAAGACCCAGTCGAAGAAGGATACGACATGCAGTCGTTCCTCCGACTAGAAGGAGAAGTTCAAAGGGTCTTGGGGGCGCAAACAAGTGCATCAAACAATGAAGATGTACATTTGCCCAGAGTCAGCATCCCAAAGTTCGATGGGGATGTACTCAAATGGACTCAGTTCTTCGACTTGTTCATGGCATGGTTCACGATACCAATATGCCCACAGTCAGGAAGATGTGGTACCTCAAAACCACCGTAACTGGAGAGGTAGAAAGATTAATAAGACATATTGATCTTAAAAAAGAAAATTACATGAGCGTATGGGAAATATTGGTTGACGCGTACAACAATCCCCGCCATGTAGCAGATACGATTCTCAATCGTCTCCTGCAGCATCATACAAACAGTGACGATCCGAAGTCATTAAAAGAGTTGTATATCACAACAATCGAGTCTCTAGCATCATTAAAGGGACTAGGCATTGATATATCCAGCTGGGATACAATCATAATTGCCATCATTAAGCAAAAACTGGATCTTGCAAATCGAGCCCTCTACGAACAATCGTTAGACGGATCACGAGAACTCCAAGGTCTCGATACAATGCTAAGCTTCCTGGACCATCGAAGCCGAGTGCTGGGAACAGGAAAACGCAATCAACAATTGAGAAAGGAGCAGAAGAGCCCATCATGCACTTCTGCCAGCGCTGGAAGGCAACCAAATTGTCCTTTCTGCAAACGGACTCATTGGCTATACAAATGCGATGATTTCCGCAGCAAAACCGTACCCGATCGAGTCAATTGGGTTCAAAAACAAAAATTGTGTGTTAACTGTTTCAGCAGTGACCACAAGGCGAAAGATTGCCGAGGCCGTACGTGTTTTAAATGTGACAAAAAACATCATACATTGCTGCACCTAGAGGCCACGTCAGGTGCGGCAACAGAGCCAAAATCACCTTCTGTAGGTGCAGCAAGTAACAAAAGTTACAATCTGCTGGCCACAGTCAAGGTATTGGTCAAAGCAAGCAATGGCCAGATGGCCACATTTCGAGCCTTGCTAGACTCAGGATCACAAATTAATCTGATCTCTGAGCGAATGGCCTCCAAGCTTTCATTAAAGCTCCACGGTGCATCATTGCGCATCGAGGGCATTGGAGGCAACCCAAAAACCAGTCGAGCTAGAGCAAACGTTCTCATGAAGTCGATGCATAATGATTTTGCTCAACAAGTAGAAGCCTTTGTGCTGCCACATATCATAGCTGATCAACCAGCTCATGAATTAATTGCCTCACAATTACAAGTCCCAAACAACGTCATTCTGGCTGATCTAAACTTTGACAAACCAGGAAAAATTGACATGCTTATTGGCGCAGAACATTATTATTCATTGCTTCTACCAAATCAGATGCTGATGACGCCAGAAGGCCCAATTCTTCAAAATACAAAGCTTGGATGGATTGTGGCCGGAAAAATTCCTGCTGAGCACGACTCAGCGGCATTTTGTGCAGCGGTAACCACAGAAGAGGAGGTGGATACGCTACTAGAGCGATTTTGGACCCTAGAGAATCAGACACCAAAGAAAAGGCTCGATCTCCAATAAAAGCTCATTGCGATTCTCATTTCGTAGCGAACCTACAGGTAGCAATAGATGGAAAATTCATTGTGAAACTTCCATTTTCTGAAGGAACTTCAGCCTGGGGGCATCTCAAAAAACAGCAACCAACAGATTTTTGGCATTAGAGCGACGAACGCCACCAGAAGTCTGGAAAGGATATGTAGACTTCATGGAGGAATATGAACGTCTTGGACACATGAAGCTGGTACCACCCACACACGTACCCTCAGATCACTACTTCATTCCGCATCACTGTGTATTGAAACCCGAAAGCAGTACCACAAAACTGCGGGTAGTTTTTGATGCATCCTGTAAAACGACAAGCAATAAATCATTGAATGTACGCTGGACCCACGGTGCAGAGCGAATTGTTTGCAATTTTACTACGATTTCGCACTCACAGATATGTGTTTACTGCAGACATAGAAAAAATGTATCGGCAGGTGTGGATGCACCCAGACAACCAGTTCCATCAATTAATCGTGTGGCGTAAGAAACCATCAGAAGATCTAAAGTTTTACAGACTTAAAACGGTCACATATGGTACAACATCAGCGCCATTCCTGGCTACTAAATGCTTGGATTATTTGTCCGAGAAGGCCAAGAATCATTTACCGCTTGGATCATCAGTACTAAAACATGACTTTTACGTGGATGACTGTCTCACAGGAGCAGACAGTATCCCAGAGGCCGTACAAATTCAACAAGAATTAAACAAAATACTGCTGCCTTCCGGATTCAAGCTCCGAAAATGGTGTTCCCATAACTCAGAGGTATTAAGCCAAATTTTTAAACAGGACATCGTCTCTAACGTCAAGTTAGACGAAACACTCCAACAATACAGTGTTAAGACTTTGGGTTTGCTTTGGATGCCACAAAAGGATCAGTTATGTGGACGATCTCAAAAAAGCGAAGCATCAACCATCACCAAACGAGTGGTCAGTTCCGAATCATCGCAAATATTCGATCCACTAGGATTATTTGCTCCCGTGGTGGTCAAGGCAAAGATGTTTATGCAGACCCTGTGAGAATTAAAAATGGGCTGGGACGACGAGATTCCTCAGTCCCTTCAGGTGGATTGGAAAAATTACCGCGCTGACTTACAAGCGCTAAACAACATGCAAATTGCAAGACACATCTTCGAAGGACAGGTACCCGTCTCACAAGAATTGCACACATTTGTCGATGCTTCAGAACGAGCATATGGAGCAGCAGTGTATGTTCGAGCCACATACAAAAATAATCAAGTGTCCGTCCGTTTGCTGTACTCAAAGTCAAGAGTTGCGCCGCCAGCTAAGGAAACGTTACCTCGGCTAGAGTTATGTGCTGCAGTGTTAGGAGCCGAGTTGACCCATAGAGTCAGAAAAGATTTGCACATGTCTGAAGACAAAGCATCTGGATACTTATGGACTGATTCAAATGTAGTCCTGTCCTGGATAAATGCGTCCGCATCATCATACCACACGTTTGTGGCAAATCGGATAGCTAAAATCCAGGCGGTGTCGCATCAATCTCAGTGGCGCCATGTGTCATCCGCGAATAACCCAGCTGATGTGCTATCAAGAGGGATTGCGGCAAGCAAATTAGCGGGACACAGCCTCTGGCTGTACGGACCGCTATTCCTACACGGTTCCCGAGACAAATGGTCCAAGGTACCGAGCATCACTCCCAGCGATCTAGAACGACGAGTGGAGCAAGTGAGTTTGCCAACATGCCAAGATCAACTGGGGATCGAACTATACAGTTGCAATCACGGCAACTGCTTTCACAAGTTGCAACGTATTGTAGCTTACATGCTGCGCTTCTGTCACAAGCAGAACCGATCTCCTACAACTACTCTAAGTGTAGGTGAGCTAACTTATGCTAGGAAACTAATTTTAAGCACTATTCAAAAAATTGAATTCAGTGATGAGTATAAACAACTGCGCATCCACAGGACAGTGGACAAAAGAAGTTCAATTGTGTCGCTGTCTCCAATAATAGGACATGACGGACTCATCAGAGTCGGAGGGAGGTTGGAAGAATCTAACCTCCCATATTCCGAAAAGCATCAGATCTTGCTTCCATACAATGATCCAATTGTAAAGATGCTGCTACGAGAGATGCATGAAGAGAACATGCATTGCGGAGCGCAATCATTGAGAGCAATAGCCAGACAACAATACTGGATTCTGAATGACAAAACAATGGCCAGAAGCATCATACACAGTTGTGTCAGATGCACAAGGGCACGACCCAAATTGATGCAACAAATCATGGGTAATTTGGCTGCGGATCGAGTAACACAGGCTCGTCCATTCTCCAACTCTGGAGTTGACTACTGCGGTCCCTTTTGGATTCACCATAAAATCCGTGGAAAAAGACCAGATAAGGCGTACATTGCAGTATTCTGCTATTTTGCCACTAAAGCAGTACATCTTGAATTGGTTAGCGACCTGACAACAGACGCTTTCCTAGCCGCTCTTCGGCGGTTCTTGGGTCGACGTGGAAATTGTCTGACAATTCATCGTGACAACGCCACGAACTTTGTAGGTGCCAACAACCAGTTAAAGGCGTTAGAAGAAACAATCTTCACAGAACAGGCTCAGACGAAGATCGTAAACCAATGCAGTAAGCAGCAGGTGGAGTTCAAGTTCATTCCGCCTCGAGCGCCATCATTTGGCGGCCTATGGGAAGCTGCAGTAAAATCAGCGAAAAGGCTACTGGTATCAGTTACAGCCACATCGTCTCTAACGTTTGAAGAACTCAACACAGTAATCATTGAAGTCGAGGCGATACTCAATTCAAGGCCCCTCACTCCGATGTCATCTGATCCCACGGATACATCAGCGCTCACTCCAGGTCACTTTTTAATTGGTGAACCTCTAGTAGCACCTCCTGATGCAAATCTTGCCCTAAGCGGAAAAACTCTGGTAAAAAGATGGGAGCTAGTTTCCAGACTCAAGCAATCGTTCTGGAACCAGTGGTCCATGGAATATCTTCAAGAGCTGCAAATGCGGACTAAATGAAAGACCATGGCCCAGAATGTCAAAGAAGGACTATTAGCCCTAGTAAAAGAAGACAATGTGCCGGTAATGAGCTGGCCTATGGGGCGGATAGTAAAAACGTATCCGGGCAAAGACAATCAGGTCCGCGTAGTAGATGTCAAGACGGCATCAGGCACATTCAAACGACCAGTTACTCGTTTGGCACCTTTGTTAAAGGAAGAAGTAGCCACAAAACGACCACACAGATCTGGTGAGGATACAGCACGAGCAGAAGAGACCCCCACGCAGAAAAAGAAGATATCATTTCCTATCTTGCCAACGGTGCTGGCAATGCTACTCATACTACCGTTAGCAATGGGACAATCAGTAAACATAACTCCTTTTGCAAGTCAACCGGGAATATTCTACGAACGGCTCGGCATGTCCAGAATGGCAATTTCGGAATGGAACATAATTGCATATTATGACTTGAAGCCATACTGGAGCGACATGGGGATATTGGCTGCTGGGATATCTGAACTAAAACACAAATGTTCAGAGTTACGAAACGTCAATGCCTGCAAGTCTATATATGAACATTTTCAACATGTATATGACGAGCTACAAGCAGGAAATGAGTTGATTAATCATTCCCCACAACGAAGAGCACCACTTGATATAGTCGGAAATGTGGCGAATTCATTATTTGGCGTTCTGGACTCAAAGTACGCCGACGACATGTCTAAAATTATAAACAACGTCAAATCTAACGAGGACGTATTGATGATGCTCTTGAAAAATCAAACATCAATTTTGGACTCTACGATAAACATAGTCAGAAAGAGCAGCTCAGCCACCAACGATCGAATCAAAACGCTAGAGTACCAGATAGGTGCAATCAATCAAGAAAGAGGCAAGTACCAAGGCGACCACTTGCAGCAAGCGTTTATGGTTTTGACAGCTCAGCTAACTCTGGTGGCAACGGGAATGCAGCGGATTCAGAGTGAAATAGCTAACGTGCTAACTGACGTTCGCCATCGAACGATCAGTCCGATGCTAGTATCCCCCAAGCAGCTCAGGGTGCAACTAGATCAGATACGGGAACATATCCCACCGGATCAACGGCTTCCAGTATCGTCTGATAATGTAATCCAACTATACAAAATGATGCATGCCAAAGGCACCACAACGAGCAACCACGTCATCTTCAAGATATCGTTACCTCTGGTGTCTGTAACAGAACAGGAAGTGTTCAGCATCATGCCTATCCCAACATGGAAAGCCGGAAGCTGGCAGCGATTTCAGCTAAGAACCGAAATCATAGCCGTCAATGCCCATAAAGACCAGTTCATGGGGATGACTAAAGACGAGTTCAACCAATGTATGGAGCTGCCAAATGACGAGCACATATGTTTTAACCACCAAGCCACATTCAGCGTGGAGAATCGGTGTGAGTTTCAGTTATTTAACAACAAAACTGAGACTATATGTGAGGTCGTTCAGTCAAGATCCGAGCTGCTGTGGCTGGCAACGCATCAGCGAAACTGATGGATGTTTGCCACCCGCAATCTCATAGAACTTCAAGCGGTGTGCAAAGGAATCGCTTCTACAGTGCAACTTAACGGAACGGGCTTATTGTCATTGGCCCCAGGTTGCACTGCACGCAATTCAAAAATTAGCGTGAGCACATTCAGCACTGTGGTCAGCGAAACGAAGGCTACATATGTTCGATTTGGCAATATCTCGAAAATTGACTGTAAGGATCCACCTGAGCCACCCCAAGGAACGGCAGCCAAGGAAGTCAGTTTGGAGGAGCTGGGCGCTTTGCAACGCCAGTTGGTCAAGTTAAAGGAGACTACCTGGAAATAGCAACTTGTCGCTCCTCAACATCATCAGAAGCTGCCTATGTGGCCCTAGCGATGTCAATCCTACTAGGCATTTTATGGGCTCTTAGCCGGACGGTCGGCAAATGGACACCACGACGTCGGATATTTCTACGCCGGACATTGGAACCCAAGCAGAGCACGGAACAACCAGCACCGGAACCTACCCCACGAAGTTTTTCGTTCGACCTTTCTGAAGGTTGAACACCTGTTCAACGGCCGGGAGAATGTTCAGTCACGGCAGTCACGTAATAATAATTTTTCAGTCGCAGCCACATGCATTTGTCCTTAATAAAGTATCATTTATGCATAACTGGCGGACATGAGGAAAGCAAATTAGAGCAATAAGTGTCAGGTCATATAGCTGGCAATAACCAACATACACAGTAGCAATAATGTGTCAGGTCATATATCTGACAATAACCCACATACACAGTATCCCACATTCACAGTAACCCACATTATTTTGTTATACGATATTTGTTACCATAAGCAATTTGTACCTATATATACTGTTAAGTTTTCATTAATAAAGTCAGTAAGAGTTCTAACTCACAATAGAGCTTTTATTCATGCACCACATGCGCCCGACACCATCGTCGTGTCTTTATGCCCTCAACCAACCAACCAACCAACCTCATCCAACCAACCAACCAACCAAACCTCACCCAAACCCAATCAAACCGTCCAACTAGTTCCAAGTGCTAGTTGCGACAACTACAGGCAATAGTTTATGCACTATCTGCCAGGCATCTAAGCCTCAACACAAACAAAATACTCGACTGTAAAGTCATATTCTTCTAATTCGAGCCTCATACGTGTAAGTTTTGTACTTGGATCGACCATTGAAAATATATATATTAAAGGTCTGTGGTCTGTTCTAACTACGAAATGTTTTCTATAAACATATGGTCGAAAATGTAGTATTGCCCAATGAATTGCAGCTAATTCCTGCTCAGTAGTACACTTGTTACTTTCTCCTTTTGTAAATGCTCTTGATGCGTATGCAATGGGAAGTTGGAGTCCATTATGGTTTTGAGTTAAAACCGCTCCACACGCTTGCTTACTTGCATCTGTGATTATGCAAAATTCTTTAGTGAAATCGGGATATTGTAGCAATGTAGGTTCCATAAGTTCCATAAGTTCCATAAGTTTTGACATTCATCTGTCCATTGAAAGGGAACATTCTTTTTACATAATCTTGTTATGTGCCTTGAATAGTCGGCGAAATTTTTGATGAAACGTCTTTAATAGTTACAAAATGCTACAAAACGTCTGATGCTGTCTGCGTTGTGCGGTACTGGGTAGTTCATAATGACATCATATTTCTTCTCAACGGGAAGTATTCCTTTATCAGTGCATTTATGACCTAGAAAAGTCACCTCATGCATAAAAAATGAACATTTTTCTGGATGTAACTTCAGGTTGAATTTCCTACATTTCTCAAAAAGATTTGTTAAGTTTTTAAGCATATGTTTTTTGGAACATTACTACAACATTACTATTAAGTCATCCATATAAAGAAATGCTTGAGAAGGCTCTAGTCCAGAGAATGCAATAGACATCATTCTTTGGAACGAGTTAGGAGCTATTTTTAATCCAAAAGGTAATCGCATAAAACGATATGAACTTTTTTCTAGTTCAATTTAATGGAATCCTGACATTAAGTCAAGGCATAAGAAATATTTAGCTCGACCTAGTTGATCCAAAATATCATCAATTCTAGGTAATAGAAATTTATCAGATAGTAACTTTTTATTAATTGGGCGAAAGTCAATCACTAGCCGCCATTTCTTAACATCTGATCCTGGAGATGGTTTCTTAGGAACAATTAACAATGGGCTGTTATATTCAGATACTGGTTCAACAATTCCGTTGGAAATTAACTTTCCTACTTGTTTTTGTATTTCTTCGACTTGACTGTGTGGGCTTCGATAATTTCTTATATATACAGGTTCACTACCTTTTAATTTCAGTTTTTGTTTGTAGAAGTTATTTGTAGTCATTGCTTCGGTTTCCAATCCGAATACATCGCTATATTGGGTGCATAATTAAGTGAGTTGTAACTTGAACTGAGGAGGGAAGTTTTTCGAAAGTTGGGATAATACAGACTTTTCTCTATTTTCTAGATTGGGTTTGACTACATCGTAGTTCGAAAGTGATTCATACGTTAATTTATCTATAGTGATTACTTTGTCGGTATTTGTTGTATTTAGTACCCTTATGAAAGCGTTTTTGGATGTTGCTATGGTATTTGCAATGTAGATACCATGCTGAATTTCCTGATTTGGAATTAATACACTGTCTTCTTTTAAAATTAAGTTTTATTTTTCGAATAACTTGGGATCTTGCTGGCAGAAGAATTGAATTGTTGCCAGTACTGTGAGATAGTGGTACATTAATTGGTAATTTTAAATTATCAGGTCTAATCATGAGCCAATCTTCAGATCGCTTGAAGTCCAACCGACAGTTGTATTTTTTTATAAAATCGATACCTAATATTCCATCACATAGAATAGGGAATTGTTCAGTGACGATATGAAAACCGTGTGGAATTATGTATTTAGTCGTCTGTATTTCAATAGAAACTAAACCTATAGATTTAGTTATTTCTTGACTTATCCCTTTTATATCTATAATGTAGTTGTACTGGATATCGTGAAAGATATCAGAAGTTTCTTTTAAGATTGATATATCCGCACCTGTATCTATCAGAACAAGTTCTTTTCCTGTAGCTACGTTAATAAATGAGACGAACATATTCTGACTGAGATTAATTGTGTAAACTCTTGTATCATTTACTGCTGAGGATTTAAAGGGTTTTGCGAGTTTCCCGATGCATCTTGGGTAACTCTTATGTGGGTCTGGGAGTTGTTTTGGCCTCGATACGAGTTACCACGGCCTCTATGGTTTCCTCCATTTTAGCCTCTTCCTCCATTATTGTTATTATTGTAGTTATTTCGGTAGTTATTGTTATTGTTTTGATAACTACGAGAGTTGCCTCTATAATTCCCACGCCAGCGGTTTGCACCGCGTTGGGATTGATTATTATAGTACAGGACAGTGTTTGACTGTCCCGTTTCTTCTGTGCAACTATCAACAAATCTAGATACAGATTCGTTCATGGTATTGAAAGTACCAGCTTGCATAATGAGTTTAACTTTGGTAATTGTGTAGTTTTTAGCCATTCCTTTGACTGCCCGCTTAGTGGAATAACTTCTGGCTAACTCTAGGGTTAATCCGTCCGTTATGTAAGCACCTTCCAATGCTTTTGTCATCTGCTCAACCTCTTGTGTATACTGGTTAGCAGTTTTGTTGCGTTCATAAATTTTGCAGATAATACCTCTACAGTTTCGCCTCTGACGTTACTTTTTAATTTCGAAATCACCTCAGAAATAGTTTTTTTCATTTCCGATTAGATTCCTGGCGGCACCTTTTAGCTTTGTTTTTATGATTGAAATAGCTAATTCTTCATGCACGCCTTTTATTGACTGTATTATTTCCAATGCATCAACAAAACTTGTCAAATTCTCAGCTTTAGCATCGAAAGCTGGTACAAGCTTGGATGCTGTATTAATAAAATCAATATTCGATTGAGCCATTGTAGTTCTGTTAGTTTCTACTATACTCGAACTATCGTCAGAATCTGTGGAGCTATCCAGTTCTGGTATTAACACAGCTGGAATAGTCAGATTATTTAAATCTTCTTCCTCCAGTTTAGGGTTTAAATTTTCAGATTTTTCTGACTCCTCACCAGTTGCAATTGCTACTGATGTATTTATTATAGTGGGTATAGACAATTTTAAATCAAATTTTCGTTCAATCGATATTAAATTAGATCTTAGTCTGATCAAAAGCCTTCATACTGACCACTGATCTTGATTTAGTATTTCTTTATGAGCATGTACTAGTATCCGTATCTCATTGAAACTTCTTACTAGTATTTCAACATGTTTCTTTACCGTATTTCTTTGCATAGGCCTGTCCCGAGCAAGAGATTTATAAGATTTATCGAATTCGGTTTTTATGTTATATATTTCTTTGAATAATTCGGCCCATTCCATTTTATTATTGAAACGATACCAACATATTTATCTTACGTATTTAGCGTAGCCATATATTATTTTGAATGCATTTTATTTATTTATTTCATTTTCTCAAGTTTAACAAATTCTATATATTTATTTATTTTGTATAAAAATTTTGAGTTTTAAGAATTATATTTAATGTTGTGTTTAAATTTTATCTAGGTCATTGGCGAGACTCATGTACTTCTTTTTTAAGCATTTATTATGTAATTTGTACATTTTGTAAAATAGATTTGCGCACATAATAACAACCATGATAATTAACAATGTGTGTAAGTCTAAATTTGCATTTATGGGTTCTACTTTATAAATGACGTTAGCAGTGGAGTCCACTGTCTTAACATCGACTACTCCCATTTTTAATGTATTTTATTCTGTTTTAGAGTTAATAGTTTCTGTATTTGTTTCCGATTTATAACATCTATATGTTTCTCCTGAGAATTCATTTATTGCATTAGTGTTCCAAAAAAAATTTTTTTTTTTATTAATAATTAATTAATTAATTAGTTTTAACAGGTTTCCTGCCTATATTTTCGTATAGCTTTACGGGCTATACTGCTAATCGGGCAGAAAAGGTTTCGCTCAATTTTGACAATTTGTAATAATTTTAATTATAGAGATTATATTATTTCTGCTTCTTTCATCATTGTCGCCTGCGTCAGCTGGTCGTCGCCAGTTGGCTTTGCTGACGCTCCCTCGATGGCGTAAGAGGCGGCCTGCCCCTCACGCTTGTTGATGCTGCTGCTGCTTTCTGTTGTCCTGTTGTTGATGCTGCTGCTGCTGCTGCTGCTTTCTGTTATCCTGGGCCTTTGACAAGGTTAGCGTAAAGCTTTGCTCATCAGTTTTCCGAATTGTCTTTTACGGCAATGTACGCAAGGCTTGGCTCTGCCACGAAAAACACGTACTCGACGATGGCTTTGGCGGCTGCATCTTCAGCCGATATTTTTGTGGTCGTCTTCACCAGCTGCGAGGTCAAATCCAGGGTTCTTTCCACATTGATGTTTACGATCTCGGCATGTGCGTTGAAGAAACCCAGCAAAGGGGTTAGTTCATCCGGGCTCCAGTTATCCAGCGTTATCCAGTTAATTAATTTTTTTTCGTCTACTTTTATATAGGCTCGACTGCTCGGCTCATCCTGTCACAGTCGCCATATAACTTTAGGAATAATGAGAGTAGGCTTTTGCGGGTTTAAGTTGGTTTTATATGGACGTTGATGCACTACGGTCAGTACACTCAAGTGGCCCTTATGAAACCAGGCACGTGCCTGTTAGGGTTAGGTATTAGTAGACGCGATGGAAAATAAAGAAAAGAATGCGAGGAAATAAACTACCGGCGAGCAGCCTGAGGGTTTGCATGCATGCGATCTAAGTGGGTAAGGATTAAAGTTTTTAGTTTAGGAAGACTATCGACATGTGAGATCACCGAATACAAATCATTATAACTTGCACACAGTACTCTAAAGGGATCATGCAGTTCATAGGAGGTTCTACAATGGCGCAAAACTAAGGGAATGTACGATCTAGTATTTCTACTGGGAACATGGAAATTTAGCTGACCTAACAGGTTATAAATAAAGGTAATACCAAGCATAGTTCTACGATTAGCCAAGGAGGGTAAGTTAATTAGGAGAAGTCTACTATAATAGGAGGGTAATCTCTGTTCAGCATCCCAGTTTAAGCCGCGTAAAGCGAAAAGCAAAAAGTTCTTTTGAACCGATTCGATGCGTTTACTGTGGACCCCATACTGGGGGCTCCAAACGCAAGATCCATATTCTAAGATAGGACGAACTAGTGAAATATATAAAGTTTTTGTTACATAGGGGTCATCAAATTCTTTCGACCACCGTTTAATAAATCCAAGCATACCTCTGGCTTTATTTACCATGCACGAAATATGATCGATAAAGTCATGTTTGGGATCCAGGCGGACACCCAAGTCATCAACTGAGTTAATTCTTTCCAAAGAGCAGCAGTTAAGCGTGTAAGTTGCAAGCTTGGGAACGACACGAGAGAATGTCATTAGCTTACATTTAGAGCCATTTAAGTTTAGTAGGTTTATGCAGCACCAGGTTTGGAAGCTATCAAGATCTGTTTGTAAACCAGACTGGTAAGCAACGTCCTTGTATTGCACGCAAAGCTTGACATCATTAGCGTACATTAGTACTCTAGAATTAGTCAAAACTTCGGGCAGATCATTAATAAATAATGTAAACAACAAAGGACCCAGGTGACTCCCTTGCGGGACACCTGAGGTGACTTGGAGAACATTAGATAAATTATTTTTAAAGAGGACTTTTTGCGTCCTGCCAGTCAGATAACAAGAGATCCACCTAAGAAGATCAATTGGAAAACCCATTAAGTCGAGTTTCCTGAGGAGAAGGGAATGATTAACGGAATCAAATGCTTTACTGAAGTCAGTATAAATTACATCCGTTTGAAGGTTATTCTGGAAGCCCCTTATAATGAAGGAAGTGAGCTCCAGAAGATTTGTGGTTGTTGATCTGCGCTTAACAAATCCATGCTGACATGGAGAAATTACTGATCTAGAAAGGTGCTGCAAATGAGGAGTAATAATGTTCTCGAAAAGTTTAGGGATGGCCGAAAGCTTAGAGATTCCTCTATAGTTATTGGCCTCCGATTTGTTACCTTTTTTGTGGAGAGGAATAATGAATGATTCCTTCCAAATAAGGGGAAAGTGCGAGGTTTCTAAGGATAAGGTAAACAATTTCAGAAGGGGCGAGCACAGGGCATCGGCACAATACCTAAGCACACAGCCCGGTATTCCGTCGGGACCTGGCAGATAAACAGGCTTTACACGATGAAGATCTAAAAGGAGGGAGCTTTCGTTTAAACATGGACTGAAAATTAAGTTCGATCTGGGCAAGCTATAAGAATACGTCTGATTTAGGTCAGTGGAAGTGGAATATGTTGTTTGAAAAAATTGGACAAAAAGATCAGCAATTGCCTGATCGCCCTTCACAGTTGCGTTTGCAAACGAAAGTGATGAAGGATGTGTTTATTCTTAATGTTAGAGGAAGCAGCAAAGGTGCCGCTTCGACCAGTTTGTCGTGATTAAGTTTACAATATTCTTTTAGTTTAAATAAAGGCTAGGTTCCATCGCTGCGCTGCCCGCAGATGGCGGCAGAGCGACGGCTTATGTATATGCTTATGTATATGCGTTCCTAGACGGACGCGCGAGGGTATATGTTCATGAGGTCAGCTCATGTTACAGAAGTGCATACGTTAGCTTTTTCATATGCCGGCTTGAGTTTGATGACCGGGAAATTTAAGAATTGTTTACATTGCAATAGTACGCATTCTTTAAGTATTTGTATTACAGTGGTTATTCAATGTGAGCATACTACAAGGGATTGCGGCAAGCAAAATAGCGGGGCACAACCTCTGGCTGTTCGGACCTCTATTCCTAAACGGTTCCCGAGACAAATGGTCTACGGTACCGAGCACACTAGAACGATCTAGAACGACGATTGAAGCAAGTGAGTTTGCCAACAGGTCAAGATCAACAGGGAAGCGAACTATACAGTTGCAATCACAGCAACTCCATCCACAAGCTACAACGTATTGTTGCATATATGATGTGCTTTTGTCATAAGCAGAACCGATCTCCTATAACTACGCTGAGTGTAGGTGAACTGATTTTAAGCACTATTCAAAAAATTGAATCTAACCTGCCATATTCAGCAAAGCATCAGATCTTGCTTTCATACAATGATCCAATTTTGAAGATGCTATGAGAGATGCATGAAGAGAACATGCATTGCGGAGCGCAATGGCTCTTTGAGAGCCATAGCCAGACAACAATACTGCATTCTGAATGACAAGACAATGGCCACAGTTTTGTCAGATGCACAAGGGCACGACCCTAATTGATGCAACAAATCATGGGTAATTTACCGGCGGATAGAGTAACACAGGATCGTCCATTCTCCAATTCTGGAGTCGACTACTGCGGTCCCTATTGGATTGGCGCTAGAAGAAACAATCTTTACAGAACAGGCTCAGACCAAGATCGTACATCAATGCAGTAAGCAGCAGGTGGAGTTCAAGTTGATTTCGCCTCGAGCGCCATCATTTGGCGGCCTATGGGAAGCTGCAGTAAAATCGGCGAAAAACTTACTGCTATCAATCACAGCCACATCATGGCTAACGTTTGAAGAGATCAACTCGGTAAACAGTGAAGTCGAGGCGATACTCAATTCAAAGCCCCTCATTCCAATGTCATCTAATCCTACGGATACATCAGCGCTCACTCCAAGTCATTTTTTAATTGGTGAACCTCTAATAGCGCCTCCTGATGCGAATCTTGCCCTACCTGGAAAAAATACTGGTAAAAAAATGGGAGTTAGTATCCAGGCTCAAACAGTCGTTCTGGAATCAGTGGTCCATGGAATATCTACAAGAGCTGCAAATGCGTACTAAATGGAAGACCATGGTCCAGAATGTCAAAGAAGGACTATTAGTCCTAGTAAAAGATGACGACGTGCCGGTAATGAGTTGGCCTATGGAACGGGGAGTAAAGACATATCCGGCAAAGACAATCAGGTCCGCGTAGTAGGCGTCAAAACGACATCAGGCGTATTCAAACGACCAGGTACTTGTTTGGCACGTTTGATAAAGGAAGAACTAGTCACAAAACGTCTACACAGCTCCGCAGTAGCGCGGGTAGAAGAGAAAAAGAAGATGTCATTCCCGATCCTCCCAACGGTGCCGGCAATGTTTCTCATACTACCGTCAGCAATGCGACAATCAGTAAACGTAACACCGTTTGCAAGTCAGCCAGAAATAGAATGGCAATTTCGGAATAGAAGATAATTGTATATTATGACTTGAAGCCATATTGGAGCGAAATGGGAATATTGGCTGCCAGGATAGCAGAACTGAAACACAAATGTTCAGAACTACGAAACGTCAATGCTTGTAAGTCAAGTAAGTCACTTTCAATTTTTATATGGCGAGCTCCAAGCAGGAAATGAGTTGATCATTCCCGACAACGAAGAGCACCACTTGATGTAGTCGGAAATAATTATTATTTCATTACGCCGACGACAAAGTAATAAACAAGGTTAAATCCAACGAAGACGTATTGATGATTTAAAAACGAACATCAATTCTGCACTCTACGATAAACATAGTCAGAAAGAGCAGCTCCGGTCGATGGACCGGATCAAAACGCTAGAGTACCAGGAAGGTACGATCAATCAGGAAAGAGGCAAATACCAAGGCGACCATCTGCAGCAAGCGTTTATGATTCTGACAGCTCAGCTAACTCTGGTGGCAACAGGAATGCAGCGGATGCAGAGTGAAATAACTAATGAGCTCACTGACGTTCGCCATCGAACGATTAGCCCGATGCTAGTATCTCCCAAGCAACTAAGGGAGTAACTAGATCAGATCTGGGAACATATCCCACCGGGATCGGGAAACTGAGGGGGCCTGAGCAAGTAAAGCTGGCGGCTCAGGCAGCGGAAAAAGGCCAGCAGCAGGAAGGCAGTTGTATTGGGGCGGATTCCAAATCAGCTCAGTAATAAGGATAGGAAAGAGGTCAACAAAAGGTGTGACAGACACCGGAGTATCCCGGAGCGCAATAAGTTTAAGCCGATACAGAAACCTCAGGCAGTTAGGGGAATGGGACGGAACCCGGTCGGCAATAACCCTAGCCAATGGCACGACACAAGAAACCATCGGGAGATTCACGGCCGTCGTCAGTTTCGGAGTCATGAAGGTAAAAATGACCTACATGATAATCAGCCAGGTAGCAGGAGAAATTCTGCTAGGGATGGATTTCTTGGCAGGGGTCGAAAGCATGCTACGGTGCGATGAATTAGAACTGGATATAATGACAGCAAGCGACAATAACGAACGACGAGAAACCAGAAGGAGACCGACCACCAAGAACAGGAGAGCCGACAGAGGAGGAAATACAAAGATTCCTGGTAAAGGCAAGTATTCGAAAACAAGGGGTTAGTAACATCACTATGCACAAAATATATCTAAGGGATGAAAAACCTATAATACAGAGGTACTACTAGCAAAACCCGAAACAGCAGAGGATTATAAACGAGGTAGACGGTCATATAGCCCATATAGCGCTCCAGTGGTACTAGTGAAGAAGAAAAATAATAAATGGAGGATGTGTATAGACAATCGACTGTTAAGCGAGAGGACTGAGAAAGGCGCATATCCAGTGTCCAGGATGAATTTCAGGCTAAATTCATCAGCACGATCGACTTAAAATCGGGATAATGGCAAATACCGATGGAAGTAGGCAGCCGACAATATACTGAATTAACGGTACCAGGACGAGGATTATTTCAGTGGAAAGTGATTCCATAGGGGTTGACCACAGCACCCGCAAAATTTCAGAGAGCACTGGACTCGATCATATGACCAGAAATGGAACCATTAGCGTTCGCCTATCTGGATGACATTGTGGTAATTGGGAGGAGCAAACAGGAACACCTGGAAAAGCTGCGAGAAGCATTTAAAGCCTGCAACGGGCAAACCTCAAAATCAACCCAGACAAGTGCACTTTCTTTTAAAAGGAATTAAAATACCTGGGACACGTAATAAGCGATCGAGGTATCAGAACGGTTCCGGAGAAGGTATCAGCCACACAGGAACTACAGACTCCAAGAACAATGAAGGAAGTACAGAGTTTCCTGGGAATAGCATCGTTTTATAAGAGATTCATACCCAATTTCACGGAGAAAGCTGGAGCTTTACAAAACTTACTACGGAAGGGGCAAAAGTTCGAGTGTGGGAGACCCCAACAAGAATCCTTCGACAGCCTGAAGGAAAGTCTGACTTGTGCACCAGATCTGGTATGCCCAGACTTCACGCGACAATTCAAAGTACAAACAGATGCTTGTGAACTAGGGATCGAAGCGGTGTTGACGATAGAAAGAACGGACGGAGAACACATGATAGCATACGCAAGTAGGAGCCTGAGTAATGTGAAAAGAAAGTACAGCGCCACGGAAAAGGAGTGCTTGGCAATATACTGGGGAATCAACAAGTGCAAAATGTACCTAGAAGCAGACAAGAAGGAATATCAGATAGAAAATGAAAGACTTTACAAGATGAGTTGAGACAGATGGGATCCACAACCATGGAAACTGTGCGTCAGTACAACAGAAGAAGGCCACCTAGGAATTTCCAAAACACTGTTAAGGGCTTAAGCGAGCGAAAAATTGTCAAATTTTTTTTATTTTTTATTCGATAGAAAAATATTTAAAGAGTATGTTGTTAAAATTTTTTGAACTCTCCGACTCGTAGCCCTGGCGCATAGCATATATATGCAAGCGGACGAATGCTTGTCAAACTTTCAACTCATTTTACTTGAAATTTGCTCAAAAAAGTCGGTATCAAAAAATACTAGTGAACTACCGAACCGACCGGGTTGAAATTTTGCACACACATTCTTAATTGCTTCCCACAACTTGCTCTTTTTCCCCATTTTTGATTTGGGCCCGATTTTACAGATTTTTAAAGTGAGATTTTCGGCGCAAAAAACACGTTTTTTTTTAGTAAAAGCGTTTTCAAAACCAGAAAAAAATTTAAAAAAAAAAAACAAAACACGTTGGGGAAAGGAGCCATTTTTCTTTTAATCGAATCTATTTGGTTTTTTGATTTTCGACAATTGGTTTTCCACAATTTTTTGACACCGCAAAGTCTAATTTTTTTGACCAAAAGAACCGCAGAGTTAATGCTCACCTTCAACAGCAGCAATTCGGAATCTACAAAATATAGCCCAGCACATATAATGTTCGGAAGAGAATTGAGACTACCCAACGCATTATTCGATACCCAGACAGAAGGTTCAGGAATCAAGACAGAAGGAGTAAACAAAAAATGGGAAAGATTGAAAAACATCAGACGAGAAGCTACAACTAATATGACTGAGGCGGCAGAAAGACAACGTCACCACTTTAACTTACGGAAGCAAGAGTGGAAACCAGCGATAAGCGATTTGGTATGGTGCAAGACGCACACAAAAGCAGTGGACAAGTTCAACGCAAAGCACGTGACACAAGATCGGACAAAATAAAACGAGTATATATCGGGGATACCAAACCATGCGAGCCAATAAAAAAAGATCAGGAACTCACCGTCACTAACCAGGAATAATCGAACCACGTAATAACGCAACTTCACTAGATCTAACCCAACCGATATCGGTAACAATCTATAGGCAGGCACAAATCGTAGCATACAAACAAACTAACTATCGATTACTGGAACCCCATACGCCAGTAAGCATCACAGGTAAAGAAAACACAAACGAAGAAACACCTATCATTGCAGGATTCGACATGCAGAGGCTTCAAAAAAGCATCCAGAAATTCAAAGAGAACTACGTCAGACTGGACGCGGCGCTGAACAGAACGCAACTAAAAGCGGCAGAAGAGGTACCCGGTGGGACAACCAACCAACCAACCAGGACGGAACAAAGCCAAAGAAGAGTGGCACACACGCCACCAACACTTGGCGCCACCGCCCAGCCTAACAGGCCCACAGCAGCGGAGTCGGGCAACAATCATCCCGGCCAGTCTGCCGGCAACAGGTCCATGCCAATTCGCCAATACAAGCCGCAACGGTAGAAACATCAGATCAGAACAATTTCGGAAACACTTCAACAGCCACCAACACGCCCACCGACCCGTGAGCCGTCAGTACTTATGGGCGAGCCGCAAAACTGAACCAGCCCAAGCAAAACGCGGAACTTCCTACTTTTTAGAACCACCTTTCTGCCATTTGAATGGTTTCCAATATGCTTTTTGATAGAGATAATTTAGTAGTATTGGGTTATTTTAATATCCCTGGGGCTATTTGAAGATTTGAAGATCCCTATTATCCTACTTTCGATATGACACTCGACATTGGTGCTGATATACAGTTAATATCTGATAGACCAGCCAAAAGAGTTTACTGCTTTCGCAAGTCTGACTTCGACCAGCTAAATAATTTTATTTCTGATTAGATCTTCTTTTTAGATCTTAATCTTGTAAAGCCTGTTTATCTGGCAAGTCCCGACGGAATACCAGGTTGCGTGCCTAGGTATTGTGCCGATACCCTGTGCTCACCCCTTTTGAAATTGTTTACCTTATCCTTAGAAACCTCCCACTTTCCCCTTATTTGGAAAGAATCATTTATTATTCCTCTCCACAAAAAAGGTAACAAATCGGAGGCCAATAACTATATAGGAATCTCTAAGCTATCGGCCATCCCTAAACTTTTCGAAAACATTCCACATTCGCAGCACCTTTGTAGATCAGTAATTTCTCCATGTCAGCGTGGATTTGTTAAGCGCAGATCAACAACTACTAACCTTCTGGAGCTCACTTCCTTCATTATAAGAGGTTTCCATAATAACCTTCAAACGGATGTAATTTGTACTGACTTCACCAAGTATTTAATTCCATTAATCATTCCCTTCTCTTCAGGAAACTCGACTTAATGGGTTTTCCAATTGATCTTCTTAGGTGTATCTCTAGTTAGTCTTCTTTAATAATAATTTATCTAATGTTCTCAGGATTCCCCGCATGAAAGCCACCTGGGTCCCTTATTGTTTACATTATTAATTACTGTTCTTCCCGAAGTTTTGACAAATTCTAGAGTACTCATGTACCCTGAGGATGCAATACAACTTTGCGTGCAATACAAGGACTTCGTTTACCAGTCTGATTTACAAAAAATCTTGATAGCTTTTAAGCCTGGTGCCGCTTAGACCTACCAAACTTAAATGGCTCTAAATGCAAGCTAATGACATTCTCTCGTGTTGTTTCCAAGCGTGCAATTTACGTGCTTAATGTAGAAAATAACAATGCACGTTTGTATAGATAAAGAGATCTCGAAAGATCTATATCTGTCTCGCTCTAAGAAATAGAGAATAAGAAAACATGTATATCAATTTTGGTTTCCTTTTTCAAATTCAGTTTAGTCGCAAATAAAAGTCCGCAGAATACACACGTAATTTTGACGTTTGAAATTGTGTCATTCAAGAGGTTATGGGCCCAGACACTGAAAATTCAAGTTAGGCGGTGTGTGACTCGAGATTAAGAACAATGAGTGCTCTTTATCAAATAGATAAGTTAAAGGAGACTAACTATGATACATGGAAAATACAGATGCGATCAGTATTGGTGCATGCCGGGTTGTGGTGTGTTACGTCTGGAGATCAAGGTGAAACGAATGTTCCAGAAGGACAAGATACTGTGGCTTTGGACAGTAAAGCGTTGGCAACAATTACATTGAGTGTAAAGACATCTCAATTGGCCTTCATCAAGAATTGCTCGACGGCAGTAGAGGCATGGAGAAAGTTGAAGGACGTTCATCAACCAAGCAGACCTGTACGAGAGGTGCAATTGTACAAGAAACTGCTTAATATACGGATGGAGCAAGGGCAGAGCATGACGACCTACATAAGCGAATTTGTGGAAATTCTGGATGGTCTAACTGGAGTTGGAATTGAGCTTAACGACGAACTATGCACTATCGTTTTGCTATCGAGCCTTCCAGAACAATTTAAACATTTCGTAGTTGCTATGGAGACACGAGATCAGTTGCCTTCGTTCGAGGTTCTCACCATAAAGTTAAAGGAGGAGAGCGAAAGAAAAGGAATAGCAGAAGAAAGAGTCGACAATACTAAAGCATTCGCTGCAACACAGAAGCACAACTCACAAACAAAGACCTATGGGCAGAAGAAACGAAAAGATATCGTTTGTTTCAAGTGTGGTGAAAAAGGGCACATTAAGTCCCAGTGTCGAAGTGAGAGTGAGGGAGATCACCGCATGGCATCAAGGAGTGTGGTGAATCGCCAAAGCAGCCTGCTGCATGCTTGTGACGTCAACAACATTGACAGCTCAACTTGGTGTTTGGATAGTGGTGCAACAAGCCATATGTGTTGCTCACGGGAGCTATTCACAAAGTTTGAGAGGCACACTGAACAGATCGGACTGGCCGATGCTGGTTTCCTTCAAGCAGAAGGTATTGGTGACGTCAGACTGTGCATTTTGACACTAAAAAACGTTCTTTACGTCCCGAAGATGACCGGAAATTTTTATTCCGTGAGCAGTGCAGTCAAGAACAGATGCAAGGTCATTTTTGACAGAGAGAATGCCAAAGTGATGCAAGATGGTGAATGCATAGTGAAAGCCAAAAAGATTGGCGATTTGTACTTGTTTGAAGGTGGGCGAACTAAATGTTTTGCCATGTCAGCTGTTGATGGGATTTTGCTACACAAGAGATACGGTCATATTAATTTCTCTAGTATGAAAGAGATGGGGATAGTTCGAGGGATTGATAATATTTGTTTGCCAGAGAATATTATTTGCAAAGCCTGTATGGTTAGCAAAATCCATGTCCAACCTTTCCCAGCAGCAGCAAGTAATCGGGCTAAGGAGCTGTTGGAGCTGATACACGCGGATGTATGTGGACCTTTCCCACCCCCGTCTCTAGGAGGTTCCAAGTATTTTCTGACTTTCATTGACGATAAGTCCAGGAGGATTTTTTTTTATTTCCTGCGTGGGAAGAATGAGGTGCTATCTAAGTTCATTGATTTCAAGAATCTGGTGGAACGGCAAACAGGAAGAAGGCTCAAATGCCTGCGAAGCGATAACGGTGGAGAATTTGTCAATAAACAGTTTGACGAATGTCTGAGGCAGCATGGGAGTGCTAGACAGCTAACAATAGCGTATACTCCCCAGCAAAATGGAGTTGCGGAACGGGCAAATCGTACGCTGGTGGAGATGTCGAGGTGCCTTGTGGCCCAAGCGGGACTGGGAGATAATTTTTGGGCAGAAGCTGTCAACACTTCGGTTTATCTGCGAAACCGTTCTCCTACCAGCGCATTAGAGAGTATGACACCTATGGAAGCGTGGACGGGTAAGAGACCTTGTGTAAAACATCTAAAAGTTTTTGGATCTCTTGCAGTTGCTCTGGACAAGGGTCCGAGGAAGGACAGCAAGTTTCAACCCAAGGGCAAAGAGTACATTATGGTTGGGTACTCGGTGGCGGTCAAGGGTTATCGGCTATATGACCCTGCAGCTCGACAATTGGTCGAGAAACGGGATGTTTTATTCAATGAACATCACGAAGTGGCATCCAAGAGTGATGCGGTGAAGATCGAGCTGGAGGAACAGGAGAAGACCGGCCAGCAGCAGGAATCCGGAGGTGCGGGAATTGTTTCCGAAGTATCCAGCGGCACCGACAGCTCTGATAAGAGCACAGATCAGTACGAGAGTGCTGAAGATAAGGAGGAGAATGTCGTGGAGGAGGCAAGAAAGGGTCCTGGTCGTCCTAAGATCATCCGGACTGGAAAACCTGGACGTCCTAAGAAGCAGTACAATATCCTAGGCGCCCTTGTTTCGGAAAATGTTGCGATTCCGTTAACTTGCTAGGAGGCGATGGCTAGTACAAATGCAAAGGAGTGGCGTGAAGCTATGGCAAAAGAATATGATTCTCTGGTTGCCAATCAGACTTGGCAGATGACCTCTTTACCTAAAAATCAGAGAGCAATTGGATGCAAATGCGTTTTCAACGTGAAGCGTGATAAAGATGGCCAAATTGAACGTTTCAAGGCACGACTGGTAGCAAAAGGATGCTCCCAGCAGTTTGGCGTAAACTACCAAGAAACATTTTCGCCCGTATGCCGATTTGAAAGTATGCGCTTTATTATAGCACTGGCGGCGAAGCTAAAACTGCATCTTCACCAAATGGCTGTATGCACCGCGTATCTCAATAGCGATCTGAGTGAAACGGTCTATATGAAGCAGCCGGAAGGGTACACAGATGAAACAAATCCTGATAAGGTATTGCTGCTGAAGAAAGCAATATATGGTTTGAAGCAGTCAGGAAGGGCTTGGAACGAGAAGCTAAATGGTGTATTGGAAAATATGGGATTCGTTGCCTGTGACAATGAGCCATGCTTATATAAACAGCGTGGAGAAGGTAATCTTACTCTAATCCTTGTATATGTTGACGATATACTTATGCTTGCTTTGCTAAAAAATGTCATCTACGATTGACATGAAGCTACACTATCAGCAATGTGGTCAGTCTTTCTGTGGATACGTGGATGCGGATTGGGCAGGCGATAGGCTTGACAGGAAGTACTATACTGGCTATATCTACCTGTTAGCAGGTGGTCCGATTTCTTGGCGTTCGGAAAAGCAACGAAGTGTGGCGTTAAGCAGTACCGACGCGGAGTATATGGCACTATCGGCGGCATTTAAGGAGGCGATCGTCATGAGAAGACTGATTATGGAGATCGGCTGCGGAGACAACAACACCCCAATCATCGTGTATGGGGATAATCTGAGTGTACTGGCGTTAACTAAGAATCCTGTTCACCATTCCAGAACAAAGCATATTGATATACGTTATCATTTTGTTAGAGAAGTTGTTAAGGAAGGGCAAGTTTTGTTGAAATATAAATGTACAACTGAAATGATAGCAGATATTTTTACAAAAAATCTTCCGAAAACAAAACATGAAGAATTCACAAAAATGCTTAATTTGTTTTGATAATTAATTTTTGTAAACAAACTTGCATTGAGGAAGGGTGTAGAAAATAACAATGCACGTTTGTAAACATAAAGAGATGTCGAAAGATCTATATCTGTCTCGCTCTAAGAAATAGAGAATAAGAAAACATGTATATCAATTTTGGTTTCCTTTTTCAAATTCAGTTTAGTCGCAAATAAAAGTCCGCAGAATACACACGTAATTTTGACGTTTGAAATTGTGTCATTCAAGACTTAACTGCTGCTCTTTGGAAAGAATTAACTCAGTTTATGACTTGGGTGTCCGCCTGGATCACAAACTTGACTTTATCAATCATATTTTGTGCATGGTGAATAAAGCCAGAGGTATGCTGGGATTTATTAAACGGTGGTCGAAAGAATTCAATTACCCCTATGCAACTAAAACTTCATATATTTCATTAGTTCGTCCTATCCTAGAATACGGATCTTTCGTTTGGACCCTCCAGTATGGAGTCCACAGTAAACGCATTGACTCTGTTCAAAAGAACTTTTTGCTTTTTGCTTTACGCGGCTTAAACTGGGATGCTGAACAGAGATTACCCTCATACTATAGTAGACTTATCCTAATTTATTAACCCTCCTCGGCCAATCGTAGAACTATGCTAGGCATTAGTTTTATTTATAACCTTATTAACGGTGACGTGGAAATTACTGACTTGTTAGGCAAGATAAATTTTCACGTTCCGAGTAGAAATACTAGATCATATATACCCTTAATTTTGCGCCATTGTAGAATCTCCTATGAACTGCATGATCCCTTTAGAGTACTGTGCGCAAGTTATAATTATTTGTATTCTGTAATCGCACATATTGACATGTTCTTGCCGGTAGTTTATTTCCTCGTATTCTTTTCTATATTTCCCATCGCGCCTACTAATGCCTAACCCTAACAGGCACAAACCTGGTTTCATAAGGGCCACTTGAGTGTACTGACCGTAGTGCATCAACGTCCATCAACGAATAAAGCCGCCCAGGCCGAGGTAACTTTTCAACTAATCCTTGTCGGAGGATCGACTGACCAGGCATTACATAGTAGACCTCAAGGGACTCTAAAACTTCTTATTGCATAGTAAACCTTAAGGGCCTCTAAAACTTCTCATTACATAGTAGACCTCAAGGGCCTCTAAAACTTCTCTTAATATAGTAGACCTTAAAGGCCTTTAAAACTTCTCATGCCATAGTAGACTTTAAGGGCCTCTAAACTGTTCGCTTTCATCGTAGACCGCATATGCCTCTAAAGCCATGCCCACTAAAGCCATCCCCACTAACATTATACCTCAAAGGACTATCAAACTGTTCACTAAATAGTAGACCTCAAAGCACTCTAAAACTGTTCGCTAACTAGTAGACCTCTCACCCAGCCACAGGTTACCAGAAGCCCCCCGAGACGATCCGACGAAGCCCAAGAATGTGTAAAATCTTAAATTTAAATCTTAAATCTTTTTTTGCGCCAGAATAAACCATAAAAATCCTATTTATAGAATTTTCTTACTAATATTAAGAATTAACTTTAAGAATGCAAAAAATCTTAAAAGACGATTTTTTTTTCTATTAGTGTAGTAGTTTTAAGCGGTAATACAGTCTGTAGCACCCTACAGATATTGACAAATGTTTCGAATTGTGATCATTCTGCTAAAGTTATACTTCATGCCGTTCAGACATATGTGTACCATCATCGCCACAAGGCGATGTAGTTGTTTACTCCATCCTAAAAAAGGAGGCACGTGCCTAAAATTTTCTCCCTTTCAGATACTGGTGGAAGCATCTGTCGCCTGCGTGAGGTAGAAGTCCACCATTCCATGGGCTCGTTCCACCCAGCGCGTAATGTCCGGTATGAGGACGTGCGTCCAGCGGCCCTTGGACGAAGAGTCCCAGCTGGACTGCCACCTCTCCATGCTTTGCCTCCTGGCGGCTGTCTTACGCTCGGCCATGGTCAGCTGCTCCGACCCACTGGTCGTCGGGGCAATGGCTGTCTCCTTCCGCTTCCTTACTAGTTCCGTAAGCGGGACTTGTCCCGCGATGACCAGCACTGCGTCCTCCGAGATGGTCCGGAACGCTGATGCTATCCTGACGGCGCATAGCCTGTAGGTCGCCTCCACCCCCGCATGTAGGTCATAACCTTAGCGGCTTCCGACCATACCGGCGCGGCGTACAGGATCTGCGAGGTTACCATCGATGATAGCAGCATCCTTGTCGCCTGCTTGGGCCCTCTCGTGTTGAGAAGCATCCTGGATAGCGCTCCTGCTGTCCCACTAGCCTTCTTGTGCGGATACTCCAGGTGCTCCTTAAAGGACAGGCGCGTGTCGATGAAGACTCCCAGGTACTTGATTGCCCGCTGCGACCGGATTGTGGTCCCTCCGACCCGCTCGCTGGCCTTCCGGCTCGATATCAGGACAGCCTCAGTTTTGTGCGCAGCCAACTCCAGTCCTGCGACCGCTAGCCACGACTCTACGGCCTGTATGGCCGCATCCGCGCGAGCCTCCGCCGCGGCTAGATCCTTGGCTACTACCACTATAGCCACGTCGTCAGCAAAGCCCACCAGGTTGGTACTGGCAGGCATCGGCAGCCGTAGGACTCCGTCGTATATTGAATTCCAGAGCAGGGGTCCCAAAACGGAGCCCTGCGGGACTCCGGCTGAGACTTTGTGTGCCCTGGAACCCAGACTATTTTTCAGGAGGAGCACCTTGTTGCTGAAAAACCTGTGCGCTATCTCTCGAAGACCTTGCTTATGGTGTCCAGCAGGCAGATTGGCCTGTAAAAGGATGCCTCTCCTGGTGGCTTGCCAGGCTTGGCCTACACCAGCAGCCGTTGCGTTTTCCACCTGTCGGGTAACGTCCCCTCCAGGAAGCACCTGTTGAACAAGCTGGCTACTTCCGCCGGCAGCAGTGATAGGGCCAGCTTCGTCGCTCTATTGGGGATCGCGTCGGTCCCGGGTGCCTTCCTGGGCTGCAATTTCTTCCCAACTTGGAGGACTTCAGCCTCCGTTACCCAGTGGACGTCACCTGCATCCCCTCCAGGGTTGCCGGGTCGGACGGGGCTTTGCCTCCCGCATTGAGCCTCTTCACCACCATCTTGTAGGCTCCTCCCCACGGGTACTCGTTGGTCTTAGAACGCAGCCCAGCGGGACGCTGGCCACGGATTTCCCCCTGGCTCACGAGGGGGATTATACCGCCGCTACTCGGTCACAGACGTCCCATTACTCGGGACACTGCAAAAGCGGGGGATCGGATTTTGGCCAGATCCGTGACCTTTCCCCACTTGTCGTCTGTGCAGCCTTGCTCGGCCCGGAATGTACCGGAAAAACTGAAGGAATTGAATATTTCAATTTGAAATTGGAAATATAAAATGTTCAATTTCGGACGGCACGAAAGACTTGCAAGAGGCGAGCCAGGTACCACCAGGTACGTACTGACGATCGGTGACTGGCTGGGCGACGCGTCGGATGTAGCTAAAACCTATGAATTAAGTAGTGGTTCTTTATGTAGAAACATTTAAAGGCAAGTTCATACAGTTCATACAGTTCATATTGTCTTACAGGGAAACTTAGCGGTAAAAATTATCAGAAGGAATATATAATAGTTCAACAGATTTTAAAGTTCGTCTACTTGCTTTACACTCTGTGTTTATAGTTTTAAACATATTGTTAAGACCATTTATATAAATGGTGAGTTTTGAATAGTTAAAATGTACTATGTATGTGAGGGTATAATTTTCTCAGTTATTTTTTAATATGTTTATACCCTTGCAGGGTATTATAATTTCAGTGAGAAGTTTGCAACGCAGGTTTTAATTTCATTTAAGCCGGACAACCATATACTATAGATGTCATAGGAAAAATCTGGGAAATAAAGGAAAAAATCATTTCTCAACATATTTTCATCAAATTTGAGATTTGGCAAATTATTATTATTCTAAAAATTCGGTTTTATTTTTTTATTTAATTCAGCTTAGGTATAAAAACTTTGGTGAGTTAGCTTCCTTTTTGTTTTAATTTCATTTTTTCTTTTTTATATGTTGAAGAAATGTAACGAATGACATTGACATTGACAAACAAATTTAGCTAGGCGAACGCGTAATGCAAATCATCACGTGCTCAAGGTAATGCATCGCAGCGTAAAGGTAAGGTTCAAAGTAGATCTGTTGACCCAGTACGTATATTAAATCTTGCACAGCGATCACGAATCGTAGTGTTTTGGCTGAAATGATGCAAGCTGCTTTTAATTACAACAGTCGGATTTATGATAGTATTACGAATATATTTAGATTATGGAGCAATATGCCCACATTGTTATGCAGCTTACCTTTTAGGTGAAACGCACGAAATATGTTTTGCTAATGGTAATGTATGTATGGCCAGCATTAGAAACTTCACCCTAACCATTATATACATAAATTTTTGAGAAATCTCAAACGTCGAAGCAATAAATATTTTATTTTGTGAAGAGTACCCGTATGTAAAAAGCCAATGTGTAATGAAAAAGTTCTGACAAATTTGACTGAAGCTACTATCTTGTCTTATAAATCAAAAGCAGAAGTTTGTTTCTTTACCGGACGCCTCTGAAACTCTAATGCGGCTCATGGATCGTAAATGTCGCCCGCTTGCCTGCCACGATAAGTTCTCTAAGCATTTCTTTACGTTTATTAAAGTGGTCTCGGACCGTTCAGGAGACTTTGCACATACCACTTGATAGTGCTGTTCGAAAATCCGGCTTTGTATTTCCGTAGGGTAAGTATCTTAAATTCAATTTATTTTTATTGTATTTGCTTATTTCCGATACTTCTATATTCCCACTGAATTCTTTGCTGGGCGAGTTCCTCCCAGTCTCACCGCTCTGGAACCTGTCCAGTAGTGTTGGTTTTGGATTTGGATCCATTTCCACTCCAACGCCCTTCCGGACAGCAATGTGTGGAACTTCTGACCACGGGGAACGAGTTGGCCTCTGGAGATGCTCCAATCGAAACAGAAAACCCTTGCCGTAGTTGTACTTCTCCTCGCCGTTGAACGAGATGTTCCAGCGGTCCACCCTCGTGCCATGGGATTTGTTTTGGACATACGTCTGTTCGTCATCGAACTTGCCAGACCTCTACTCGCCAGTTTCAGCATCCGAAACAGCTTGCTGCTGTTTCTGTTTTCTGTTCTGGAAGTGGATGCTGCTGTCGAACTACTAGGAGTGCCTGTTGCTGCTGAAATGGGATTCCTCCTGGAACTTGTTTCTGCAGGACAGCCGGTTTCAGCAACTCATTCATCAGCTTCGTCATCTTCGTTAAGCCGTCCCGTATCTTGTCCCGCAAGCTTCGGCTAATCCCACCCTCCTGCATGAGCAGACTGAACAGTGGATTCCACCTCCGGAGCTTGGAAGGGGACCGATTCCGCTCCGATTCAGCTGCTGTCTTGATAGCGCCGAAATCAAGTGCCTTCAATTGTTTCGGCTCCTCCGTCTACTTGTCTGGCCAAAGGAGAGCTAGTAAACAACCTTGGTATGGTGGTATAAAATCTTTGTTGAAATTTTCGATGCCTAGGCACTTTGGTGCAATCGTAACCTTGCAAAGTATCTAGAACATAGTAACAGAGTAACGAGTCTTTTAGAACATAGTAACAGAGTAACGAGTCTTATGCCCAACCATAACAATGAGAGAGTTTAAGTATAGTTTGAGTGGAAAAGTTGAAAGTGTGAAAGGAGAATGTGAAAATCGAGCGGTTCATTCGATATTTAGATGGCGAACAGAGACGACGAACATAAACGACTGTGTTTCAATGTTAAAATGGAGGTTCCCCTGATATCAGAAGTACAATAAACGATTCCACCCAAATCGTCGCAGCTCTAGAATTGCAAAACCACAATTAAATGGACATCATAACATCTATGGAAGACCTGGCAACGGCGATTTGCCAAAATTTAACTCTAATTGCGCTAGAGCGGACGCCTTAACTTGGTTTACATCGGTGGAACTGATTTTGGCTGAGAATATCCTCGTTGGTGGCTACCTTGTGATAGCATTAAGCAAGTCAATGGTTATCGCAAATATGCTTAGCGGGCATCACCTGAATACTGTTTAAAGAGCTGTTTGTTTAACTTTTCGTCGGGCTTGAGACAACTACTGCTATTATATTAAATTCTCGGCTCTCGGAGAGCCATTCGCAGAATATAGAAGCCGCATCATTACATCGATCATGTCAAAATGGAAGACCAAACACTTGAAGGAAATCGGCCGGTTATTGGTTGGTGGCACGGTAGATCTGCTCCTTGGCTGGCACTGACCCTCTTATCCGCGGGTCACTGCCGTTTCGACTTTTTCCCGCTAGTCCTTCCTTCCTACCCCAGCATGCCTGTCTACACCTCCCTACATGGCCTATATGGAACGTTGTCCAAGTTCCGACTTAGGAACCGTTCTTTTTTCAGTGCCACACACGAGACCAAGGGTGACCCTTGGGTAACCGCCAATTTAACCAGTTCGCTTTTGAGCTATCTCCCCCCTGTCCCCATCGATCCCACACTTATCGATATATTCAGCCCATTTCGACTAAAAATGCAAGAAGAAAAACTTTTGTAAAGAAGAAGTAAAAGACAATTGTGGAACCAATAGTGATAATTAATTTTATCAAATATTTTACCTTTCGTTTATAAAGATTGCGAGCTTATGTCTGGTTAAGTTATGGATAAGAAACTTAGAAACCATGAAATGTAAAAATCGATAAGAAAGAACAAAGAAGTATGATTAAAAAATATAAAAGAATATTGTGGAAATTCTGCGGACTTTTTCTTTTGAGAAGACCTAGAGAGCGGCAACCGAGTGAACACGCAAAAGTTAAAAAAAAACAAAAAAAAGGAAATTAAGCTCACTCGTCGAAGTTTTCTATACCCTTCCAGATTGAAATTGAGTAATACATTAATAATATCGAATACTCTTAAAAATATTTAGGTATCATCAATGTAACATCGAGAAAATCGATGAATTAAATTAATTAAATATTAAAATATATGTTTTTTTAGTCGATGCCTGTTTTAAAAAATCGAAAATATTATTTTCGGCATTACATTTTTTCCAAGTCTACTTTAAACACACTTTAAAACCGATTGCCAAATTTTTAATGTCAAAATATTTAATAACGCCAACATTTTCATCATGTTGAAGAAACATTATACCACGATCTTCTTCCGGGAAATATGTTCGATCGTCTGAAGCGCCAACAAATCTTATCACAGCGACCTATGCTAGAACTTAGATGAATTATATGAATATTATGTATGTTTGATTATATTATATTGTTATTAATTACTTATATTATATTGGAATGGGAACAGAATAAATATAGTAAATTCATATGTTAAAATAAAAAAAAAAATAAAAAAAGATATAAGAAACTATCAGTTTTATTTGTTCAACCGGTGCGAAACCGGTAAATACCATTTTTATACTGGATATGTACACGCCATATATGTATATATAATATATATATTTTTTTAGTGTGATTAATAAAAGACAAAAAAAATAGTATGTTTTATATATATTAATCTACTTACAGTTGTTTCGATCACCGCCAAAGAGTTTATGATATCGAACAAAATCTGGACGTCCACCTAAGTATTTTCCGTTTTTATTTAGAACTTCTTTAATTAACTCTACATTATTCACTACCAAGCATCTGGTGTGTCCAAGAGTCATGGAATAAATGTCACCGTATTTTTTTTTCAATGCTCCGAAACCTTCAAACGGGTTACTCTTAAACCGGCCTATAAAATCTATATTACCAATTATTGGCCAAGGCTGAGGACCGGGCGCTTGATTGAATCTTTGTATTTCCTTTCCTCTATAAAATATTCCGATCGGAACAAAAGCAGTTTTCTTTAATTGTATTGTTAACATCGCATAAGAAGTGGTAATTATAATAATTCCAAAAATCAATATAAAATATAATGTCGACAAAAACATGGTTCTTTGTTTATTCAGTATTAATTGGTAAAATGTCAATTATTCTTGGGGTATAGTCACTGGTATAGTCACAATTTGTAGTTCTCGCAGCACTTTGTCTTACTAAGATTTTAATGGGGATTACTGGAGAGAAACTTTTTATATCGCTTTTATTTAAATAAACGCTATCGCTTGAACCTGGATCAACATGAGGAATTGATAATATTATTTCTTCATTTCAATGTATGTACATATGTTACACTTGGTGGCACAACTCATTAATCGTTTTTAAGGTGGTGCGCTTTTAAAAAGGAAGCATTAACCGAGATATAAATAAATTTCCGAGAGGTTTGATTGGCAGAACTTGATTAAATATAAAATGTTATTTTGCTTTTTCGATATATTTCGGTTGCTTAATTAAAAAAAAAAACATAAACATATATTATTTTATACGTCCGCACTGTCAAACGTAGAGTTTCGTACTGCTCGTCTATGCTTTATACTATTATAACACCGCATTAATTAGACCTTTTATTAAAATTGGACACCTTAATAGTTTTTTACACAAGTGCGTGCAAGATGACTATTCGGCACTTCTAATGCATTGGAATATGTTTAGCAATGCATTAGCTTTGCGAAAAAATCGAGATTTAGATAAAATATACAATTTACAAACTTTACAAATATAAAATTTACAAACAATATACTCCTATAATGGGCTTATGACAAAGTAATGGAGTTTTCGTGAATTAGAGAATTAATTCAAACCTTTTAGGTAACGCCTATATGTGTTATTTGCATGTTTTTTTTTTGTAATACGAAATGGTAAATAATAACAAATTTTATTAATTTTTAGAGTCATCGTTAAAGTACTTCTGTTTTTATGGAAGCAAATTATTATTACACTCCCAAAATTAATTGTAAGTTTGCACCTTAAGAACCTTGTCAACTAAAACATAATATTGTTCTCAATTTTTAAAGATATTTTGCATTTTAGCCCAATTCTTGGGCTCCGCAAATCTCCGTAGAAAATCTACCCAGGGTCCGGAATGCCTGCCCTGGTTGGTAACACAGCAGTTCCACCTTCGAAAACAATATTTGTATCGATGCTTGCCCCTGATCTCGCATCGGAAGACGTTCTAGCCTATATACTAGGCAAAACCCAAGCCGGAAATATTAAGGTGAAAAACTTCAAAATTTCCGTATGCCAGAGACATTTTGCCATTTAAGATAAATGTGTCATCCCAACTCTTTGACACTATTTGCTCGGGTGACTTCTGGCCCTAGTAAGTTATAGTCAAGGAGTACGAGGCACGATAGAAGAGAAATCGGCCTGCGTTCAACTGCCCAAGCCGTCATAACCCTCAGTGGCCACTGCAGTACCTTCTGTCCCAAAACACTAAGGTCTTGCATAGAACTTTTCTATCCAAATATTAGGGGCTTACGCAGTAAGCTCTCTAAATTGTATTCGTGATTGTATTTACTGAAACCTGGTTGAAGCCAGAGATCCTCTGCTCCGAAATTCTTCCAAGTATGTACACAATTTACAGATTAGACCGACTTCTCCAGCGTGGTGGCGGAGTTTTAATTGCCGTTGACTTTTACCTCATCTCGGAGCGGGTGGTGTTTAATGACTTTTCGGACATTGTTATTATCTGCGGAAAACTATCATTTACATGTAGTTGCATTCTGCTCTTCCTCCATCTTCGGAAGAGCCAATTTATTGGAAACATCTTTCGGCAATTCAGGCAGTTTCCAACAGGCTTTCTAATAGGGAACAATTAGTGACTTTGGGTGACTTCAACATAACTGGAGCTCACTGGTCTTCTGATTGTGTGTTTAATGTCCTTCACACTGCGGCACTGCATGACCTCATAAATGGCTTGCTTGATTTATCATTATCTCAAGTTAACCATATCTTTAATTGTTAATTTAATTCTTTAAACCGCTTACTGGATCTATGATTTGTCTCCGATCCTGCAAGCGTAAACCTAATTAGAGTTCATCCAATGACGCAACCTGAAGATCCAACTTTCGATGTAACTATCGACACTGGGACAGTTTTAGCAACGACATCTGGTAGTAGTTTAAACAAAGTCAGCTGCTTCTGAAAAGCTGACTTTTAGAGGCTAAACGCTTTAATAACAGAATTTGATTGGTCTAATTTTTACACCAGCTCTGACATGGTATCCGCCGTTGATATCTTTTACAGTGCCATGAACTAATTTTTCTCCTTATGTGTTCCTAAAAAACCTACCCGTCGGTCTCTAATAAACCACTTTGGTTTAACAACGAGCTGACACGTTTAAAAAGCGTAAAATCTAGGCTTTATAATAATTATAAAATCACTGGTTCAAGAACGGCTTTTTCATCTGATCTTAGTGCTCGATCTAACTTTACCGTGCGTAACGCTCAGTGTTATAAAAATTATTTGACTCGTTACAAGGTCCAGTTCACGCAGGACCCTAAACTGTTTTATTACTTTGTTAACTCTAAACGTAAGCCCACGTTAGAGCCTCCCTTGCTGTCACTTAAGAAAACCACAGTAAATTCTGATCAAGCAAGAGCTAATCTCTTTGCTGAGTTTTTTAAAACTACATGTTTGCCCTCGACATTTTCAGATCAGCTATGCCCCGTTCGTACTTTAACTTCAGTCCTATTTTAAACGAAAGTTCACTTTTTATTGATCTTCAACGTTAAGCCAGTATATTCACCAGGTCCCGATGGAATACCGGGCTCTGTGCTTAGGTATTGCGCCGAGGCGCTGTGTAGCCCCCTTCTTAAATTGTTTACCCTATCTTTGGAATCCTCAGAATTTCCCCTTATTTGGAGGGAATCATTTGTTATTTCTATCTACAAAAGGTAGCAAATCGGATGCCAGTAACTATAAGGGGTATCTCTAAATTATCGACAATTCCCAAACTTTTCGAGAATATAATCACTCCTCACTTGCAACATCTATGTAGATCCGTTGTCTCTTTATGTCAGCATGGTTTTATGAGGCAAAGATCAACCACGACCAATCTTCTGGAATTTACCTCATTCGTTATTAGGGGCTTCCAACAGAACTTTTTACACGGGCTTTAGTAAAGCTTTCGACTCCGTTAATCATTCTCTTCTGGTTAGGAAACTCGATTCAATGGGGTTTCCTAGTGATCTTCTTACGTGGATTTCGAGTTATCTAAGTGACAGGACCCAAAAGGTTCTGTTCAGAAACGTTCTATCCAATAGCCTCAGGGTCACATCTGGCGTCCCATAGGGTAGCCACCTTGGACCACTGCTATTCATATTGTTTATCAACGATTTTATGACGTTAAACTTTGCTTGCAGTATAGGGACAGCTCATGCCAATCAGATATACAATCGGATCTCGATAACTTCCAAGCATGATTTCATGCTAACGATTTACATCTCAACAGCTCTAAATGCAAACTGATGACATTTTCACGCGTCACTCCCCTGCTTGACACTTATATGCTTAACGATTGCTTTTTGGAAATAATTACTTTTGTCGATGATCTGGATGTCCGCCTGGATCCTTAACTTTCGTTCTCAGAACATATTTAGTGTATGGTTAAGAAAGCCAGAGGAATGCTGGGATTCATTAAAAGGTGGTCAAAGGAATTCGATAATCCTTATGTAACGAAGACTCTCTTAACTTCGTTAAGTCGCCCTATATTGGAGTGTGTTCGTGTGTCTGGAGTCCTCAATTTGGAGTCCATAGTAGCCGCATTGAATCTGTCCAAAAGAACTTTTTGCTTTTTTCCGTATGCCAGAGACATTTTGCCATTTAAGATAAATGTGTCATCCCAACTCTTTGACACTATTTGCTCGGGTGACTTCTGGCCCTAGTAAGTTATAGTCAAGGAGTACGAGGCACGATAGAAGAGAAATCGGCCTGCGTTCAACTGCCCAAGCCGTCATAACCCTCAGTGGCCACTGCAGTACCTTCTGTCCCAAAACACTAAGGTCTTGCATAGAACTTTTCTATCCAAATATTAGGGGCTTACGCAGTAAGCTCTCTAAATTGTATTCGTGATTGTATTTACTGAAACCTGGTTGAAGCCAGAGATCCTCTGCTCCGAAATTCTTCCAAGTATGTACACAATTTACAGATTAGACCGACTTCTCCAGCGTGGTGGCGGAGTTTTAATTGCCGTTGACTTTTACCTCATCTCGGAGCGGGTGGAGTTTAATGACTTTTCGGACATTGTTATTATCTGCGGAAAACTATCATTTACATGTAGTTGCATTCTGCTCTTCCTCCATCTTCGGAAGAGCCAATTTATTGGAAACATCTTTCGGCAATTCAGGCAGTTTCCAACAGGCTTTCTAATAGGGAACAATTAGTGACTTTGGGTGACTTCAACATAACTGGAGCTCACTGGTCTTCTGATTGTGTGTTTAATGTCCTTCACACTGCGGCACAGCATGACCTCATAAATGGCTTGCTTGATTTATCATTATCTCAAGTTAACCATATCTTTAATTGTTAATTTAATTCTTTAAACCGCTTACTGGATCTATGATTTGTCTCCGATCCTGCAAGCGTAAACCTAATTAGAGTTCATCCAATGACGCAACCTGAAGATCCAACTTTCGATGTAACTATCGACACTGGGACAGTTTTAGCAACGACATCTGGTAGTAGTTTAAACAGAGTCAGCTGCTTCTGAAAAGCTGACTTTTAGAGGCTAAACGCTTTAATAACAGAATTTGATTGGTCTAATTTTTACACCAGCTCTGACATGGTATCCGCCGTTGATATCTTTTACAGTGCCATGAACTAATTTTTCTCCTTATGTGTTCCTAAAAACCTACCCGTCGGTCTCTAATAAACCACTTTGGTTTAACAACGAGCTGACACGTTTAAAAAGCGTAAAATCTAGGCTTTATAATAATTATAAAATCACTGGTTCAAGAACGGCTTTTTCATCTGATCTTAGTGCTCGATCTAACTTTACCGTGCGTAACGCTCAGTGTTATAAAAATTATTTGACTCGTTACAAGGTCCAGTTCACGCAGGACCCTAAACTGTTTTATTACTTTGTTAACTCTAAACGTAAGCCCACGTTAGAGCCTCCCTTGCTGTCACTTAAGAAAACCACAGTAAATTCTGATCAAGCAAGAGCTAATCTCTTTGCTGAGTTTTTTAAAACTACATGTTTGCCCTCGACATTTTCAGATCAGCTATGCCCAGTTCGTACTTTAACTTCAGTCCTATTTTAAACGAAAGTTCACTTTTTATTGATCTTCAACGTTAAGCCAGTATATTCACCAGGTCCCGATGGAATACCGGGCTCTGTGCTTAGGTATTGCGCCGAGGCGCTGTGTAGCCCCCTTCTTAAATTGTTTACCCTATCTTTGGAATCCTCAGAATTTCCCCTTATTTGGAGGGAATCATTTGTTATTTCTATCTACAAAAGGTAGCAAATCGGATGCCAGTAACTATAAGGGGTATCTCTAAATTATCGACAATTCCCAAACTTTTCGAGAATATAATCACTCCTCACTTGCAACATCTATGTAGATCCGTTGTCTCTTTATGTCAGCATGGTTTTATGAGGCAAAGATCAACCACGACCAATCTTCTGGAATTTACCTCATTCGTTATTAGGGGCTTCCAACAGAACTTTTTACACGGGCTTTAGTAAAGCTTTCGACTCCGTTAATCATTCTCTTCTGGTTAGGAAACTCGATTCAATGGGGTTTCCTAGTGATCTTCTTACGTGGATTTCGAGTTATCTAAGTGACAGGACCCAAAAGGTTCTGTTCAGAAACGTTCTATCCAATAGCCTCAGGGTCACATCTGGCGTCCCATAGGGTAGCCACCTTGGACCACTGCTATTCATATTGTTTATCAACGATTTTATGACGTTAAACTTTGCTTGCAGTATAGGGACAGCTCATGCCAATCAGATATACAATCGGATCTCGATAACTTCCAAGCATGATTTCATGCTAACGATTTACATCTCAACAGCTCTAAATGCAAACTGATGACATTTTCACGCGTCACTCCCCTGCTTGACACTTATATGCTTAACGATTGCTTTTTGGAAATAATTACTTTTGTCGATGATCTGGATGTCCGCCTGGATCCTTAACTTTCGTTCTCAGAACATATTTAGTGTATGGTTAAGAAAGCCAGAGGAATGCTGGGATTCATTAAAAGGTGGTCAAAGGAATTCGATAATCCTTATGTAACGAAGACTCTCTTAACTTCGTTAAGTCGCCCAATATTGGAGTGTGTTCGTGTGTCTGGAGTCCTCAATTTGGAGTCCATAGTAGCCGCATTGAATCTGTCCAAAAGAACTTTTTGCTTTTTGCCCTTCGTGGCCTACCTTGGGATGCTAACTTTACATTACCGTCTTACTCTAGTAGACTTCTCTGATGTGGAGAGCTCCTTTTGGGTTTGGCTGCCCGTTCAAACACAACACAGGCAGAAGAAATCCCAACGCAGGAAAAAAGTCGTCCTTGCTGATCTTCTCAACGTTGCTGCTCATTTTTCCATAAGCAATGGAACAATCATTAAGACTGACTCAGTTTACAAATCATTCTGGCATAAACTACGAACGGCTTGGTACTTCAAAATGGCAATCTCAGAATGGACGATAATCGTATTTTACCACTTAAAGCCATATGGAGCGATATGAGGATTTTATCTGCCGGGATATCGGAGCTGAAATACAAGTGTTCATTATTACGAAACGCCAATGCCTGTGGATCTATATATGAACATTTTCAACATTTACAAGGCAAAATACACTTTAAAAAATGAGCTAATTAATCATTTTCGACAACGAAAATCTCCAGGCAAATATCAAGCCAAAGTGAAATAGCTAGTGTACTTACCGACATTCGCCGTCAAATCATAGATCCATTTGCTTGACCACATTTAGCACTATGATAAGTGATACGAAGGCTACATATGTTCGTTTTGGCAATATACGTGGATTGGCCGAGCCAGTCAACGAAAATACAGCCTAGGAATATTCTATGCATATTCGCTTGACCTGGTGTTTGTTTATTTACTATAAATGCATGTTGCTGCGATTGAAGAATTATTATGTAATATATATTTGTGTCTGAATATTATTCCTTATAACTAAATGCTGTCGCGACTGAACATGCACTACCTGTCAGGCATCTAAAAGATAATTCATAAATAAAATTATTCTCTTTTATTCGGTTAAAATTGCAACCATGGATTGTAGTCATTATTTAATTTTATTATATATTTTTTTTCCTCCTTGTTCTGCAACAGCCTCATCTTTTGATCTTCTGTTGTTATCACCCAGCATATTAAAGCACTGTGCGATACAGCTTTAAAACTAAATGCGGACAGTCATTGCTACTACAGTCTTATACGCTGTAGTATGCACATATATCGAATACCCATTGTACTTAAAGGGCTCACACTGTAACACTTTTTTGCAGTGTTTACGCAATATAAATTGCCGATCATAAACTTCCAGACGAAATATGAATCGCCAAACTTATACATTGGCCCGCACAATAAGAATGCAAGTGTCAGCATAATTGCAACACGAGCGGACCAATGTATATGTATATGTGTATATACCTCCGCGCTCAGCATAAGCGAGCATAGCTATGTACTTAAGAATATCTTATATATAATCGACTCTCCGCTGCCACTGTTGGCAGCGCAGCTTTAAGAATTAGGCTTCCTGAGCCTTAAGCGTATATTCATAGGAGAAGAACCAATTCTGACTTTGGAGCGACAACTATGGTTGCTCCGAAGTAAAACTCAAAACTACAGATACAAATAAAACTATAATAAAACTTCAACAACTGAACTATTACATTATTACTTGGAGCGGGAAACACTGATGGAAACTGATGGGATCAATCATTACATCATTACATGGCAACCGTAACGAAAGAGCAAGCAATCTAAATATACGGACTACCTTGAAGGAAGACAAGGAGCAGCAAATATCGGGAATGGCCAAGGAGGACATATAGGAACACGTCTGAGTGAGTAGAGTGTGCAATGGGACGTGGAGGACAAAAAAATAAGATAAAAAAAGGATAGCCCGCATTAAGTGGCTACTTTTCGCTCAGAAGACGCCGCCCGCATGGTCGACGGCACAGAAACTAAATAATGAGCTAGAATATCTGAAATAAAAACTCCAAAACAACCAAAAAAGCACAACTCACTCAGAGAAGAAAATACAAATTGTAAATCAAATAATAACAACGCAACAAGTTTCCCCAAAGCCACTGCCAAGAAGACCAGAAGTTTGCCCAACAGACTGCCCCGGACCCCTCTACTCTGCTGCATGCAACTATGCATGCATAAAGCTGGAGACAAACTCAGGAAAATAGCCAGGATAGCAGCAACAGCATCAAGCGCGGGAGGCACGACCGCCGCCTGCGCCTTCGAGGGAGCGTCAGCGTAGCCAAACCAGCGACGACCAGCTGACGGAGAAGGAAGTCGAGCAGGAGGAACCATCCTTTCCGATCCCTGCAGAAAAAAATAAAAACAACCCATGCACTGCGTTGCATAATTCTTTTGATTGCACTGCGATGCATATTTTTTTATTAAACTAAAATATTTTGTAAAATTGAGCGGAACCTTTTCTGCCGATTAGAGCTTGGCCTGTAAAGCCATGCAGAAAAATTAGGCAGGTATCTTTTTGTTAATATAAATCTTTACACATATATAAATCTTACAATTTGGTATGTCCAATGATTAAACAATAAATTATAAACCTAAGCCACATGTTAATGGAATAAAATTAGAAGAAATAAATCCAAACATGGCCATTATCGAAACAAAGTCAGTGGACTCCCCTGCAAACGTAATCAATAAAATAGAATCGAGCACTATTGACTCAAATCTAACAAATATTTTATTGTCAATTATAGTTGCCATAATGTGCGCTTTCATTTTGTATAAAGTCTATATCTTCCACAATAAATGCATTTCAAAGAGGGCTATAAATAAAAGCCAGGCTAACGACCTGGACAAAATATAAAGGGGCACCAACTAATTGATAATAAAGTGTTTCGAAACATACCACACCCATTCAATATTGTATACATAATTATGTGAAATATATTAAGAATTAATAAAAAGAAAACCAATCGACCATAATTATCCTTGAATCAAATAAATACATATAACCAAATCAAGTATATCTTACAATCAGCAAAATGTCAAATAGCCAGGCAGATATTCGGCATGCTGACATGAGTCAGGAAATGCAGAAGAGCGCCATTGAATGCGCAAAACAGGCAATAGAAAAATACTATATTGAAGTTGACATAGCAAAACATATAAAAACTAAATTTGATTCAAAATTCAAGGTCAAATGGCACTGCATTGTAGGCAAAGAATTCGGGTCATGTGTCCCACCAGCCAGATAACTTCATATATTTTCATGCAGAAGGCTTAGCTATTCTGTTGTTTAAAAGAGGTTAATACAAAGAGCCATTCCACTTTCGATCAATCTTCCGGACAAAATTCCATTAAATAATGGAATGGGATGAGCTCTACAAAGAATTAAATAACCTTAAGATTGACTTTGACAAATCATATAAGTCCTTATCAAGAACTAGGCTAGCACAGCAAACTACTGTGAATAAGCATGCTGAAATATTAGTAGACCGCTTTAACACAGCGCGTATACTAATACACGAGCAGAGAGACCGGCTAGACAAAGCCAATTGGTCTAGGGTATCAAAATTCTTGCTAAAATTAAGGGAGAATTTAATTTACATAAAGCTAAGGTATAATTTGGCCATTTCAGTGCCAACCATATTTAATACCCCTTTGACAGTAGAAACTGGAGACAAGCCGGAATCATCAGATTCGCCAGCTCTTGAGCCAGCAAAAATTGATAACCCGGTCTTAACTGATCCAGAAATAGAAGAAAAGGACATAAATAACTTAACAATCCCTGCGGTCCTAATTCAATCTGAAACATCAGATCAGGACCTATTAGAATCAGACAATAACGACAGCATTGTAGAAGTAAAAGCAACCACAATGGCTGACGAAACTGTTGCCCAACGGGCATACATTAAGGAAATATCGAATGTCATCCCGGAGTTTAACGGGCAAAGGATACACCTTCAGAGATTCGTAACAGCTTTGAAGTTAGTTAACCTTACGAAAGGCACATTCGAGGTTTTGGCAGTAGAAGTCATTAAATCCAAAATAATTGGATCGACATTATTCAAAGTCCAAAACGAAAACACAATAGAAGGGATAATTAAAAAACTTCAAGACACTATAGTCGGTGAAACATCCGACGTAGTTAAAGCCAAAATGGCAAAAACAAGCCAAAAAGGTAAAACTGCAGAAAAATTCACCACAGAAATTGACAATTTACGAAAGCTCCTAGAAGTCTCGTATATTGACGAAGGCCTTTCAGTCGAACACGCTGATAAATTCAGCACAAAGGAAGCCATCACCACAATGGTTAAAAATTGTGAGCATGGCCGACTTAAAACAATATTAGAAGCAGGTAACTTCTTTAACATGAATGAAGCCGTCACCAAGTACATACAATGTAGTACTGAAATGACTGGAAATTCTAATACAATATTGTACGCCAACCAAAGTAATAATTATCGCGGTAACAATTATAGAAATCGCGGTACAGGTAATAGCCGAGGTAACAACCGAAATAATGGCTATAACCAAAATAACGGTTACTACCGGAACAACTATAATAATCAGAACAACAAGAATTATAGAGGAAATAGCCGTGGTGGAAACAACCGTGGAAGAAATAACCGCGGGGCAAACAATAATTATCGCGGTACAGGTAATAGCCGAGGTAACAACCGAAATAATGGCTATAACCAAAATAACGGTTACTACCGGAACAACTATAATAATCAGAACAACAACATTTATAGAGGAAATAGCCGTGGTGGAAACAACCGTGGAAGAAACAACCGCGGGGCAAACACCAATAATAGCTACAATGTCCGAACTGCCCAAGGCAATTCGGGAAACCAGCAGAACCCTTCAGATGTTTAGAGCCGTCAACCAGCTCGATAAAAACAATCAACCTCAACCTAAGCATCTTTGTAAAAATTAACAATGAAAGGACAGGTAAACAATATACTCTGTTGCTTGATACTGGTGCAGACATATCCATAGTAAAAGAAAACATAGATCAGTTTGAACATATTAATAATAATATTCATACTCAAATATTAGGAATCGGAGAAGGTACAATCTCTTCTAAAGGCTTAGCCTTTATAGAACTCACTACAGGCAAATATATTATTCCGCACGACTTCTATTTAGTCGAGCAAAATTTCCCAATACCTTGTGATGGCATACTAGGTCTAGACTTCATGAAACGATATAATTCCAACCTGGATCTCACTCAGAGTGGCGACTCACTGATTCTTCGCCCAAATAACTTAAACTATCCAATTAAATTACAATTAGTATACACTTGTAAAAATAATGCCACCGTACTACCAGCTCGTTCCGAAGTTATCCGTGAAATACAGATCCCCTCAATAGAAAATCAAATTCTGATTCTAAACCAAGAAATTGAGGAAGGTATTTATATCACAAATACGATATCCAATCACAAAAACACTTATGTCCGTATCATAAACACAACAAATAGTAATAGAATTGTAAATTTAAATAAAATTAAATTCGAAACCCTAAATAATTATGATATAATAAAAGTAAATAACGAAGAAAGAGATCACTTCGTTTTGGAAAAGCTAACTAAAAATTTTCCGCCTATGTTCAAAACCCAATTGAAAGATCTATGCACCATTCAAGCCCAAGTTCAAAAATTAATAGACGATAACATAGTTCCGGACTCTGACAAGAAAAAATTGCGATTAGTAATCGACTATCGTCAAATTAATAAAAAACTCTTGTCTGATAAATTCCCGCTCCCTAAAATTGATGACATTCTAGATCAACTAGGTAGAGCAAAATACTTCTCATGCCTTGACTTAATGTCAGGTTTTCATCAAATTGAACTTGAAAAAAGTTCCAGGGATATAACGTCATTTTCGACGAGCAATGGCTCGTATCGCTTTACGCGATTACCATTTGGCTTGAAAATAGCCCCAAATTCATTCCAGAGAATGATGACTATCGCTTTCTCCGGATTAGAGCCGTCACAAGCATTTCTTTATATGGATAACTTTATAGTCGTAGGATGTTCCGAAAAACATATGCTCAAGAACTTAACTGATGTCTTCGAGAAATGTAGGCAACATAACCTAAAGCTACATCCTGAAAAATGTTCATTTTTCATGCATGAAGTCACATTTTTGGGACATAAATGCACTGATATAGGAATCTTGCCAGACGACAAAAAATATGACGTCATAAAGAACTATCCAGTCCCACATGATGCGGACAGCGCTAGACGATTCGTTGCATTTTGCAATTACTATAGGCGCTTTATAAAAAACTTTGCCGATTATTCCCGTCACATAACCAGGTTATGTAAAAAGGATGTAAAATTCGACTGGACATCTGAATGTCAGAATGCCTTCGAACATCTCAAAACGGCACTTATAAACCCAACCTTGTTACAGTATTCAGATTTCACTAAAGAACTCTGCATAATAACCGATGCAAGTAAGCAAGCATGTGGAGCGGTTTTAACTCAAAACCATAATGGACTCCAACTTCCAATTGCATAATTTTTAATTTTTATTAAGTTCTTATCCTAGCGCAACAAGTTTACTCTTATAATTATAGCACTAGTCACATAAATTGAAAAACATATTTACTTACATAGACTTATAAATATTACTTAATATTAAGAAATTTTCTTCTTTTTCATTATTTTAAATAGTTCTTAATTTGAGATTTGAACTGAGTTGCGACCCTAATTGTCTTATATCTATGCGGTAGATTGTTCCACAGACGGATAGCGTTTATTAAAAATTGCCTATTCGAGCACAATGCACTATATTTTGGGCATATAAAATTATTAGTTCTCGTTGACGTGGCAGATACGAGTTTGTCAAACAAATATTCTGGTTCATGAGACATTACAATTTTGTGTAAATATACTAGAGTCCTATATTGAATCCACGAAGTCAAGTTTAGGTCCAGTATTTTATACGTCAAGTGCGATACACGGTCAAGACGATTTAAATTAAAAACATATATAATTATAGAGTTTAAAGCTGCTACTAGCTTGAGCATATCCCGCGAGTCACAGTGTCCAAAAACCTTTATCCCATAAAACATAGTCGGAATAAGAATGACCTTGCTACCAGAAGTCGTATTTCAGTCGGAAGAAAAGTCTTTGAATACGAGAGCTAACGCAGCAACCCATATGTTCGCCCAGTACCTTTGGAGATATGTTTGCTCCAACTAAGGGTATTACTGAAATTAAAACCTAAATTAACTGCGTGCTCTTCAAATTGTATTGGTCTAGCATTGATTAGTAAATTGGGTATATTACTTGTATCAACAGGTTGTTTGGCAATTACTATGCACTTTGACTTTGTCGGGTTAATACTCAAACCATTACTTCTTGCCCAATTATCAATTACTCCAAGCATTCTATTACTAACACTAACACAAACATTTAACTGATTAATAGGACTACTAACGTAAATTTGCACATCGCCTGAATACAACTGAACTTCACAATCAGACAAGAGACTAGGTAAATCATTTACATACATAGAGAACAACAAAGGGCACAGGACTGATCCTTGGGGAACGCCACGCGTTAGCTCATCGTAGCTCGAAATTCGATCACCCGAAACGACTGCCTGAAGCCTATTACACAGATACGATTCAAAAAACTTAGCGGAAGTACTTGAAAAGTTAAAAAGGGTTTTAGGTTTAGTACTTAGAATATGGTGGTTAACTGAGTCAAAAGCTTTACTATGGTCAAGAAGGGTCAAAAAAGTCACACAATTATTGTCGTTGTTTACGGATATCTTCCACGATGTTAGTAATTGCACTAACACAACTTCTATTTTTCCTAAACCCCGACTGCTTCTGCGACAACAGCGAATTTCTTTCAAGAAATTTCTGAATTTGCAGCGACATTAAATTTTCAAGTACTTTAGCTAGGAAAGGTAGAATTGAAATAGGCCTGTATTCCTTATTGGGTTTCAACAGAGGGATTATTTTATCTTTTTTCCAAGCTGAAGGGAAAGTGGATGTGGTAATTGCTGAATTTTAAATATATGTAATGTGAGGAAGTAATAATGGTAACATAATTTTAATAAATTTAGGGTTAACTTTGTCAAGGCCTTCAGCATTTGACTTAATTTTAAGTATACATTCCAACACATCACATTGATCGACACACACAAAGTTAAAACTAGTATCACTGTTTATTGCATTATTCAGGTACTGATTAGATGTTGCATCAGGTACATCAACCTGTGAGAATGATCGACACAGTTTTTCCATATTGGGGTCTACTCTTGACCTACTCTTCCCTATGCCTACGCTCCCTAAATCCCTCCATGTTTGCTTTGACGTTACATTGTTGTTAAATTTAGACTTAAAGTGCTCACACTTAGCCGCTTTGATCATTTTTTCATAACAATAGCTCTTGAAACCTTGAACTGCAAATAGAAGTGGTGAGTTTTGTATCGCTTCCACTTAAAATAGGCTACATCCCTCAGCTTAATATGCTTTTTTATCTCATTGTTAATCCAAGGATTTTGTCTCGGTTTAATTACTTTAGTCTGAATAGAGACGCATTTATTGAACATATACACCAAATTATCGTTTAGGACACTCAGTTGGGACTCAACACTACAACATTGATAAATCAGACGCCAATCACATGCATTATATTCACACTGAAGTTCTGTATAATTTATATTTTTGAAATCCCTATAGCTAAAAGATTCTTCAGTATCGTCAATAAATATATCACAGATGAGAAATATAAGATCATGTCTGGAAAATACTGGTACGGAGACCTGATCGTATAGTAAAATCTTTCTAGAGTCATTAATGAAAAAAAGGTCAAGTAGAGTATCACAGTAGTTACTGAAATGCGTGGGCATAGTTGTATTGTCAGCGTACAGACCCAAAGACTCAAATCCATCTAATAATGTTTTTTCATTTATTATATTGCTATTAAAGTCTCCTGCAAAGATGATGTCTCTATATGAAGCTGATAACTCACTAATAATCTCAATTAGGGACGAAAAGTTTGTATTTCGGTTCGGGCTATAAATGCAACCAATGAGCACTTTACTGCAAGAAAATTTGTTTGAGACTTCCAAAAATAGATATTCAATTAGGCTGTCTCTAGGCTGGTTACATTTAAGACTACAATTTAGCGAACTTTTAACATATATAGCTACACCACCAGCATGACCAACACGATCAGAACGAAACAAAACATAGCCCTCACAATTAATTAACAAACTAGACAAATCAGACACAAACACAAATAACATCAACATCAGACTGAACAAATAGTGACTTGAACTCGTCGATCTTCTTGTATAGGCTCTGAGCATTTATGTGAACTATTTTTAAGCCCTTTTTTTGTTTACATAAAACTCGAATAACGCTTCCAGCTGTGGTAATTGCAACATTATCCGACATAGAAATAATAATGACATTTTAGCATCGCAAACTCAGAATTATACGGTACAATAAAAAACAGAAGATGTAAACAGAACTTATATAAACACTTAACTAACACAAAAAATTTAAAAATGTTAATTACTAAAATATAAATATATTTAAGAACGAAAGCTCTCCAAAGCAGCATTAGTAAGAGCGGGCGTAAAAGAGAGAGAAGGATCATCACGAGATTCACCGTCGTTATCAGCTAATTTCCTTAGCTCCTCCATATGTTCGATGCAATTTATGCTCTCACTCCCTTTGCATCGCACATGCACAAATCCACGACGGGTAAATACCGCAGTCAGGATTTTTCTCTTCTTTAGACGCATCGACTCCTTAAAAATCAGATAGTGCTCTCTTTGCAGTTGCTCATTGATATAGATAGCTGCATCAGAGTCATACCCTACATGTTTTAAGCTCAGCGGAGTTTTAGTTTCTCGCCTATATGCAGCGATTACACGCAGCACCGCGATCTTTTCTCTCACGTTGTCCATTCGAATAATAATGACCGGGTCAACATTACTCTGCTGCGACTTTCGGGCCCGGAAAATGTCCCGAACTCGAGGCGGCGGAGTCATATGGAGTGAGAAACAAAGTTGATTAAAAAGTGACCGCAAGTTTTCGCCGTCTACATAGGGCACTCCATGCATTCGTAAATCGAACGCGTTGTTTACATTATTTTGGGCAGCTAGTTTGGCCTCTACAGTTCCCACCCTCTCTCTCATCGCCCTCATATCCGCGACCTCCTGGTGCAAGTGCTCTACTCGCTCGTTCAGTTGCTCCCGTTGAGAGCGAAGTACGGCCACCTCCCGCTCCAGGTTGGAAACCCGGTCACCCGTCTGCTTAACCTCACCCGCAATCACATCAAGTCGGTCCGATAGGCTACTGAGAATGCGTATTTCAGCTTCCTTTACCAGGCTAGCAATTGCGTCGGTCTGCTCCTGGAAACGCATCTTCATCAGATCCAGCAGCTGTGGTGACGGAGCATCTGAGAGGCGCTCAGCTGCGCCAGTGTCTTTACAAAGGCGTTTGCTGGATATTGTCGACATATTTGGTTTCAGTGTAGCTTCTTCAGTGTATTGGAGCAGCTTCCTTATCAGTGTTAGTTTAAAGTGATGTGGGCAGTAAATCAACGAATAAGTTCAAAGCAAGTTTGAAGTTGGAGACTAGCGAACACACACAGGCACGGCGTTGTTTTGATTGCAAAAGTTAATTATGCCAATAAATTAAACAATTTTGATTTAAATTTCAATTGCAAATCGGATTTTGCTTCCGTAAAAGTTAATGCTGCGATCAACGCTACAAGACTTTTTATTCATACAGTAATTTACTGATACAAATATAATAAATGCGGAGCAATGAAAAACACGACCGTTTTGTTTAGATGATAGAATAGAATGCGCATACGCATCAAGATCCTTTACTAAAGGAGAAAGTAACAAGAGTACTACTGAGCAGGAAATAGCTGCGATTCATTGGGCTATAACTCATTTCCGACCATATATTTATGGTAACCATTTCACGGTTAAAACAGACATTAGACCATTAACTTATTTGTTTTCAATGGTAAATCCCAGTTCAGAATTAACACAAATGAGGCTTGAACTAGAGGAATTTGATTTTACGGTAGAATACCTGAAGGGGAAAGATAATTTTGTCGCTGATGCGTTATCAAGAATAACCATCAAAGAATTACAAAACATTACCGGAACAATAAATAAAGTCACTACTAGAAATCAAAGTAGACAGAAATCCTGCGCAGGAGAAAAAGAAACAGAATTGCCCAGGCAATCTGATGAGAAAGCTTCAAAGCCCAACGTATATGAAGTCATTAATAATGATGAAGTACGTGAAGTAGTGACCTTGCATGTAAATAATAAAATGTGTTTATTCAAACACGGAAAGAAAATTACTGCAAGTTATGATGTTAGCGATTTGTATACTAATGGAACCCAAGGCTCCATTTCCAAAGGCTTAAAAAGCAGGCCGGTATTAACAAAATCAGCCAACTCAAAGTGGCACCGTGGGAAAATATCTTTGAACTCGTTTCAATTGATAATTTTAAAATAATGGGCAATAAGATACTGAAATCATTAAGAGTAGCGCTACTCAACCCGGTGACCGAAATAAATTCGAAAAACGAAAAAGAAGCTATACTGTCTACATTCCATGATTATCCAATACAAGGAGGTCACACTGGCATTACAAAAACGTTGGCCAAGGTCCAGAGACACTACTACTGGAAAAATATGTCCAAAGACATAAAAGAGTACATAAGAAAATGTCCTAAATGCCAAAAGTCTAAAACGACTAAACACACAAAGACCCCATTGTCAATAACAGAGACACCTGAAAAAGCCTTTGACAGGGTAATTGTGGATACAATCGGTCCACTACCAAAATCAGATAATGGAAATGAATACGCAATTGCATTAATTTGCGATTTGACAAAGTATTTGGTAGCAATACCAATACCAAATACAAGTGCAAACATAGTAGCTAAAGCTATTTTTGAAAATTTCATTCTGAAGTACGGTCCAATGAAGACGTTCATTACGGACATGGGAACAGAATACAAAAATTCAGTCATTGAAGATCTATGTAAATATTTAAATATTAAAAACATAACTTCAACTGCACACCACCACCAGACTGTAGGTACCGTGGAGCGAAGCCACAGAACATTTAATGAGTTCATCCGTTCCTACATCTCAGTAAACTGATTGGGATACATGGATACAATACTTCGTATATTGCTTTAACACAACCCCCTCTATGGCACACAATTATTGTCCATACGATTAGTTTTTGGTAAAATTTCAAATTTGCCAAAACACTTCAATAGCATAGATAGAATAGAAACCCTTTATAACATAGAAAATTATGCTAAGGAGTCTAAATTTAGATTAGAACAGGCATATAAGAGAGCTAGAATAATGCTAGATGATAATAAACACAAACAAAAATTAAGGTACGACAAAACTAGTTTAGATTTTGAATTAAAAATAGGAGACCAGGTTTTATTGAAAAATGAAACAAGGCATGAGCTAGATATCCAATATACAGGTCCTTATAAGGTAGAACAAATAGGAGATAGAGATAACATTACTATAACAAATATTAAAAATAAGAAACAACTAGTACACAAGGATAGATTAAAACATAATTAATAATTCATAATTAATTTGGTTCTTTTTATATTTCATATAAGAATAAATAAGATAACAAAAAAAAAAAAACACAAAATTTTTAATATATAATATATATATATTATTATAAAATCAAATAAAATATTAATTATAAAATAACTTCATTATATTACGTTATTTTTCAAAAGGAGGGAGATGTAGTATATCGAATACCAATTGTACTTAAAGGGCTCACACTGTAACACTTTGTTGCAGTGTTTACGCAATATAAATTGCCGATCATAAACTTCCAGACGAAATATGAATCGCCAAACTTATACATTGGCCCGCACAATAAGAATGCAAGTGTCAGCATAATTGCAACACGAGCGGACCAATGTATATGTATATGTGTATATACCTCCGCGCTCAGCATAAGCGAGCATAGCTATGTACTTAAGAATATCTTATATATAATCGACTCTCCGCGGCCACTGTTGGCAGCGCAGCTTTAAGAATTAGGCTTCCTGAGCCTTAAGCGTATATTCATAGGAGAAGAACCAATTCTGACTTTGGAGCGACAACTATGGTTGCTCCGAAGTAAAACTCAAAACTAAAGATACAAATAAAACTATAATAAAACTTCAACAACTGAACTATTACATTATTACTTGGAGCGGGAAACACTGATGGAAACTGATGGGATCAATCATTACATCATTACAACGCATTTACTCATTTACTATTGATCTTTTTCTTATAATTTTATTTTTATTATATACATTTGTTTCACATTTCCTCCTCTAACGCTAAACGTCGCCCTGTACCAGAGAACGGCAAGGGTACACCAAAACAATAAGTGTATGTGCGTTTACGGCACTTAGAGTGTGATCGGCACTCTTAAATAAGGTTTTTTGCCTTGCCTGATACACACACTAGCAAAACGAGTTCGTACTCTTTTCTGAATGCATACATGAGTTGACGCCGTTCTTTTGCTACAGCAAAAGAAATGAGCGAAATTGAGAGCACAACACTTTTGAAAAACAACATGTGAGAGACACGTGTGTTGTTGTTATTCTTGCATTAGCTTCATACATGCATACATATTTGTTTTTGAGTATGCACATATACATACATACATATTTCATTGCGTGTATTTAATTTTAATGTTTTCAAGAAAGTCATTATAAATTCTATATGAATTTGAGATCGTTCATACAGATAAAGAAACAGGTAATTCAGTTGTTAATAGTTTTCCTTTTGGATTCATTATAATCTTAAATTAATATGTCATAACAAATAAAAGTATCTGCCGTCTTCAGTGACCAAAGGACTTTGCGTGTCTACCGCAGGCTGGGAAATCGAGTCCGGAAGTTGCTCAACCAACTGAGGGAGGAGTTGTTGGACAAGGAGCTGGAGGAGGCTACTCCAGATAAGGATTCCGACTTCGCGCTGTGGAGAATCGCGGGCAGAAGTAAGAGGCAGGCCATCCCCAAATACCCGGTGAAGAAAGCGGATGGGACTTGGGCCAAGTCTCCGCTTGAACGTGCCGAGGCGTTTGCCGAGAGTTTGGAGGAGCGGTTCACTCCATTCGAAACTGCGTCGAGGGAGAGAGTCAAAAAGGTTCATGCAGTACTAGAGGAACTTCACCAGATGACGCCTCCAACGCCCCCAATCCGGCTGCCAGGTCAAGATAAGAAAGCTGAAGCACCGGAAGTCGCCAGGAGCGGATGGCATTTCCAGCCGAGTAGCAAAACTCCTTCCGGAGAAGGCTCTCCTTTTCTTGGTCCTACTGTTCAACGCTGCACTCAGGCTGGGACATTTCCCGAAAAGCTGGAAGCATGCAAATGTTGTAATGATACACAAAAAGGGCAAGGACTCGAAGGATGTGGGCAATTATAGGCCGCTTAGCCTCCTTCCGACCTTTGCTAAGGTCTATGAACGGTGCATTCTGGAAAGATTGCAAAGGATACCAGAAGTAACACAAGCGATCCCCAGGCACCAATTCGGCTTTCTCAAAAGACATGGCACCCCCGAGCAACTTCACCGTGTAGTGGACTTCGTCGTGGATGGAATCCAAAGAAGGCAATATACGGTGGCTGCCTTCCTGGACATCCAGCAGGCCTTTGATAGGGTCTGGCACCAAGGGCTCCTATCAAAGGTCAAGGAACTTCTGCCTCCTCAACTGTTAGAGTTAGTCAGGAGCTACCTCAGCGATCGAACCTACCAAGTGGTGCAGGATGGAGTAGCCTCAACTACCAGGAGGAAAGCTGCCGGAGTTCCACAAGGTAGTGTACTGGGCCCTACACTATATAACTTGTTTGTGTACGATGCCCCACTACATCTGAGCTCAAGAAGCGTGTGTGTAGCGACATATGCAGACGACACTGCAAACCTCGCAAGGTCCAAGGTCTACAGTGCCAGGGACAAACTTCAGATACTTCTGAAGAGGTTTGAGAACTGGGCCTGTAGATGGAATGTGGCCATCAACACAGACAAGTGTGCGGTGGTCACATTCGCCTTGAAGAGAGACACATGTCCAGGGGTCTTTCTTCATGGTCAGCTGTTGCCGCAACGCGAGGAGCACACATACCTGGGACTGGTTCTGATGTTCGCGTCGCACATCAAAAAGACAAGGGCCAAGTTGGAAAACACTGCCAGGCGTCTACCCTGGCTAACTTGCCCGAAGTCGAAGCTGAGTCTTAGGTGCAAGACTCGCCTGTACCAGTCCCTGCTAGGACCGATTTGGCACTATGGAGTGGCAATCTATGGCACTGCGGCCAGGACGCTCTTAAAATAGATCCAAGTCTTCCAGGCTAAACTCCTTAAGCGAATCACTGGAGCGCAGTGGTATCTAAGGAATGCTGACATACGAAGAGAATTAAAAGTCCCTCCAATAGGATATAATATGAACACCCTAGCTGCCAGACACAGAACCAGACTCTGGAGTTACCCAAACACGCTGGTCAGGAGGATGGGCAGGACTAAGACCAGGAGACGCCTGAAGAGAGTCATAATCCGGGAGCTGCCAACCCGTCGTATGAACCAATTTTTAATTAATACTTTTATATATTCGCTACATAAAATTGTTAAATAATATTAGATATGTAGTCAAATAAGTTTAGCAGCAAACTTGCATACAACCAAATAAACAAAAAAAAAAAAATATATATATATATATAAAATAACAAATGCTTATAATTATTAAGAGTGAATGCGTCATCAATGACTAGGTTTTACAATATGCTTAAAATATGACAATGTAATTTTGTCTCCAATGACTAGTATTAAATAAAAAAAAAATGAATGAAATTCAGCATGTGAATTATAAAAAAAGTAAATATAACTTATTCTGATTTGTTGATATACTTATAATAAGACTGCAATGTTGCTCCCAACCTATTCCGCCTTTTAGTAATGACATTGCCTGCTAATGAAAATATTCTTTCAGCCGGTGCACTACTTGCAGGTATTGAAAGAAACTGAAATGCCACCTTTGACAGAAGAGGGTAACGTTTTTCATTTACTCTCCAACACAGCAGTACATCGAAATCATGCCTTAAAATAATCCTTTCTCTATGATCTGAAGGGGCGTGGCTCTAGCTGAAAATTATTCGTAATAAAAAACACGGAAAAACTTTGCGGTATGTTACGCGACGAGCGTCGGAAATCATTCATATGAACAAAGGTAGATTCGAACTAACTACATTAAATTTAAACCTAGCTGGGAGAGCGGATTGGAAGCTCTGTTTTGGAAGCCCGGAGGAAGAGGGAGAGAGAGAGTGTACGGGACACTTTCAGGTTTTAAGTGTACTTACACTGCCACTCGAAAATAGGCGCCCTTTTGGCGCGAACATTCTATCCGCCCCTTCCCTGCCGAGGATACGCAGCAAAAATATTTGGAGGGCTTAGCTCGGGAAAGCGTTGGATACGCTGTGCGTTCGTCGACATGTAGAAAGGTGTGGTGATCCTGTCCACACGACTGGCATCGGTCGTTACTGCGGCAAGATCCTGCGGAATGGTGGTGGTTGTTGACGCAGTTGACGCAGTATTTCTTCTCGATGACTGCCTGGAGCGGATGGTTTCCTTGGCAGACTCGGCATGGGTAGGATAAAATACCTCGGGAACGTCTGCTTTTAATGTCCTCGTAATTGAAGGACTCGGGGTGAGTCGTAACTCGCGTGGAGAACGAGGAAATCCTTTGGATCGGCGCGGAACACGATCGGAATTGCTTAGATGGATTAAAGTGTGATGCGGACCGTAGCACGTAAAACAGTTGTGGGGGCTTGTGCAATCTTGGAGTTAATGACCGCTTGCAAAGTAATTTAAGCACAACTGTTTTCTTTGGAGATTTTTTTTTTTTTTTTTTTTTTTTTGTTATTTGGTTGCTGCTAAACTTATTTGGCTACATATCTATTATTATTTAACAATTTTATGTATCGAATATGTATCAATGTTAATTAAAAATTAGTTTAAACGCCGGGTTGGCAGCTCCCGGATTATGACCCTCTTCAGGCGTCTCCTGGTCCTAGTCCAGCTCATCCTCCTGGCCAGCGGGTTTGGGTGACTCCAAAGTCTGGTTCTGTGTCTGGCAGCTAAGGTGTTCACGGCGTCTCCGATTGCAGGGACTTGCAATTCCCTGCGTATGTCGGCATTTCTTATGTACCACTCCGCTCCAGTGATACGTCTAAGAAATTTCGCCTGAAACGCTTGAATTCGATTCAAATGCGACCTGGCCGCACTGCCGTATATTGCCATTCCATATTGCCAAATCGGTGCTAGCAGGGACTGGTAAAGGCGAGTCTTGCACCTAAGACTCAGCTTCGACTTCGGGCAAGTTAGCCAGGGTAGACGCCTGGCAGTGTTTTCCAACTTGGCCCTTGTCTTTTTGATGTGCGACGCGAACATCAGAACCAGTCCCAGGTATGTGTGCTCCTCGCGTTGCGGCAACAGCTGACCATGAAGAAAGACCCCTGGACATGTGTCTCTCTTCAAGGCGAATGTGACCACCGCACACTTGTCTGTGTTGATGGCCACATTCCATCTACAGGCCCAGTTCTCAAACCTCTTCAGAAGTATCTGAAGTTTGTCCCTGCCACTGTAGACCTTGGACCTTGCGAGGTTTGCAGTGTCGTCTGCATATGTCGCTACACACACGCTTCTTGAGCTCAGATGAAGTGGGGCATCGTGCGCAAACAAGTTATATAGTGTAGGGCCCAGTACACTACCTTGTGGAACTCCGGCAGCTATCCTCCTGGTAGTTGAGGCTACTCCATCCTGCACCACTTGGAAGGTTCGATCGCTGAGGTAGCTTCTGACTAACTCGAACAGTTGAGGACGCAGCAGTTCCTTGACCTTTGATAGGAGCCCTTGGTGCCAGACCCTATCAAAGGCCTGCTGGATGTCCAGGAAGGCAGCCACCGTATATTGCCTTCTTTGAAATCCATCCACGACGAAGTCCACTACACGGTGAAGTTGCTCGGGGGTGCCATGTCCTTTGAGAAAGCCGAATTGGTGCCTGGGGATCGCTTGTGTGACTTCTGGTATCCTTTGCAATCTTTCCAGAATGCACCGTTCAAAGACCTTAGCAAAGGTCGGCAGGAGGCTAATAGGCCTATAATTGCCCACATCCTTCGAGTCCTTGCCCTTTTTGTGTATCTTTACAACATTTGCATGCTTCCAGCTTTTCGGGAAATGTCCCAGCCTGAGTGCAGCGTTGAACATCAAGACCAAGAAAAGGAGAGCCTTCTCCGGAAGGAGATTTGCTACTCGGCTGGAAATGCCATCCGCTCCTGACGACTTCCGGTGCTTCAGCTTCCTTATCTTGGCCTGGACTTCAGGCAGCCGGATTGGGGGAATAGGAGGCGTCATCTGGTGAGGTTCCTCTAGTGCTGCATGAACCTTTTCGACTCTCTCCCTCGACGCAGTTTCGAATGGAGTGAACCGCTCCTCCAAACTCTCGGCAAACGCCTCGGCACGTTCAAGCGGAGCCTTGGCCCAAGTCCCATCCGCTTTCTTCACCGGGTATTTGGGGGAGGCTTGCCTCTTACTTCTGCCCGCGATTCTCCACAGCGCGAAGTCGGAATCCTTATCTGGAGTAGCCTCCTCCAGCTCCTTGTCCAACAACTCCTCCCTCAGTTGGTTGAGCAACTTCCGAACTCGATTTCCCAGCCTGCGGAAGATACGCAAAGTCCTTGGGTCATGGGTTCTGCCATACTCCCTCCTAAGTCGGTGTTTCATCGCCAGAAGAGCACTAACTTCCGGTGGTAGTGGAGAGCAGGCTCTCCTGGGGTGAATACCCGAGGGAGGCGCCGCTTGCTCTGATGCTTCCCAGATTTTAGCCTCCAGCAGAAGTGCAGCATCATCCAGATCCTCCGCAGTGCATATCTCCATATTGAGGTGAATGGAGTCATCCAGCGTCCTCTGGAAAGACTTGATGTCGGATCCAGTGGGCAGGAGCAGCTTCCTAGGCACAGTGAAGCTTCCTGGGAGGTGGAGACTAACAATAAGCGGTATGTGATCCGAGCTGAGCTCAAAGGAGTCTTCAATAGTCAACCTACGACCTTGAAGACCTTTCAAGAGTGCGAAATCCAAAGCAGAGGGAGTTCCGCCATTACAGGGGAAACAGGTGGGTCTTCCTGTGGCCAACACATCCGCTCCCAAGTTGTCCAGAGCTTCCACAATTGCAGCTCCTCTCCTATCCGCTCTGACACTACCCCATCTGCGATGCTTAGCATTAAAATCACCTCCGATAATGGCTTTGTCTCCACAAATGTTAAGCATGGCCTCAAAGCCATCACATGTCCAGGCAGGACGAGGCGGCAAGTAAACCGCAGATACATCCAGTTCACCCATGTCAGTGCTGAGCACAATCCTCGCCATCTGTAGGAGTCCCAATCGTATCGGGCTTTGCTGGTAACAAGTCAGGCCGTGCTTAACTAGAATAGCTGCTCCGCCCCTAGAAATCGCACTCGGGAAGTCCGCCCTGTGTAAACTGTATCCTGGAAAGCTTATGTACTCTCCGTGCTTAAGGTGGGTCTCAGACACCAGCATTATATCAATGCTGTGCCCAGAGAGGTACACCAGAAGCTCCTCCCGATTGGCAAGGAGACTTCTGGCATTCCATATGCCCACCTTAATGATTCCCATGAGCGATATTCCTTCCAGCTTGTAAATCTCGCACCACCAGCGAGATCGTGGTTAAGGAGGCGGCCAGTTGTTCCACGGAGTTCTTTAGGGAAAGAAGCATAGTCACTACCCTTGTCATATCCCAATCAGGGACAGCGTTGGGAGGCTGCTGGTCATTGCTAGCCCTACCACGGCTTCCTAGCAACGGGAAATCATCATGCAAGTCATAGGCTGCCTGCTTAAATCCAGGAGGATTGTTTCTTACTCCCAGATTTGAAGTAGGCTGGAACTGCTGCGCTCTTGTCCTACTGGCATAAGAAACCCCAGACTGCAGCATAGCCGAGGGCACCGTAGACTGCCTATTATAGGCAGACCGTGTAGAATTATGAGGCTGCTGCTTCACCTTAGGGAGAACACCCTTAAGCTTTAGTGCATAAATGCGGCATTTTTTATCATATGCAGCATGATTGTCACCACAATTGGCACAGCAGAGGTCAGCTGCAACTAAAGCCCTGCAGTTCTCCGATCCCGTCCAATGATCCTTCGCACATCTACCGCAAACAGGCGGCTTGAAACAATAATTCTTTGTGTGATGGAAGCCAAAGCACCTAAAACATAGCTTCAGTCTATTTGAGTCCTTTTTGGGCTCCACCGTTACTCGGTGCCTACCCAACTTTGATATCAACAGAGCCTCCCTGTTGTTTACAGCATGTTTGAGATCAACGAACCAGACATTTTGTCTGGCCTGCTCAGTGACTACATCCTGACTCCCTTGGCGCCGGGCACGGTTTGGGGGGTTATACAGATTAACTATCGTATGCCCCAACTTAGAGAACTCATCCATAATAAAGTTCCTCGGCGTGGTGCTGGACAAATTCTTGATAACCATCCTGAACGGCCTGTCCTCCTTAAGACAGAAATGAGTATAAATAACATTCTTTTCTGTCAAAAACCTCGTTATGATACGGTGAGTAGAGGAATCCTTAGCATAAAGACGTAGGTCACCTGAACGAGCAATGCGAAGCTCGAAGCCATCATCTTCGACCACCTGGAGGAGCTCATTCTCCATCGCCTCCACGTTGTTAACATTTGGCACTGTGATCGGCTTTGGCTTGGCCAGAGCGAAAGGAGCAGGGCTAGCTGCCAGCTGGGAGACAGCAGCCCTCTCCTCAACATCTTCCACAACATCCATATTTTGCGGAAGAACATCCATATCAAGGGCAGAAAACCTATTTGTATTATACGGTTTGCTGGTTTTGGCCTTTGTACACATTGCATTTACAACAGGGGCACGCCTCTTACTAGACGACTTCTTCTGGACGGTCTGCCATTTCGGCTGGGGATTTTGAAAGAGTTCCCCAGGAGCGGCTCCTCTCCATTGTGGAAGTACTGTGGACTCAATGGCGTCCATAATTTGTGCCGAGCTTAACTTACTCAACGCTTTGCTGGAGAGCAGGTTTTTTCCGTCAGAGTTCGTCTTACCCACCAGTCCCTTGTTGGCCTGAACGAGCTGAAATTGCCGTTCCCTTGCTTGTCGGGAGGTTGAAGGTTGCTCCGAATCAATTTGAACCGTCGACGCCCATTGGGGAAGTGCCTCAGATTTTGGAGTGTCCATGTTTTGTACCGCGCTTGGTTTGATTACCTCCTTGCTGCGGAGCGAGTAACTATTGCTCAGAATAGACTTACTCTTAACTTTATCACCAGCATTTAGTAGTATATCAATGCGCTCTCTCAACTTCCTGGGAGATGATGGTCGTTCACTGCCGCTCAGAGCTGGAGCCGGAGTCGACGATCTGGAACTATCACTAGATAACCCCATTTCATGAATTTCCTTAATTTTTTGATCGTGAAAGGAGCGACGAGACCTCGGTCCTTTTGTCCCCTTGTGAATAGAGGAGCCACCTGTGGGTGGCTCCTGCATAGCAGAAAGCCAAGCCACTGAGACTTAAGGAATGCAGCTTCACGAAACAAATTATTATTATTATTTATTTTTCCTGTTTAAAAAATTTTCAGGAGAAATTTTGTGTTTTTAGAATTTTTCTTCGAAAAAAAAAAAAAAAAAAAAAAAAAAATTCGATTCCGTTTTTTTTTTTTTTAGAGCTGAATGAATCGAGACGACCGAACTGGTTGACGTACTCTTTGGAGATAAGATCTACGATCGTTTATCGTCATCTGTAGGAAGCGTGGGCATAACCGCAGTGGATGGTTCTATTCTATTCTATCTATATTGGAACAACCTTGGTACTAAAGGATTTTAGCATTCGCGGCGACACGTTGGGGGTGTTGATTTGGATGGACGGAACCTGAACGTAGGAGGTTAAATAGAATCTATTGATTCTAGAGTTCTATGGTGCTCTGTTAAAAAGGAATCCAGATCTTGCCACGTTGGAATTTCGGTTTTATCCGGGATGGATTGCTCCCATAATGCGAGTGTCAACTTTGGGAGATTCGTGGAGCACAAATAAACAAGGAGACAATCCTAGTTCTCTGTAAAAGGCCGGACAGATTGAGGACCGCAATTGCGGAAAGTTTCTTGCAGCTCTTTTAAGGCTGCCGAAGATTCTTGTATGGCGGATTGCATATTCAATAATTTTCCCAGTTGGCTGTTCACCAGCGATCGTTTATTTTCGGTGAGTGGTGAATTGGAAACTATGGAATGAGCTTCACCACTTGTCTTGGCATTTAGATAAAACAACTTTTCTACAGGGGTAAGCACAGGATTGTCAATGTATAGAGATGTAAAAAGTTCTCGGAAAGTCGGCCATCGAAGATAATCGCCTGAAAAAACTTCCGTATCGCACGGAGGAAGCCGACAGCCAGACGGAGAGAATTTTGGGGCGGACCGGCTTTACTAGAGATCGTGTAGATCTGTTCCATAAGCTGGGCGGCACACCTTTCATACATAGAAAAGGCATCCTCGTATCTTGCCCTCAGATTAAGCAAGGTGTCCTCCGCACCCGTGAAATTAATTGAAATTAAATCAGAACAAGTTTCTACTCTTTCTCGACCTTAGCCCATGAGGCTCGGATTTAATCGATTTGAATTTTGCACGTATTCTGAGATTGGATGGGCTGCTGGATTGAAGAATTTGGATTCGAAGCGACTCAGACGGTCAGAAGTCAAACTAAATTTGTCTAAAGCGGATGCAGATATATGTAAATATATTTTCGTAAATCTGGATTGTTTATATATAAATAGTTTCTGATTATTTATAAATGTCGAAACTGGATTTGGAATTTATATATATGGACGTTCATGCACTACGGTCAGTACACTTAAGTGGCCCTTATGAAACCAGGCACGAGCCTGTTAGGGTTAGGTATTAGTAGACGCGATGTTAAATATAGAAAAGAATGCGAGGAAATAAACTACCGGCGAGCTGCCTGAGTGTTTGCATGCATGCCAACTAAGTGGGTAAGGATTAAAGTTTTTAGTTTAGGAAGAACATGTCAACATGTGCGATTACCAAATACAAATCATTATAACTTGCACACTGTACTTTAAAAGGATCATGCAGTTCATAGGAGGTTCTACAATGGCGCAAAACTAAGGGTATATACCATCTAGTATTTCTACTCGGAACGTGGAAATTGATCTGGCCTACCAAGTCAGTACTTTCCACGTTCCCGTTAATAAGGTTATAAATAAAGGTAATGCCTAGCATAGTTCTACGATTGGCTAAGGAGGGTAAGTTAATTAGGAGAAGTCTACTATAATAGGAGGGTAATCTCTGTTCAGCATCCCAGTTTAAGCCGCGTAAAGCGAAAAACAAAAAGTTCTTTTGAAACCCATACTGGGGGCTCCAAACGCAGGATCCATATTCTAAGATAGGACGAACTAGTGAAATATATAAAGTTTTTGTTACATAGGCGTCATCGAATTCTTTCGACCACCGTTTAATAAATCCCAGCATACCCCTGGCTTTATTCACCATGCACGAAATATGATCGATAAAGTCAAGTTTGGGATCCAAAAGGACACCCAAGTCATCAACTGTGTTAATTCTTTCCAAAGAGCAGCAGTTAAGCGTGTAAATAGCAAAATTGGGAACGACACGAGAGAATGTCATAAGCTTACATTTAGAGCCATTAAAGTTTAGTAGGCTTATGCGGCACCAGGTTTGGAAGCTATCAAGATCTGTTTGTAAATCAGACTGGTATCATCAGCATACATGAGTACTCTTGAATTTGTCAAAACTTCGGGCAGATCATTAATAAATAATGTAAACAACAAAGGACCCAGGTGACTCCCTTGCGGGACACCTGAGGTGACTTGGAGAACATTAGATAAATTATTTTTAAAGAGGACTTTTTGCGTCCTGCAGAGATCCACCTAAGAAGATCAATTGGAAAACCCATCAAGTCGAGTTTCCTGAGGAGAAGGGAATGATTAACGGAATCAATTGCTTTACTGAAGTCAGTATAAGTTACATCCGTTTGAAGGTTATTCTGGGAACCCCTTATAATGAAGGAAGTGAGCTCCAGAAAAAGATCGGCAATTGCCTGATCGCCCTTCACAGTTGCGTTTGCAAAAGAAAGTGATGAAGGATGAGTTACCGCCTTACGTTTAGTATTAACAAAATTATAAAACTGTTTAGGATCTTGAGAAAATTGGAACCTGAAACGAGTCAAATAGTTTTTGTAACACTGTGCGTTCAATACGGTTAAGTTTGATAGAGCCGATATATAGTTAGAGAGGTCAGAACGAGAACCGTTTTTTTTAAATTTCGTGTACAGTCTTGACTTTACATTTTTAAAGCGACTCAATATTTTAGTAAATCAACGTGGTTTATTTGAAATTGGGGGATAGTATAAGGGAAAACATTTAAAGAAGAATGAATTCATCGCAGTGTAAAAAATGTCCACGGCATCAGCCATGTCAGTGCAAATGAATAAATTAGACCTGTTAAAGTCAGAAATAAAATTATTTAACCGGTCAAAATCAGACTTGCGAAAGCAGTAAACTCTTTTGGCTGGTTTATCAGATTTTTTCTGTATATCAGCACCAATGTCGAGTGTCACATCGAAAGTAGGATGATAGAGATCTTCAGGTTGCGTCAGCGGCGCCACCCTCACTGAACTGGCACTCGCCGGATCAGAGACAAATCAAAGATCGAGCAAGCGCTCTAAGGAATTTCGTGCATGGTTGACTTGAGACAGCGAAATGTCGAACAAGCCAGCAATAAAATCATATGTTATCCAAAAATTTCTTAAAACTAAAAAAAATTGTTTGCCCACCCCTTAAAACTAAAAAATTAACAAAAAATCCTGCCCATCTCTTAAAACTACATAATATAAAATGCCCACCCCTTAAAACTAAAAATTGTCATCGAGGAACTCTATAAAATAGAAAAAAAATCCTTAAAATTAAAAAATTAAACAAAAAACTTCTGCCCTTCTCTTAAAACTACATAATATAAAATGCCCACCCCTTAAAACTAAAAAATTCCATCAAGAAACTCTAAAAAATAAAAAATAAACTTAAAAATAAAAAAATAACTTCTGCCCATCTCTTAAAACTCCCTCGATCTGACCCGCTATATATATTGAGGTTAGCTTCCCGTAGTATTTTCCTAACCCTTAATCTACCGGGCAACCTACGGGTCACGGTATACGAATTGGTTCACCGAGTTGTTCCCAACAATTTCTCTCTAAAGAGTTTCAGTCCCTTTTTCTTGAAGAGTCCCACAACAAGAAGTTGCTCAACCAACTGAGGGAGGAGTTGTTGGACAAGGAGCTGGAGGAGGCTACTCCAGATAAGGATTCCGACTTCGCGCTGTGGAGAATCGCGGGCAGAAGTAAGAGGCAGGCCACCCCCAAATACCCGGTGAAGAAAGCGGATGGGACTTGGGCCAAGTCTCCGCTTGAACGTGCCGAGGCGTTTGCCGAGAGTTTGGAGGAGCGGTTCACTCCATTCGAAACTGCGTCGAGGGAGAGAGTCGAAAAGGTTCATGCAGCACTAGAGGAACCTCACCAGATGACGCCTCCTATTCCCCCAATCCGGCTGCCTGAAGTCCAGGCCAAGATAAGGAAGCTGAAGCACCGGAAGTCGTCAGGAGCGGATGGCATTTCCAGCCGAGTAGCAAAACTCCTTCCGGAGAAGGCCCTCTTTTTCCTGGTCCTGCTGTTCAACGCTGCACTCAGGCTGGGACATTTCCCGAAAAGCTGGAAGCATGCAAATGTTGTAATGATACACAAAAAGGGCAAGGACTCGAAGGATGTGGGAAATTATAGGCCGATTAGCCTCCAGCCGACTTTTGCTAAGGTCTATGAACGGTGCATTCTGGAAAGATTGCAAAGGATACCAGAAGTAACACAAGCGATCCCCAGGCACCAATTCGGCTTTCTCAAAAGACATGGCACCCCCGAGCAACTTCACCGTGTAGTGGACTTCGTCGTGGATGGAATCCAAAGAAGGCAATATACGGTGGCTGCCTTCCTGGACATCCAGCAGGCCTTTGATAGGGTCTGGCACCAAGGGCTCCTATCAAAGGTCAAGGAACTTCTGCCTCCTCAACTGTTAGAGTTAGTCAGGAGCTACCTCAGCGATCGAACCTACCAAGTGGTGCAGGATGGAGTAGCCTCAACTACCAGGAGGAAAGCTGCCGGAGTTCCACAAGGTAGTGTACTGGGCCCTACACTATATAACTTGTTTGTGTACGATGCCCCACTACATCTGAGCTCAAGAAGCGTGTGTGTAGCGACATATGCAGACGACACTGCAAACCTCGCAAGGTCCAAGGTCTACAGTGCCAGGGACAAACTTCAGATACTTCTGAAGAGGTTTGAGAACTGGGCCTGTAGATGGAATGTGGCTATCAACACAGACAAGTGTGCGGTGGTCACATTCGCCTTGAAGAGAGACACATGTCCAGGGGTCTTTCTTCATGGTCAGCTGTTGCCGCAACGCGAGGAGCACACATACCTGGGACTGGTTCTGATGTTCGCGTCGCACATCAAAAAGACAAGGGCCAAGTTGGAAAACACTGCCAGGCGTCTACCCTGGCTAACTTGCCCGAAGTCGAAGCTGAGTTGCTAGGCCCGATTTGGCACTATGGAGTGGCAATCTATGGCACTGCGGCCAGGACGCTCTTAAAATAGATCCAAGTCTTCCAGGCTAAACTCCTTAAGCGAATCACTGGAGCGCAGTGGTATCTAAGGAATGCTGACATACGAAGAGAATTAAAAGTCCCTCCAATAGAATATTATATGAACACCCTAGCTGCCAGACACAGAACCAGACTCTGGAGTCACCCAAACCCGCTGGTCAGGAGGATGGGCAGGACTAGGACCAGGAGACGCCTGAAAAGAGTCATAATCCGGGAGCTGCCAACCCGGCGTATAAACCAATTTTTAATTAATACTTTTATATATTCGCTACATAAACTTGTTAAATAATAATAGATATGTAGTCAAATAAGTTTGGCAGCAAACTTGCATACAACCAAATAAACAAAAAAAAAAAAAAATATATATATATATAAAATAACAAATGCTTATAATTATTAAGAGTATGCTTAAAAATATGACAATGTAATTTTGTCTCCAATGACTAGTATTAAATAAAAAAAAAAGAATGAAATTGAGCATGTGAATTATAAAAAAAGTAAATATAACTTATTCTGATTTGTTAATATACTTATAATAAGACTGCAATGTTGCTCCCAACCTATTCCGCCTTTTAGTAATGACATTGCCTGCTAATGAAAATACTCTTTCAGCCGGTGCACTACTTGCAGGTATTGAAAGAAACTGAAATGCCACCTTTGACAGAAGAGGGTAACGTTTTTCATTTACTCTCCAACACAGCAGTACATCGAAATCATGCCTTAAAATAATCCTTTCTCTATGATCTGAAGGGGCGTGGCTCTAGCTGAAAATTATTCGTAATAAAAAACACGGAAAAACTTTGCGGTATGTTACGCGACGAGCGTCGGAAATCATTCATATGAACAAAGGTAGATTCGAACTAACTACATTAAATTTAAACCTAGCTGGGAGAGCGGATTGGAAGCTCTGTTTTGGAAGCCCGGAGGAAGAGGGAGAGAGAGAGTGTACGGGACACTTTCAGGTTTTAAGTGTACTTACACTGCCACTCGAAAATAGGCGCCCTTTTGGCGCGAACATTCTCCCCGCCCCTCCCCTGCCGAGGATACGCAACAAAAATATTTGGAGGGCTTAGCTCGGGAAAGCGTTGGATACGCTGTGCGTTCGTCGACATGTAGAAAGGTGTGGTGATCCTGTCCACACGACTGGCATCGGTCGTTACTGCGGCAAGATCCTGCGGAATGGTGATGGTTGTTGACGCAGTTGACGCAGTATTTCTTCTCGATGACTGCCTGGAGCGGATGGTTTCCTTGGCAGACTCGGCATGGGTAGGATAAAATACCTCGGGAACGTCTGCTTTTAATGTCCTCGTAATTGAAGGACTCGGGGTGAGTCATAACTCGCGTGGAGAACGAGGAAATCCTTTGGATCTGCGCAGAACACGATCGGAATTGCTTGGATGGATTAAAGTGTGATGCCGACCGTAGCACGTAAATCAGTTGTCAAAGTAATTTAAGCACAACTGTTTTCTTTGGAGATAAGATCTACAATCGTTTATCGTCATCTGTAGGAAGCGTGGGCATAACCGCAGTGGATGGTTCTCTTTTGAACACAAATCGCATATTTTCGATATTGGAACAACCTTGGTACTAAAGGATTTTAGCATTCGGGGCGACACGTTGGGGGGTGTTGATTTGGATGGACGGAACCTGAACGCAGGAGGTTAAATAGAATCTATTGATTCTAGAGTTCTATGGTGCTCTGTTAAGAAGGAATCCAGATCTTGCCACGTTGGAATTTCGGTTTTATCCGGGATGTATTGCTCCCATAATGCGAGTGTCAACTTTGGGAGATTCGTGGAGCACAAATAAACAAGGAGACAATCCCAGTTCTCTGTAAAAGGCCGGACAGATTGAGGACCGTAAGGCAATTGCGGAAAGTTTTTTGCAGCTCTTTTAAGGCTGCCGAAGATTCTTGTACGGCGGATTGCATATTCAATAATTTTCCCAGTGGCTGTTCACCAGCGATCGTTTATTTTCGGTGAGTGGTGAATTGGAAACTATGGAATGAGCTTCACCACTTGTCTTGGCATTTAGATAGAACAACTTTTCTACAGGGGTAAGCACAGGATTGTCAATGTATACAGCTGTGAAAAGGTCTCGGAAAGTCGGCCAGCGAAGATAATCGCCTGAAAAAACTTCCGTATCGCACGGAGGAAGCCGATAGCCAGACGGAAGGCGGCACACCTTTCATACATAGAAAAGGCATCCTCGTATCTTGCCCTCAGATTAAGCAAGGTGTCCGCCGCACCTTTGAAATCAATTGAAATTAAATCAGAACAAGTTTCTACTCTTTCTCGACCTTAGCCCATGAGGCTCGGATTTAATCGAGATGAATTTTGCACGTATTCTGAGATTGGATGGGCTGCTGGATTGAAGAGTTTGGATTCGAAGCGACTCAGACGGTCAGAAGTCAAACTAAATTTGTCTAAAGCGGATGCAGATATATGTAAATATATTTTGTTACGTTTTCGTAAATCTGGATTGTTTATATATAGATAGTTTCTGATTATTTATAAATGTCGAAACTGGATTTGGAATTTATATATATGGACGTTCATGCACTACGGTCAGTACACTTAAGTGGCCCTTATGAAACCAGGCACGAGCCTGTTAGGGTTAGGTATTAGTAGACGCGATGGAAAATATAGAAAAGAATGCGAGGCAAAAAACTACCGGCGAGCTGCCTGAGTGTTTGCATGCATGCCAACTAAGTGGGTAAGGATTAAAGTTTTTAGTTTAGGAAGAACATGTCAACATGTGCGATTACCAAATACAAATCATTATAACTTGCACACAGTACTCTAAAAGGATCATGCAGTTCATAGGAGGTTCTACAATGGCGCAAAACTAAGGGTATATACCATCTAGTATTTCTACTCGGAACGTGGAAATTGATCTGGCCTACCAAGTCAGTACTTTCCACGTTCCCGTTAATAAGGTTATAAATAAAGGTAATGCCTAGCATAGTTCTACGATTGGCTAAGGAGGGTAAGTTAATTAGGAGAAGTCTACTATAATAGGAGGGTAATCTCTGTTCAGAATCCCAGTTTAAGCCGCGTAAAGCGAAAAACAAAAAGTTCTTTTGAAACCCATACTGGGGGCTCCAAACGCAGGATCCATATTCTAAGATAGGACGAACTAGTGAAATATATAAAGTTTTTGTTACATAGGCGTCATCGAATTCTTTCGACCACCGTTTAATAGATCCCAGCATACCCCTGGCTTTATTCACCATGCACGAAATATGATCGATAAAGTCAAGTTTGGGATCCAAAAGGACACCCAAGTCATCAACTGTGTTAATTCTTTCCAAAGAGCAGCAGTTAAGCGTGTAAATAGCAAAATTGGGAACGACACGAGAGAATGTCATAAGCTTACATTTAGAGCCATTAAAGTTTAGTAGGCTTATGCGGCACCAGGTTTGGAAGCTATCAAGATCTGTTTGTAAATCAGACTGGTATCATCAGCATACATGAGTACTCTTGAATTTGTCAAAACTTCGGGCAGATCATTAATAAATAATGTAAACAACAAAGGACCCAGGTGACTCCCTTGCGGGACACCTGAGGTGACTTGGAGAACATTAGATAAATTATTTTTAAAGAGGACTTTTTGCGTCCTGCAGAGATCCACCTAAGAAGATCAATTGGAAAACCCATCAAGTCGAGTTTCCTGAGGAGAAGGGAATGATTAACGGAATCAATTGCTTTACTGAAGTCAGTATAAATTACATCCGTTTGAAGGTTATTCTGGGAACCCCTTATAATGAAGGAAGTGAGCTCCAGAAAAAGATCGGCAATTGCCTGATCGCCCTTCACAGTTGCGTTTGCAAAAGAAAGTGATGAAGGATGAGTTACCGCCTTACGTTTAGTATTAACAAAATTATAAAACTGTTTAGGATCTTGAGAAAATTGGAACCTGAAACGAGTCAAATAGTTTTTGTAACACTGTGCGTTCAATACGGTTAAGTTTGATAGAGCCGATATATAGTTAGAGAGGTCAGAACGAGAACCGTTTTTTTTAAATTTCGTGTACAGTCTTGACTTTACATTTTTAAAGCGACTCAATACTTTAGTAAATCAACGTGGTTTATTTGAAATTGGGGGATAGTATAAGGGAAAACATTCAAAGAAGAATGAATTCATCGCATTGTAAAAAATGTCCACGGCATCAGCCATGTCAGTGCAAATGAATAAATTAGACCTGTTAAAGTCAGAAATAAAATTATTTAACCGGTCAAAATCAGACTTGCGAAAGCAGTAAACTCTTTTGGCTGGTTTATCAGATTTTTTCTGTATATCAGCACCAATGTAGAGTGTCACATCGAAAGTAGGATGATAGAGATCTTCAGGTTGCGTCAGCGGCGCCACCCTCACTAAACTGGCACTCGCCGGATCAGAGACAAATCAAAGATCGAGCAAGCGCTCTAAGGAATTTCGTACATGGTTGACTTGAGACAGCGAAATGTCGAACAAGCCAGCAAGAAAATCATATTTTAACAAAAAATTTCTTAAAACTAAAAACAAATCGTTGCCCACCCCTTAAAACTAAAAAATTAAAAAAAAAACTTCTGCCCATCTAAGAGAAACTACATAATATAAAATGCCCACCCCTTAAAACTAAAAATTTTCATCGAGATACTCTAAAAAATAAAAAAAAACCTTAAAACTAAAAAATTGAAAAAAAACTTCTGTCCTCTTAAAACTACATAATATAAAATGCCCACCCCTTAAAACTAAAAAATTCCAGCAAGAAACTCTAAAAAATAAACTTAAAAATAAAAAAATAACTTCTGCCCATCTCTTAAAACTCCCTCGATCTGGCTCGCTATATATATTGAGGTTAGCTTCCCGTAGTATTTTCCTAACCCTTAATCTACCGGGCAACCTACGGGTCACGGTATAGGAATTGGTTCACCGAGTTGTTCCCAACAATTTCTCTCTAAAGAGTTTTAGTCCCTTTTTCTTGAAGAGTCCCACAACAATTTTTCTCTAAAGACTACCAAAACAGGAGCTATTCTTTGAAGACTTTTAAGTTCCATAACAACTTCTCCCTGAAGACTTTAGAGTCCAATAACAACTTCTCGCCCAAGACGAGTTGCGAGTCCCACATCAACAACATTCTCTGAAGACTTATGAGTCTAACCATAACAGTCACTTCGACGACTTCCAAGTCCAATAAAATTCTCTACGAAGTCTTTAGAGTGCAACGCAAATATCGCTCCCGCAGCGGAGATGACTTACGAGTCTCTTCCCGCCACCAGGCCGCACAACCCCACCAGGGCTCTGTTCTGCACCCATATGGCCATAAAAGAAGCTGACGACGACCACCGCCCAGGCTAGCCGCCCACACCGAAAGCAGAATCAAATGACTGGCTGTCACCTATTTTTCCGGTAATTTTATTAAGTTCTTATCCAAGCGCAACAAGATTACACTTACAATTATAGCACTAGTCACATGAATTGAAAAACATATTTACTTACATAGACTTATAATTATTAGTTAATATTAAGAAATTTTCTTCTCTTTCATTATTTTAATTGTCTTATATCTATGCGGTAGATTGTTCCACAGACGGATAGCGTTTATAAAAAATTGCCAATTCGAGCACAATGAAGTATATTTTGGGCATATAAAATTATTAGTTCTCGTTGACGTGGCAGATACGAGTTTGTCAAACAAATATTTTGGTTCATAAGACATTACAATTTTGTGTAAATATACTAGAGTCCTTTATTGAATCCACGAAGTCAAGTTTAACTGTTTAATAGGACTGCTAACATAAATTCGCACATCGTCTGCATACAAATGAACTAGTTTAGTTTAGTTTAGTTTAGTTTAGTTTAGTTTAGTTTAGTTTAGTTTAGTTTAGTTTAGTTTAGTTTAGTTTAGTTTAGTTTAGTTTAGTTTAGTTTAGTTTAGTTTAGTTTAGTTTAGTTTAGTTTAGTTTAGTTTAGTTTAGTTTAGTTTAGTTTAGTTTAGTTTAGTTTAGTTTAGTTTAGTTTAGTTTAGTTTAGTTTAGTTTAGTTTAGTTTAGTTTAGTTTAGTTTAGTTTAGTTTAGTTTAGTTTAGTTTAGTTTAGTTTAGTTTAGTTTAGTTTAGTTTAGTTTAGTTTAGTTTAGTTTAGTTTAGTTTAGTTTAGTTTAGTTTAGTTTAGTTTAGTTTAGTTTAGTTTAGTTTAGTTTAGTTTAGTTTAGTTTAGTTTAGTTTAGTTTAGTTTAGTTTAGTTTAGTTTAGTTTAGTTTAGTTTAGTTTAGTTTAGTTTAGTTTAGTTTAGTTTAGTTTAGTTTAGTTTAGTTTAGTTTAGTTTAGTTTAGTTTAGTTTAGTTTAGTTTAGTTTAGTTTAGTTTAGTTTAGTTTAGTTTAGTTTAGTTTAGTTTAGTTTAGTTTAGTTTAGTTTAGTTTAGTTTAGTTTAGTTTAGTTTAGTTTAGTTTAGTTTAGTTTAGTTTAGTTTAGTTTAGTTTAGTTTAGTTTAGTTTAGTTTAGTTTAGTTTAGTTTAGTTTAGTTTAGTTTAGTTTAGTTTAGTTTAGTTTAGTTTAGTTTAGTTTAGTTTAGTTTAGTTTAGTTTAGTTTAGTTTAGTTTAGTTTAGTTTAGTTTAGTTTAGTTTAGTTTAGTTAGTTAGTTTAGTTTAGTTTAGTTTAGTTTAGTTTAGTTTAGTTTAGTTTAGTTTAGTTTAGTTTAGTTTAGTTTAGTTTAGTTTAGTTTAGTTTAGTTTAGTTTAGTTTAGTTTAGTTTAGTTTAGTTTAGTTTAGTTTAGTTTAGTTTAGTTTAGTTTAGTTTAGTTTAGTTTAGTTTAGTTTAGTTTAGTTTAGTTTAGTTTAGTTTAGTTTAGTTTAGTTTAGTTTAGTTTAGTTTAGTTTAGTTTAGTTTAGTTTAGTTTAGTTTAGTTTAGTTTAGTTTAGTTTAGTTTAGTTTAGTTTAGTTTAGTTTAGTTTAGTTTAGTTTAGTTTAGTTTAGTTTAGTTTAGTTTAGTTTAGTTTAGTTTAGTTTAGTTTAGTTTAGTTTAGTTTAGTTTAGTTTAGTTTAGTTTAGTTTAGTTTAGTTTAGTTTAGTTTAGTTTAGTTTAGTTTAGTTTAGTTTAGTTTAGTTTAGTTTAGTTTAGTTTAGTTTAGTTTAGTTTAGTTTAGTTTAGTTTAGTTTAGTTTAGTTTAGTTTAGTTTAGTTTAGTTTAGTTTAGTTTAGTTTAGTTTAGTTTAGTTTAGTTTAGTTTAGTTTAGTTTAGTTTAGTTTAGTTTAGTTTAGTTTAGTTTAGTTTAGTTTAGTTTAGTTTAGTTTAGTTTAGTTTAGTTTAGTTTAGTTTAGTTTAGTTTAGTTTAGTTTAGTTTAGTTTAGTTTAGTTTAGTTTAGTTTAGTTTAGTTTAGTTTAGTTTAGTTTAGTTTAGTTTAGTTTAGTTTAGTTTAGTTTAGTTTAGTTTAGTTTAGTTTAGTTTAGTTTAGTTTAGTTTAGTTTAGTTTAGTTTAGTTTAGTTTAGTTTAGTTTAGTTTAGTTTAGTTTAGTTTAGTTTAGTTTAGTTTAGTTTAGTTTAGTTTAGTTTAGTTTAGTTTAGTTTAGTCTAGTTTAGTTTAGTTTAGTTTAGTTTAGTTTAGTTTAGTTTAGTTTAGTTTAGTTTAGTTTAGTTTAGTTTAGTTTAGTTTAGTTTAGTTTAGTTTAGTTTAGTTTAGTTTAGTTTAGTTTAGTTTAGTTTAGTTTAGTTTAGTTTAGTTTAGTTTAGTTTAGTTTAGTTTAGTTTAGTTTAGTTTAGTTTAGTTTAGTTTAGTTTAGTTTAGTTTAGTTTAGTTTAGTTTAGTTTAGTTTAGTTTAGTTTAGTTTAGTTTAGTTTAGTTTAGTTTAGTTTAGTTTAGTTTAGTTTAGTTTAGTTTAGTTTAGTTTAGTTTAGTTTAGTTTAGTTTAGTTTAGTTTAGTTTAGTTTAGTTTAGTTTAGTTTAGTTTAGTTTAGTTTAGTTTAGTTTAGTTTAGTTTAGTTTAGTTTAGTTTAGTTTAGTTTAGTTTAGTTTAGTTTAGTTTAGTTTAGTTTAGTTTAGTTTAGTTTAGTTTAGTTTAGTTAGTCTAGTTTAGTTTAGTTTAGTTTAGTTTAGTTTAGTTTAGTTTAGTTTAGTTTAGTTTAGTTTAGTTTAGTTTAGTTTAGTTTAGTTTAGTTTAGTTTAGTTTAGTTTAGTTTAGTTTAGTTTAGTTTAGTTTAGTTTAGTTTAGTTTAGTTTAGTTTAGTTTAGTTTAGTTTAGTTTAGTTTAGTTTAGTTTAGTTTAGTTTAGTTTAGTTTAGTTTAGTTTAGTTTAGTTTAGTTTAGTTTAGTTTAGTTTAGTTTAGTTTAGTTTAGTTTAGTTTAGTTTAGTTTAGTTTAGTTTAGTTTAGTTTAGTTTAGTTTAGTTTAGTTTAGTTTAGTTTAGTTTAGTTTAGTTTAGTTTAGTTTAGTTTAGTTTAGTTTAGTTTAGTTTAGTTTAGTTTAGTTTAGTTTAGTTTAGTTTAGTTTAGTTTAGTTTAGTTTAGTTTAGTTTAGTTTAGTTTAGTTTAGTTTAGTTTAGTTTAGTTTAGTTTAGTTTAGTTTAGTTTAGTTTAGTTTAGTTTAGTTTAGTTTAGTTTAGTTTAGTTTAGTTTAGTTTAGTTTAGTTTAGTTTAGTTTAGTTTAGTTTAGTTTAGTTTAGTTTAGTTTAGTTTAGTTTAGTTTAGTTTAGTTTAGTTTAGTTTAGTTTAGTTTAGTTTAGTTTAGTTTAGTTTAGTTTAGTTTAGTTTAGTTTAGTTTAGTTTAGTTTAGTTTAGTTTAGTTTAGTTTAGTTTAGTTTAGTTTAGTTTAGTTTAGTTTAGTTTAGTTTAGTTTAGTTTAGTTTAGTTTAGTTTAGTTTAGTTTAGTTTAGTTTAGTTTAGTTTAGTTTAGTTTAGTTTAGTTTAGTTTAGTTTAGTTTAGTTTAGTTTAGTTTAGTTTAGTTTAGTTTAGTTTAGTTTAGTTTAGTTTAGTTTAGTTTAGTTTAGTTTAGTTTAGTTTAGTTTAGTTTAGTTTAGTTTAGTTTAGTTTAGTTTAGTTTAGTTTAGTTTAGTTTAGTTTAGTTTAGTTTAGTTTAGTTTAGTTTAGTTTAGTTTAGTTTAGTTTAGTTTAGTTTAGTTTAGTTTAGTTTAGTTTAGTTTAGTTTAGTTTAGTTTAGTTTAGTTTAGTTTAGTTTAGTTTAGTTTAGTTTAGTTTAGTTTAGTTTAGTTTAGTTTAGTTTAGTTTAGTTTAGTTTAGTTTAGTTTAGTTTAGTTTAGTTTAGTTTAGTTTAGTTTAGTTTAGTTTAGTTTAGTTTAGTTTAGTTTAGTTTAGTTTAGTTTAGTTTAGTTTAGTTTAGTTTAGTTTAGTTTAGTTTAGTTTAGTTTAGTTTAGTTTAGTTTAGTTTAGTTTAGTTTAGTTTAGTTTAGTTTAGTTTAGTTTAGTTTAGTTTAGTTTAGTTTAGTTTAGTTTAGTTTAGTTTAGTTTAGTTTAGTTTAGTTTAGTTTAGTTTAGTTTAGTTTAGTTTAGTTTAGTTTAGTTTAGTTTAGTTTAGTTTAGTTTAGTTTAGTTTAGTTTAGTTTAGTTTAGTTTAGTTTAGTTTAGTTTAGTTTAGTTTAGTTTAGTTTAGTTTAGTTTAGTTTAGTTTAGTTTAGTTTAGTTTAGTTTAGTTTAGTTTAGTTTAGTTTAGTTTAGTTTAGTTTAGTTTAGTTTAGTTTAGTTTAGTTTAGTTTAGTTTAGTTTAGTTTAGTTTAGTTTAGTTTAGTTTAGTTTAGTTTAGTTTAGTTTAGTTTAGTTTAGTTTAGTTTAGTTTAGTTTAGTTTAGTTTAGTTTAGTTTAGTTTAGTTTAGTTTAGTTTAGTTTAGTTTAGTTTAGTTTAGTTTAGTTTAGTTTAGTTTAGTTTAGTTTAGTTTAGTTTAGTTTAGTTTAGTTTAGTTTAGTTTAGTTTAGTTTAGTTTAGTTTAGTTTAGTTTAGTTTAGTTTAGTTTAGTTTAGTTTAGTTTAGTTTAGTTTAGTTTAGTTTAGTTTAGTTTAGTTTAGTTTAGTTTAGTTTAGTTTAGTTTAGTTTAGTTTAGTTTAGTTTAGTTTAGTTTAGTTTAGTTTAGTTTAGTTTAGTTTAGTTTAGTTTAGTTTAGTTTAGTTTAGTTTAGTTTAGTTTAGTTTAGTTTAGTTTAGTTTAGTTTAGTTTAGTTTAGTTTAGTTTAGTTTAGTTTAGTTTAGTTTAGTTTAGTTTAGTTTAGTTTAGTTTAGTTTAGTTTAGTTTAGTTTAGTTTAGTTTAGTTTAGTTTAGTTTAGTTTAGTTTAGTTTAGTTTAGTTTAGTTTAGTTTAGTTTAGTTTAGTTTAGTTTAGTTTAGTTTAGTTTAGTTTAGTTTAGTTTAGTTTAGTTTAGTTTAGTTTAGTTTAGTTTAGTTTAGTTTAGTTTAGTTTAGTTTAGTTTAGTTTAGTTTAGTTTAGTTTAGTTTAGTTTAGTTTAGTTTAGTTTAGTTTAGTTTAGTTTAGTTTAGTTTAGTTTAGTTTAGTTTAGTTTAGTTTAGTTTAGTTTAGTTTAGTTTAGTTTAGTTTAGTTTAGTTTAGTTTAGTTTAGTTTAGTTTAGTTTAGTTTAGTTTAGTTTAGTTTAGTTTAGTTTAGTTTAGTTTAGTTTAGTTTAGTTTAGTTTAGTTTAGTTTAGTTTAGTTTAGTTTAGTTTAGTTTAGTTTAGTTTAGTTTAGTTTAGTTTAGTTTAGTTTAGTTTAGTTTAGTTTAGTTTAGTTTAGTTTAGTTTAGTTTAGTTTAGTTTAGTTTAGTTTAGTTTAGTTTAGTTTAGTTTAGTTTAGTTTAGTTTAGTTTAGTTTAGTTTAGTTTAGTTTAGTTTAGTTTAGTTTAGTTTAGTTTAGTTTAGTTTAGTTTAGTTTAGTTTAGTTTAGTTTAGTTTAGTTTAGTTTAGTTTAGTTTAGTTTAGTTTAGTTTAGTTTAGTTTAGTTTAGTTTAGTTTAGTTTAGTTTAGTTTAGTTTAGTTTAGTTTAGTTTAGTTTAGTTTAGTTTAGTTTAGTTTAGTTTAGTTTAGTTTAGTTTAGTTTAGTTTAGTTTAGTTTAGTTTAGTTAGTTAGTTTAGTTTAGTTTAGTTTAGTTTAGTTTAGTTTAGTTTAGTTTAGTTTAGTTTAGTTTAGTTTAGTTTAGTTTAGTTTAGTTTAGTTTAGTTTAGTTTAGTTTAGTTTAGTTTAGTTTAGTTTAGTTTAGTTTAGTTTAGTTTAGTTTAGTTTAGTTTAGTTTAGTTTAGTTTAGTTTAGTTTAGTTTAGTTTAGTTTAGTTTAGTTTAGTTTAGTTTAGTTTAGTTTAGTTTAGTTTAGTTTAGTTTAGTTTAGTTTAGTTTAGTTTAGTTTAGTTTAGTTTAGTTAGTTAGTTTAGTTTAGTTTAGTTTAGTTTAGTTTAGTTTAGTTTAGTTTAGTTTAGTTTAGTTTAGTTTAGTTTAGTTTAGTTTAGTTTAGTTTAGTTTAGTTTAGTTTAGTTTAGTTTAGTTTAGTTTAGTTTAGTTTAGTTTAGTTTAGTTTAGTTTAGTTTAGTTTAGTTTAGTTTAGTTTAGTTTAGTTTAGTTTAGTTTAGTTTAGTTTAGTTTAGTTTAGTTTAGTTTAGTTTAGTTTAGTTTAGTTTAGTTTAGTTTAGTTTAGTTTAGTTTAGTTTAGTTTAGTTTAGTTTAGTTTAGTTTAGTTTAGTTTAGTTTAGTTTAGTTTAGTTTAGTTTAGTTTAGTTTAGTTTAGTTTAGTTTAGTTTAGTTTAGTTTAGTTTAGTTTAGTTTAGTTTAGTTTAGTTTAGTTTAGTTTAGTTTAGTTTAGTTTAGTTTAGTTTAGTTTAGTTTAGTTTAGTTTAGTTTAGTTTAGTTTAGTTTAGTTTAGTTTAGTTTAGTTTAGTTTAGTTTAGTTTAGTTTAGTTTAGTTTAGTTTAGTTTAGTTTAGTTTAGTTTAGTTTAGTTTAGTTTAGTTTAGTTTAGTTTAGTTTAGTTTAGTTTAGTTTAGTTTAGTTTAGTTTAGTTTAGTTTAGTTTAGTTTAGTTTAGTTTAGTTTAGTTTAGTTTAGTTTAGTTTAGTTTAGTTTAGTTTAGTTTAGTTTAGTTTAGTTTAGTTTAGTTTAGTTTAGTTTAGTTTAGTTTAGTTTAGTTTAGTTTAGTTTAGTTTAGTTTAGTTTAGTTTAGTTTAGTTTAGTTTAGTTTAGTTTAGTTTAGTTTAGTTTAGTTTAGTTTAGTTTAGTTTAGTTTAGTTTAGTTTAGTTTAGTTTAGTTTAGTTTAGTTTAGTTTAGTTTAGTTTAGTTTAGTTTAGTTTAGTACTCAGAATATGGTGGTTAACTGTGTCAAACGCTTTACTATGGTCAATTTGGGTCAAAAAAGTCACACAATTATTCTCAAGTTGCTTACGGATGTCTTCCACGATGCTAGTAATTGCGACAACAGCGAATTCCTTTCAAGAAACTTCTGAATTTGCAGCGACATTAAAGTTTCAAGTACTTTAGCTAGGGAAGGTAGAATTGAAATAGGCCTGTATTCCTTATTAGCTTTCAAGAAAGGGATTATTCTAGCTTTTTTCCAAGCTGAAGGGAAAGTGGATGTGGTAATTGCTGAATTTTAAATATATGTAATGTGAGGAAGTAATAATGGTAACATAATTTTAATAAATTTAGGGTAAACATTGTCAAGGACTTCAGCATTTGACTTAATGTTAAGTATACATTCCAACACATCACATTAATCAACACACACAAAGTTAAAACTAGTATCACTGTTAACATTGTTCAGGTACTGATTAGATGTTGCATCAGGTACATCAATCTGTGAGAACGATCGACACACTTTTTCCACATCGACGTTGGGGTCTACTCTTGGCCTACTCTTCCCTATGCCTACGCTACCTAAATCCCTCCATGTTTGCTTTGACGTTGCATTGTTGTTGTAAGTGCTCACAGTTAGCCGCTTAGATCATTTTTATAACAAGAGCTCTTGAAGCCTTGTACTGCAAATAGAAGTAGTGAGTTTTGTATCGCTTCCACTTAAAATAGCCTACATCCCTTAGCTTAATATACTTTTTTATCTCATTGTTAAACCAAAAATTTTGTCTCGGTTTAATTACTTTAGTCTTAATAGGGACGCATTTATTAAACATATACACCAAATTATCGTTTAGGACACTCAGTTGGGACTCAACACTACAACATTGATAAATCAGACGCCAATCACATGCATTATATTCACACTGAAGTTCTGTATAATTTATATTTTTGAAATCCCTATAGCTAAAATATTCTTCAGTATCGTCAATAAATATATCACAGATGAGAAATATAAGATCATGTCTGGAAAATACTGGTACAGAGACCAGTAAAATCTTTCTAGAATTATTAATGAAAAAAAGTTCAAGTAGAGTATCACAGTGGTTACAAGAATGCGTGGGCGTAGTTGTATTGACAGCGTACAACCCCAAAGACTCAAAACCGCCTAATAAAGTTTGTTCATTTAGTATATTGCTAGTAAAGTCTCCTGCAATGATGATGTCTCTATATGAAGCAGATAACTTACTAATAATCTCAATTAGGGGCTCAAAGTTTATATTTCGTTTCGGGCGATACTGCGTGAAAATTTATTTGAGACTTCCAAAAGGAGATATTCAATTAGGATGTCTCTTGGCTGGTTAGTGTAGTGACCTGAAGTCGTTTATCTTCTTGTATAGGCTCTGAGCATTTATGTGAACTATTTTTAAGCCCTTTTTTTGTTTACATAAAACTTAAATAACGCTTCCAACGGTGGTAATTGCAACATTATCCGACATAGAAATAATAATGACATTTTAGCATCGCAAACTCAGAATTATACGGTACAATAAAAAACAGAAGATGTAAACATAACTTATATAAACACTTAACTAACACAAAAAATTTTAAAATGTTAATTACTAAAATATAAATATATTTAAGAACGAAAGCTCTCCAAAGCAGCATTAGTAAGAGCGGGCGTAGAAGAGAGAGAGAGAGAGAGAGAGAGATCAGAACGAGATTCACCGTCGTTATCAGCTAATTTCCTTAACTCCTCCATGTGTTCGATGCAATTTATTCTCTTACTCCCTTTGCATCGCACATGCACAAATCCACGACGTGTAAATACCGAAGTCAGGATTTTTCTCTTCTTTAGTCGCATCGACTCTTTAAAGATCAAACAGTGCTCTCTTTCCAGTTGCTCGTTGATATAAATAGCTGCATCAGAGTCATAACCTACGTATTTTAAGCTCAGCGGGGTTTTAGTTCCTCGCCTTTATGCAGCGATTACACGTAGCACCGCGATCTTTTCTCTCACGTTGTCCATTCGAATAATGATGATGCGACCTTCGGGCCCGGAAAATGTGCCAAACTCGAGGCGGCGGAGTCATGTGGAGTGAGAAACATAGTTGGTTGAAAAGTGACCGTAAGTTTTCTTTTTCTACATAGGGCACTCCATACATGCGTAAATCGAACGCGTTGTTTACATTATTTTGGGCAGCTAGTTTGGCTTCTACAGTTCCCACCCTCTCTCTCATCGCCCTCATATCCGCGACCTCCTGGTGCAAGTGCTCTACTCGCGCGAAGTACGGCTACCTCCCGCTCCAGGTTGGAAACCCGCTCACTCGTCTGCTTAACCTCACCCGCAATCACATCAAGTCGCTCCGATAGGCTACTGAGAATGCCTATTTCAGCTTCCTTTACCAGGCTAGCAGGTCTAGCTAGGTCTGCTCCTGAAAACGCATCTTCATCATGCTATGAATAAACCCGAACTTATACTTATACCATCCACTGACATTTGACTACGGCCATTTGTTCTAATCTAACTTAGATTAGTCAATTAAATTAAATTATTTCACATGCACAACCATTCTTTTACCAAAAATTAAAAAATCAAATTTGACTTCTCGTAATTTCTTAACACCATTCCCACAACAATATTTCGACTATCCTCGAATATTATCCGTGCTGCTCATTTAGTTAACCCCGCCTTTCACCCGCTCCATTGTCGGTCCTCACTTCACTCTACTCACTCTCTTACATAATTATGATTAGGGTAATACTATACAACCTTGACTTCCTCCGCTTTCTCCGCAGGCATCGACTGCGATAGTTATAAAAAATAGGTTCGGTGTCCCCTTTATATTGATCAATTATAGTAGATGGATATAATTTGCCGTTAATATGAATAAGCTTCCGTTCAGTTGAATGACAAAATAAAAAGAGTTTCCTTATTTAATATTTGTCTCCTATAATGCTCGAATGGTTATTCATAAATATGCTGATCTAGTGGAATGGAATTGAAATCGGACCGAATGGGAAATCGGGTGGCCTTGATGCTTATGTTTGTGTTGCATTCTTGGTTGCCAACAAAATATTTGGATGGCTCATCTAATTGTATTGCTGTTTCGATGGAGGACCGCAGAGGGAAACTACTGAGGTGGTATCTCGCGCATTTAAATTCTTCTTGTGTATCTTTCTAATGTTTAAGTTTTAGTGCTGCTCTGTCGGGGTTTTTTGGCTCTGACTTCGCGGTGGGTTATGTGTTGTATTTAATGTTTGTTCGTGTAGTATTGGCATCTGGGTTTCACATACGGTTTTGTGTCTCTAATGTATATTCGTTTTGCTTTCCGTGTTTTTTCCTATTATGATCACATGCATGGGCCTTCGGCGTCAGTTGGCATTCATCTTTGGTCTCCACTCCCTATTCCGTTGGTCGTAATAGCGTTTTTGTTCCTGCATATGTCATTGCTTCCTTTAGAATATTCTTCAACCTGGTCCATCTGGATAATAAGTTATCCTCTCGCACTCCGATGCGTTTTGTTATCTTGTTAAATATCCTCAGATCTATTCCGTATATGAACTGAGGCGGGCTGTATTTAATCAACATCAACTCGGTTATGCTCGTCCCATTTCGTTTGTTCCTCCCCGGACAACTATGATTGCTATCGTTTGTATGGTTTTTTGGTTCGCTTGGATTTTCCAGTGGTGTTTACGGTACCATAAGCCCTTGTTGTATTCCCCATCTATCCATGGCTGTTCTTGTTTTCCATCCCGCGAACTGAACCCGATTGCCCGAGATAAGGATTTTCGGTAATCCGACTCTTGAAATAACCCTGTCCCGAAATACTCTCAGTAATTCGTCCGCTGTAGCCTGTCAGATCGCCCCGGGCTGTGGCTTTCCACGAGTACCTATATTACATATATTCTATTCCCTCATGCAGAGTTTCAATGGTTGTGGGTCCCTCATGTCTCCACGCAGTTTGTAAATTATATTTAATAAAAAAGGTGTAATCCTTAAGTAGTCCCACGCCGCAGTCCGTTGGATACGGGGTTTATGACGTCAGCGCCGACATAGCCGGCTGCCTTGCTAGGGGAGAAGCTGCTTCTCCGGGATGCTGGCTGACTCGTCGCGAGCCCAGCGCCGTTCCGGGATATATTTGGGATATGTTGGGAGAACTTCTCTCCGTTACTATCTGTCCTTAAGGCTAGATAATCAATTCAGTAATAACATCGTTGGCTGAAGTTAATTTTAGAGCTATGTGCTCTTTATTAAAATCCAAATTAAACTAAAGATGGGACCAGGCACGGCTCCTAAATGCGTTTATGCTGAATCTGCATATAAAAACACTAGGGCGATTAATAATCACCTAAGATTTATACCGACTAATAGGTTACCTATTAACGGTATTAACTACTCTACCCTTAAAAGTACGATCATTGTCGATCATCTGGAACTGGTCAACGGCTTGTTAGATCTCCTGTGCGTCTCGTCTCCTTCTCAAGTTTAGACTGAGTAGGATAGAGCAGCTGATTAAGATGCTGGCTGCCACGCCGATCGTACCTGGTACGCACCGCACCGTCACCTGGTACGTCCACTTCGGTGTGGTCCGGCGGAACCGGCAGTGGGCGTTTCGGGCCCCACGCACCCTTTCTACCATGTCTCGCCAGAGGGCCTCGGGGATCGGGCGCCCAGGGGGTCGGTGGTCCACCTGGCGGGGGGATATACCAGTTCCTCCCAAGAGCTCTAGCCGTCGGTTGCTGGTGGCCGGTGACTCGGCGCATTGGGCTGTCGGCCCTTCGGGGCGGCGGCCCGCAGACCTCGGGCGGGGCAGTTGTCGGGCCCCTTGGTGGGACGTCGGCTCCGTACTCCCTTGGGATCGGCGCCTCCTTCCGTCGGAACTTCTGCCGGGGCTCGCCGTCGGAGTCGCTGGACACCGATTCCCACACCATGGATTTTCCTGTGGAGATCCTGTGGTGTTCCCAGCGGCCGTGGTCGTTCGAGGTGGCGTTGCCTGCCGAGGCGGCGTCGCAGGCCGTGGTGGCGTCACGTTCTCCGGGGGGTCGGTTCGAGCAGGATCAACCTCCTCGATCGTTATCCAGTCCCCCCGCGGCACGCAATAGTGCGTGCCCGGCTGCGGCGACGGGAGGAAGGTTACGAACGGCCCCGTGGATGGCCGTCGGAACGGCGCTCGGAGGGTTACCCGGGTGTACTGGGCCCGCATAAGGTGGACCCAGTCCCCTCTCCAGTACCCGTTTTTTTTTTTTTTTTTTTGTTTATTTGGTTGTATGCAAGTTTGCTGCTGAACTTATTTGACTACATATCTATTATTATTTAACAATTTTATGTAGCTAATATATAAAAGTATTAATTAAAAATTGGTTTATACGCCGGGTTGGCAGGATTATGACCCTCTTCAGGCGTCTCCTGGTCTTAGTCCTGCCCATCCTTCTGGCCAGTGGGTTTGGGTGACTCCAGAATCTGGTTCTGTGTCTGGCAGCTAGGGTGTTCATATAATCTCCTATTGCACTTTTAATTCTCTTCGTATGTCAGTATTCCTTAGATACCACGGCGCTCCAGTGATTCGCTTAAGGAATTTAGCCTGGAAATCTTGGATCTTTTTTAAGTGCGTCCTGGCCGCAGTGCCATAGATTGCCTTTCCATAGTACCAAATCGGGGCTAGCAGGGACTGGTAGAGGCGAGTCTTGCAGCTAAGACTCAGCTTCGACTTCGGGCAAGTTAGCCAGTTTAGACGCCTGGCAGTGTTTTCCAACTTGGCCCTTGTCTTTTTGATGTGCGACGCGAACGTCAGAACCAGTCCCAGGTATGTGTGCTCCTCGCGTTGCGGCAACAGCTGACCATGAAGAAAGACCCCTGGACATGTGTCTCTCCTCAAGGCAAATGTGGCCACCGCACACTTGTCTGTGTTGATGGCCACATTCCATCTACAGGCCCAGTTCTCAAACCTCTTCAGAAGTATCTGAAGTTTGTCCGTAGCACTGTAGACGCAGCTGACACTTTCAAGCGGAGACTTGGCTCAAGTCCCATCCGCTTTCTTCACTTGGTATTTGGGGGTGGCCTGCCTCTTACTTCTGCCCGCGATTCTCCACAGCGCGAAGTCGGAGTCCTTATCTGGAGTAGCCTTCTCCAGCTCCTTGTCCAACAACTCCTCCCTCAGTTGTTTGAGCAACTTCCGGCCTGCGGTAGACACGCAAAGTCCTTGGGTCCTGGGTTCTGCCATACTCCCTCCTAAGTCGGTGTTTCATTGCCAGAAGAGCACTAACTTCCGGTGGTAGTGGTGCCGGAGGCTTAAATCTGATGCTTCCCAGATTTAAGCCTCCAGCAGAAGTGCAGCATCATCCAGATCCTCCGCCGTGCATATCTCCATATTGAGCTGAATGGAGTCACCCAGCGTCCTCGGGAAAGACCTGATGTCGGATCCAGTGGGCAGGAGCAGCTTCCTAGGCACAGTGAAGCTTCCTGGGTGGTGAAGACTGACAATAAGCGGTATGTGATCCGAGCTAAGCTCAAAGGAGTCTTCAATAGTCAGCCTACGACCTTGAAGACATTTCAAGCCACATCCAGTTCACCCATGTCAGTGCTGAGCACAATCCTCGCCATATGTAGCAGTCCCTGCAGTGCTGGTAACAAGTCAGGCCGTGCTTAACTAGAATAGCTGCTCCGCCCCTAGAAATCGCACCCGGGAATTCCGCCCTGTGTAAACTGTATCCTGGAAAGCTTATGTACTCTCCGTGCTTAAAGTGGGTCTCAGACACCAGCATTATATCAATGCTGTGCCCAGAAAGGTACACCAGAAGCTCCTCCCGATGGGCAAGGAGACTTCTGACATTCCATATGCCCACCTTAATGATTCCCATGAGCGATATTCATTCCAGCTCGTAATTCTCGCACCACCAGCGAGAACGTGGTTAAGAAGACGGCCAACTGTTCCACAGAGTTTTTTAGGGAAAGAAGCATAGTCACTATCCTTGTCATATCCCAATCAGGGACACCGTTGGGAGGCTGCTGGGCATTGCTAGCCCTACCACGGCTTCCTAGCAAAGGGAAATCATCGTGCAAGTCATAGGCTGCCTGCTTAAATCCAGGAGGATTGTTTCTTACTCCCAGATTTGAAGTAGGCTGGAACTGCTGCGCTCTTGTCCTACTGGCATAAGAAACCCCAGACTGCAGCATAGCCGAGGGCACCGTAGACTGCCCATTATAGGCAGACCTTGTAGAATTATGAGGCTGTTGCATCATCTTAGGGAGAACACCCTTAAGCTTTAGTGGATAAATGTGGCATTTTTTATCATATGCAGCATGATGGTCACTACAATTGGCACAGCAGAGGTCAGCTGCAACTAAAGCCCTGCAGTTCTCCGATCCTGTCCAATGGTCCTCCGCACATCTACCGCAAACAGGCGGCTTGAAACAATACTTCTTCGTGTGATGGAAGCCAAAACACCTAAAACATTGCTTAAGTCTATTTGAGTCCTTGTTGGGCTCCACCGTTACTCGGTGCCTACCCAACTTAGATATCAACAGAGCCTCCCTGTTGTTTACAGCATGCTTGAGATCAACGAAGCAGACATTTTGTCTGGCCTGCTCGGAGTGGTGCTGGACAAATTCTTGATAACCATCCTGAACGGCCAGTCCTCCTTCAGACAGAAATGATTATAAATAACATTCTTTTCTATTAAAAACTTCGTTATGATACGGTGAGTAGAGGAATCCATCATCTTCGACCACCTGGAGGAGCTCATTCTCCATCGCCTCCACGTTGTTAACATTTGGCCTTGTGATCGGCTTTGGCTTGGCCAGAGCGATAGGAGCAGTGCTAGCTGCCAGCTGGGAGACAGCAACCCTCTCCTCAACATCTTCTACAACATCTATATTTTGCGGCAGAACATCCATATCAAGGGCAGCAAACCTATTTGTATTATACGGTTTGCCGGTTCCTTGCTTGTCGGGAGGTTGAAGGTTGCTCCGAATCAATTCGAACCGTCGACGCCCATTGGGGAAGTGCCGCAGATTTTGGAGCATCCAAGTCTTGATTACCACCTTGCGGCGGGGCGAGTAACTATTGCTCAGGATAGACTTACTCTTAACTTTATCATTAGCATTCAGTAGTTTATCAATGCGCTCTCTCAACTGGCTGGGAGATGGTGGTCGTTCACTGCCGCTCGGAGCTGGAGCTGGAGTCGACGATCTGGAACTATCACTAGATAACCCCATTTTATGAATTTCCTTAATTTTTTTATCGTGAAAGGAGCGACGAGACCTCGGTCCTTTTGTCCCCACCCACAGGTGGCTCCTGCCATGCAGAAAGCCAAGCCACTGACACTTAAGGAATGCAGGTTCACGAAACAAATTATTATTATTATTTATTTTTCCTGTTTGAACATTTTGTAGGAAAAATTTTGTGCTTTAGAATTTTTCTTCGAAACATTTAGATTCCGTTTTTTTTTTTTTGGGCTGAATGAATCGAGACGACCGAACTGGTGGACGTGCAAATCCAAATCCAGTACCCGAACCGCTCTTCTCTTCCCTCCACGAAGTGCTCGGTGGTGGGGGTAGCGTCCTCGTCCTCGCTGTCGGAGCTGATGGTAAAGGCTCGCTCCAAATCGCTCCCGGACCCGTCCTCCACACGGAATCCGGGCTCGTAGAGCGTGGTCTCCGCTTAGGAGGCCTCCAAGATGAACTCCTCCTCGTCTCCAGTGTAGTATTCCCTGGGGTTTCGTACAGCTGTCCCTCAGGTGACCCGGTTGGGCTCCCCCAGTCGCATGACCCGGTCTCCTCCTCGGGGTCGGCCGTACGCCGCATTAGCGCGAAGCCGGGGGTCCCTATGGGCCGTCGCGCCTCCCGTACGCCCAGGTAGGCGGGGTTCCTCATCCTCGCTGGAGTCGATGGTGACGAACTTCATGGAATACTGTAGGTAGAGATCGTAAGAGTGGATTAGTGGATTAGTTATTAGTTATATCAAGTGGATTAGTTATATCAAGTACGAGAAGGGTTGTAGCGGAGGGGGGTAGGAGTGAAGAATAGACTGGAATAGCCATGTTTAGGTCGAGAGAGTCGTGGGGGTATGTGGAATGGCTGGGGCGGCTGCCCAGCCGTGAAGTCTCCGGGTCCAGACCTCTTGAGTCTGGTCGGAGTCCCTCACCACCTCACTCCTCAACTTTTCCCTCCGAGGGAAGTCTTAATTCGGCCGCGAATGCCAAGAGTTCCCCCTTAAGCCGGTGGTAAATCCTGCGAACTGAGACCCCCGGGTTCTTAAATCTACGAGGAACGGACTCACCGGGACTCTGTTGCTATCCGACCATGATCGACGGGTAGCTTAGGCGGATCTGGCTGCTGGTGAAGTGGGCCGGTTGATGACGGCCTCGAGGATGCTCCGGTATTGGTGGTTTGTATCACTGTTGTTTTGTTTTCTTTGTTTGCGTCCGGCGGGGCGGTTTCCTAAGGGAAACCCTCCAAAATAGAGTCCCACAACGCACAACTCACTCAGAAAACAAAATACAAGTTGTAAATCAAAAACTAACAACGCAACAAATTATCCCCAAGCCACTGTCGAGACGACCACAAGTCTGCCCGACCGACTGCCCCGGACCTCTCAACTCTGCGGCATGCAATTACGCATGCATGAAGACGAAGACCAGCCCAGGAAAATAGCCCAGGACAGCAGCGTAGCCACACCGGCGACGACCAGCTGACAAAGAGGGAAGAAGGAGGAATCATCCATGCTGAAAAAAAATCACCCATGCACTGCGTTGCATAATTTTTTTGATTACACTGCGATGCATATTTTTTTTATAGAATATAATATTTTGTAAAATTGAGCGGAACCTTTTCTGCCGATTAGATCTTGCCCTGTAAAACCATGCAAAAACTAGGCAGGTATCCTTCTGTTAATATAAATCTTACCTCTTGATATGTCCAATGATTGGACAATAAATTATAAACCGATACCTAAGCGATATGTTAATGGCATAAAATTAAAAGAAAGAAATTCAAATATGGCAATTATTGAAACAAAGTCAGTGAACTCCACTGCAAATGTAATTAACAAAATTGAATCGAGTACTGTTGACTCGAATTTAACAAATATTTTATTGTCAATTATAGTTGCCACAATGTGCGCTTATATTTTGTATAAAACCTATATTTTCCATAATAAATGTATATCAAAAAGGGCTATAAAGCCAGGCTAACGACCTGGACAAAATATAAAGAAGCACCGGCAGTAATTGAGAATAAAGTGTTTTAAAACATATTATATCTATTCAACATTGTATGCATACCTTTGTGAAATATATTAAGAACTAATAAAAAGAAAATCAATTATCCTTGAAATAAATAAATACAAATAACCGAACTATAATTAGGTATATTTTATAGAATACAGTCAGCAAGATGTCTAATAGCAAGGTCGATATTCGGCATACTGACATGAGTCAGGAAATGCAGAAGAGCGCCATTGAATGCGCAACACAGGCTATCGAAAAGTACGACACTGAATCAGAAATATCAAAAACGAGTTTGATTTGAAATTCGAACGCAAATGGCATTGCATGTAGGTACAGATTTCAGGTCATATGTGTCCCACCAGCCTGGTCATTTTATATATTTCTATGCAGGGCAGTTAGCTATTCTGTTGTTCAAAAGAGGTTAGTAAAAACAGCCATTCCACCTGTTTAATCCTGGGAATACAGTCCACTAATGTTCCCAACGAAATTCCATTAAGTAATGGAATGGGATGAGTTGTATAAAGAACTATATAACCTTAAGCTTGATTTTGACAGATCCTATAAGTCTTTATCAAGGACCCGGCTAGCACAGCAAAATACTGTGAATAAGCATGCCGAAATATTAGTAGACCGCTTTAACACAGCGCATATACTAATACATGAGTAGAGAGACCGGCTAGACAAAGCCAATTGGTCTCGAGTATCATAATTCTTACTAAAATTAAGAGAGAATTTAATATACATTAAAGAAAGATATAATTTGGCCATTTCAGTGCCAACTATATTAAACACACCATTGACAGTAGAAACTGGAGACAAGCCGGAATCATCAGATCGCCAGCTCTCGAGCCAGCTGAGATCGATAACCCGGTCTCAACAGATCCTGAAATATAAATAATATAAAATATAAATAACCTCACTATCCCTGCGGTCCTCATTCAATCTGAAACATCAGATCAGGACTTATCCGACTCAGACAATAACGACAGCATTGTAGAAGTTAAACCAACCACAATGGCTGACGAAACTATTGCCCAAAGGGCTTACATTAAAGAAATTTCGTGTGCTATTCCGAAATTTAACGGACAAAAATTGCACCTACATAGATTCACAACAGCCTTGAAGTTAGTCAACCTAACGAAGGGTACATACGAAAACCTAGCTGTTGAAGTCATCAAATCCAAAATTGTGGGATCAACACTGTACAAAGTGCAGAATGAAACCACAATAAATGGAATAATAACGAAATTGCAAGACACTATAGTCGGCGAAACATCCGACGTAGTCAAGGCAAAGATGGCAAAAACCGTCCAGAAAGGCAAAACAGCCAAAAAATTAACGACGGAAATAGACAACTTACGAAAGCTCCTTGAAGCTACGTACATTGACGAAGGCCTTTCGGCCGAACACGCTGATAAATTCAGCACAAAGGAAGCCATCACCACAATGGTTAAAAATTGTGAGCATGGCCGACTTAAAACAATATTGGAAGCAAGAAACTTCACTAGCATGAATAAAGCCGTCACTAAGTACATACAATGTAGTACTGAAATGACGGGCAATCCTAATATGATATTTTATGCCAAAAAAGGAAATAACTATCGCGGTAATAATTATACAAATAATTATCGCGGTGGAAGCAATAATAGAGGTAATTATCAAAACAACAGATATTACCAGAGCAACGGATATAACCAAAACAATGGTTATAACCGTAATAATAAAAACAATTATAATCAAAATAATAATTATAATAGAAATAACATCCGTAATGGAAACAACCGCGGCGGAAATAGCCGTGGGGGAAACAAGAACGGTAATAGGAACAATAACAATAACAATAATGTCCGAGTTGCCCAAGGTAATTCGGGAAACCAACAGAACCCTTCAGATGTTTAGAGCCAACAACTAGCTCAATAAAAACAATCAACCTTAACCTAAGCATCTTTGTAAAAATTAACAATGAAAGGACAGGTAAACCTTATACCCTGTTGGTAGATACTGGTGCAGACATATCTATATTAAAAGAGAACATAGATCAATTTGAACATGTTAGTAATAAAATTCATACCCAAATATCGGGAATCGGAGTAGGTACAATTTCTTCTAAAGGCTTAGCCTCAATAGAACTCACTACAGGTAAATATATAATTCCGCACAACTTCTATTTAGTCAAGCAAAATTTCCCAATTCCTAGTGATGGCATACTAGGTTTAGATTTCATGAAAAAATATAATTGCAACCTAGATCTCACTCAGAGTGGCGACTCACTGATTCTTCGCCCAAATAACCGAAATTATCCAATTTAATTACAATTACTTCATACTTGTAAAAATAATGCCACAGTACTCCCAGCTCGTTCCGAAGCTGTCCGTGAAATACAGATCCCCTCAGTAAAAAATCAAATTCTGATACTAAATCAAGAAATTGAGGAAGGAATTTATATCGCAAATACGATATCCAATCACAAAAACACTTATGCACCAAGTATACAGATATTTTCGGACAAGAAACCGAATCAATAACAAAAAACAATTTTTACAAGCAAAGACTTAGAATAATAGTATAATAGCCCACTTTTATTAGTTCCGAAGAAGTCTCTTCCGGACTCTGACAAGAAAAAATGGCGATTAGTAATCGACTATCGTCAAATTAATAAAAAACTCTTGTCTGATAAATTTCCGCTCCCTAGAATTGATGACATTCTAGATCAACTAGGTAGAGCAAAATACTCCTCATGCCTTGACTTTAAACCAAATTGAACTTGAAAAAAGTTCCAGGGATATAACGTCATTTTCGACGAGCAATGGCTCGTATCGCTTTACGCGATTACCATTTGGCTTGAAAATAGCCCCAAATTCTACAAGCTACATCTTGAAAAATGTTCATTTTCATGCATGAAGTCACATTTTTGGGATATAAATGCACTGATAAAGGAATCTTGCCAGACGACAAAAAATATGACGTCATAAAAAACTATCTAGTCCCACATGATGCGAACAGCGCTAGACGATTCTATGCATTTTGCAATTACTATAGGCGCTTTATAAAAAATTTTGCCGATTATTCTCGTCACACAACCAGGTTATGTAAAAAGGATGTAAAATTCGAATGGACATCTGAATGCCAGAATGCCTTCGATCATTTTAAAGCGGCACTTATAAACCCAACCTTGGTACAATATCCAGATTTACTAAAGAATTCTGCATAATAACCGATGCAAGTGAGCAAGCATGTGGAGCGGTTTTAACTCAAAGCCATAAAGGACTCCAACTTCCAATTGCATACGCATCAAGATCCTTTACTAAAGGAGAAAGTAACAAGAGTACTACTGAGCAAGAACTAGCAGCTATTCATTGGGCTATAATACATTTCCGACCATATATTTATGGTAACCATTTCACGGTTAAAACGGACCATAGACCACTAACTTATTTGTTTATGTTTTAATTTTGTCGCTGATGCGTTATCCAGGAAAACCATCAAAGAATTAAAAAACAATACTGGAACTATAAATAAAGTCACTACAAGAAGCCAAAGTAGACAGAAATCCTGAGTAGGAGAAAAAGAAACAAAATTGCCTAGGCAATCTGAAGAGAAAGCTTCAAAGCCCAACGTATATGAAGTCATTAATAATAATGTGTAGTATGCTCACATTGAATACCCACTGTAATATATATATATGGACGTTGATGCACTACGGTCAGTACACTCAAGTGGCCCTCATAAAACCAGTCACGTGCCTGTTAGGGTTAGGTATTAGTAGACGCGATGGAAAAGCAAGCTGCCTGAGTGTTTGCATGCATGCGATCTAAGTGGGTAAGGATTAAAGTTTTTAGTTTAGGAAGACTATAAACTCGTGAGATCACCGAATACATATCATTATAACTTGCACACAGTACTCTAAAGGGATCATGCAGTTCTTAGGAGGTTCTACAAATGGCGCAAAACTAAGGGTATGTACGATCTAGTATTTCTACTGGGAACGTGGAGTTTTAGCTGACCTAACAAGTCAGTACTTTCCACATCGCCGTGAATAAGGTTATAAATAAAGGTAATACCAAGCATAGTTTTACGATTAGCCAAGGAGGGTAAGTTAATTAGGAGAAGTCTACTATAATAGGAGGGTAATCTCTGTTCAACATCCCAGTTTAAGCCGCGTAAAGCGAAAAGCAAAAAGTTTTTTTGAACCGATTCGATGCGTTTACTGTGGACCCCATACTGGGGGCTCCAAACGCAAGATCCATATTCTAAGATAGGACGAACTAGTGAAATATATAAAGATTTAGTTACATAGGGGTCATCGAATTCTTTCGACCACCGTTTAATAAATCCCAGCATACCTCTGGCTTTATTTACCATGCACGAAATATGATCGATAAAGTCAAGCTTGCGAACCAGGTGTACACCCAAGTCATCAACTGAGTTAATTCTTTCCAAAGAGCAGCAGTTAAGCGTGTAAGTTGCAAGCTTGGGAACGACACAAGAGAATGTTATAAGCTTACATTTAGAGCCATTTAAGTTTAGTAGGTTTATGCTGCACCAGGTTTGGAAGCTATCAAGATCTGTTTGTAAATCAGACTGGTAAGCAACGTCCTTGTATTGCACGCAAAGCTTGACATCATCAGCGTACATGAGTACTCTAGAATTTGTCAAAACTTCGGGCAGATCATTAATAAATAATGTAAACAACAAAGGACCCAGGTGACTCCCTTGCGGGACACCTGAGGTGACTTGGAGGACATTAGATAAATTATTTTTAAAGAGGACATTTTGTGTCCTGCCAGTCAGATAACTAGAGATCCACCTAAGAAGATCAATTGGAAAACCCATCAAGTCGAGTTTCCTGAGGAGAAGGGAATGATTAACGGAATCAAATGCTTTACTGAAGTCATTATAAATTACATCCGTTTGAAGGTTATTCTGGAAGCCCCTTATAATGAAGGAAGTAAGCTCCAGAAGATTTGTGGTTGTTGATCTTCGCTTAACAAATCCATGCTGACATGGAGAAATTACTGATCTACAAAGGTGCTGCAAATGAGGAGTAATAATGTTCTCAAAAAGTTTAGGGATGAATACGTCTAATTTAGGTCAGTGGAAGTGGAGTATGTTGTTTGAAAAAATTGGGCAAAAAGATCGGCAATTGCCTGATCGCCCTTCACAGTTGCGTTTGCAAAAGAAAGTGATGAAGGATGTGTTACCGCCTTACGTTTAGTATTAACAAAATTATAAAACTGTTAGGATCCTGAGAAAATTGGACCCTGCAACGAGTCAAATAGTTTTTATAACACTGTGCGTTCAGTACGTTGACGTTTGACCGAGCCGATAAATAGTTAGAGAGGTCAGAACGAGAACCGGTTTTTTTAAATTTCGTGTACCGGCTTGACTTTACATATTTCAAGCGACTCAATTCTTTAGTAAACCAAGGTGGTTTATTTGAAATAGAGGGATAGTATAAGGGAACACATTCCGAGAAGAATGAATTCATCGCATTGTAAAAAATGTCCACGGCATCAGCCATGTCAGTGCAAATGAATAAATTAGACCAGTTAAAGTCCGAAATAAAATTATTCAGCCGGTCAATATCAGACTTGCGGAAGCATCATGATAGGGATCTTCAGGTTGCATCAGCGGCGCCACCCTTAGTAAACTGACACTCGCCGGATCAGAGACAAAACAAAGATCAATCAAGCGCTCTAAGGATTTTCGTACATGGTTGACTTGAGACAGCGAAATGTCGAACAAGCCAGCTATTTAGGGACCAAATAGCCCCAGGGATATTAAAATCACCCAAGACTACTAAATGATCTCTATCAGAAAGCATATTGGAAACCATCCGAATGGCGGAAAGGTGGTTCCAAAAAATAGGTAGTTCCGACAATGGAGGAATGTAGGAACATTTAATAAAAACAAAGCGACCATGAAATGATAGCTTCACACAAAGGAATTCAACTTCGTTGTTTTCCTCGAAAGTTACTAATTCTGACGTGAGAGTGGAGTTGACCGCTATGAGGACCCCACCCCCGCGCCTGACAGGCCGATCTAGCCGATAAATCGTGAACGCAGCTGGGAAAACTTCGGAGCTAAGAATCTCCGGCTTTAACCAGGTTTCTGTGAACACAATAACATGGGATGAGAATGCAAAACTATCAGAATACAACTTAGGCAGCTTACTACGCAAGCCTCTTGCATTCTGATAGGAGATTAACAGAGAAGTATTTAGTTTTTTTGAAAAGAGGCAGAGGATGTAGAGGGCACAGTGGTCAGATCGGGTTTAGGCAGAGTTATCCCGACAGGCCGTTTCTTTTTCTTAGCTTTATATTCTTTGACGACAACATACTCAGGCCAGAATTTGGTTGAGCATATCGTGCCAAAGAATTCATTTGGGACATTTATTTTGAAAGATGAAATATCCCTAGCGTAAGAAAATTTAAATTTTTCCACCTTTAATTTTAAATTTTCAGCTCTAACTTTGCCTCGTATAAAGGCAATTACATCTTCAGATGTTTGACCAGGGGAGAGCCGCGAAACAAATATCTGTTTCGTAGGTGGGATAGCGATGAGGGCTTGAGGGCAGACAGACGGAGTGCCTGGAGTGCCCATATTGGCCGGTAGTTCCTGCGGGGATAAATTTAAATTTACGGGACTATGGGGGGTCAAAATTTGTGCTGCCGTAGGAGACGAAATTGAAATAGGCGGTGGAACGTTTAGTCCCACTGCCCCTTCAGATACCGCCTCTTTCCTAACACTTAACCTCAGAATTCTGGGATTCGATTCTGAGGTCGTAGGCAGTGCCAACGGCGGCTGCTGTTGAGAGCCCGCCGCAGGTTGTAGGGATCCGTCGCCCTGCTGCACTCCAGTTGCAGTTTTTTGCGCCTTGGAGACTCATTTAATAGCGTAAGGCTATTAAATTGTTTATCAAGCGCTAAGAAGATGTTATGAGTTTTGTTGAAACTCGATAACAACTCCTTAAAACTGCCCTAGGTTTGCCTCATGAAAGACATCATTTCCCTTTCAACGTCACGACAGGCATCGCAACAGTAGCGCAAGCCAATGTTTTTTCTTACATCATCAACAGTCCGGCCGGCAACCCCAATGCACTTTGCATGCAGAATGTTGTCGCACAGCCAGCAGCCGATGGTAAGATCACTTGACAAAACTGCCTTTTTGCAGGTTTTGGAGAAGCAGACGATATCGGAAGACATTATTTTGGACTTACCACTGTACTTGAAGCAATAGATGAGGGGGCGAAAGATATGAAAAGAAAAGTGCAGCTGCAGCGAGAGAGTTGAAGCGCTAGAGAGCAGGGGAGTGTGAGAGTAAGCGAGCTTAGAGAAACGTTTAGCTGTCGCGACAGAGCAACAACGGCTAAACGAGAGAGGTGTAAAGAGGAAATGCAAAAAAAACACATGAAGAACAAACACTGGCAGCACACTTATGCTGTGAAATAAAGGTATTAAATAAGTTAATAAAGTTGCATGCACACGCGAAGTGAACGGGAGGTATGTATATAGAACACAAAGTATAAGTTTTAAACAAACCCCGGTGGTTTTTACGTAAATAATTTTACAAAAACGAGAGCGCAAGAAAAAAACATGACCGTTCACTTGGAAGCTTGGAATACTTAAAGAATGCGTACTGTAACTAATTGTTGCAATGTAAACAATTCTCAAATTTCCCGGTCATAAAACTCAAGCCGGCATATGAAAGAGCTAACGCATGCACTTCTGTAACATGAGCTGACCACATGGGCATATACCCTCGCGCGTCCGTCTAGGAACGCATAGCCTATATACATAAGCATATACATAAGCCGTCGCTCTGCCGCCGTCTGCGGGCAGCGCAGTGATGGAACCTAGCCTTAATTTAAACTAAATGAATATTGTAAACTTAATCACGACAAACTGGTCGAAGCGGCACCTTCGCTACTTCCTCCAAAAATATTAAGAATAAAAATCAATTTGGAACTTCAAACGCCTACTCTCATTACTCGTAACCTTATATGGCGACCGTGACAATGAGCCAAGCAGTCGAGCCTATATAACTGGATAACGCTGGATAACTGGAGTCCGGATGAACTAACCCTGAGATGTTCATCAACGCTGGAACACGAAAAGAAAAACTGACGCTTTGCTAGGCTTCTTCAACGCACATGCCGAGATCGTAAACACCAATGTGGAAAGAACCCTGGATTTGACCTCGCAGCTGGTAAAGACGACCACAAAAATATCGGCTGAAGATGCAGCCGGCAAAGCCATCGTCGAGTACGTGTTTTTCGTGGCGGAGCCAAGCCCTGCGTACATTGCCGTAAAAGACAACGCGGAAAACTGATGAGCAACGCTTTACGCTAACCTTCCCAAAGGCCCAGGACAACAGAAAGCAGCAGCAGCAGCAGCATCAACAACAAGACAACAGAAAGCAGCAGCAGCATCTACAAGCGTGAGGGGAAGGCCGCCTCTTACGCCATCGAGGGAGCGTCAGCAAAGCCAACTGGCGACGACCAGCTGACGCAGGCGACAATGATGAAAGAAGCAGAAATAATATAATCACTATAAATAAAATTATTACAAATTGTCAAAATTGAGCGAAACCTTTTCTGTCCGATTAGCAGTATAGCCCGTAAAGCTATACGAAAATATAGGCAGGAAACCTGTTAAAACTAATTAATTAATTAATTATTAATAAAGACAAAATTTTTTTTTGGAACACTAATGCAATGTTATAATGCAAAAAATAAATTCTCAGGAGAAACATATAGATGTTATAAATCGGAAACAAATACAGAAACTATTAACTCTAAAACAGAATAAAATACATTAAAAATGGGAGTAGTCGATGTTAAGACAGTGGACTCCACTGCTAACGCCATTAATAAAGTAGAACCCATAAATGCAAATTTAGACTTAATACACACATTGTTAATTATCATGGTTGTTATTATGTGCGCAAATCTATTTTACAAAATGTAAAAACTACATAATAAATGCTTAAAAAAGAAGTACATGAGTCGCGCCAATGACCTAGATAAAATTTAAACACAAGCGGGAGGTGGGCGTGGGACCCCGCGCGAAAAAAAAAAAAAAAAAAAAAAAACATTAAATATAATTATAAAAACTCAAAATTTCTATAAATACAAAATAAATATATACCGAATTTGTTAAACTTAAGAAAATGAAATGATAAACAAATAAAATGCAATCAATATAATATATATATATGTATATATATATTTTTTTTTTTCGTGCGGGGTCCCACGCCCACCTCCCACCCAACCGACCGAGGGGCGCAGCCGTGTGACGTACGGCACGAAACGCGTACTGGATAGACGCGAGAGAAGAAAAAAAAATAGAATAGAACGAGGAAAAATTAGGATACACTATGGCTACGCTAAATACGTAAGATAAATATGTTGGTATCGTTTCAATAAAAAACAAGTAAGAAAGCTACAGTCGAGTGAGCTCGACTGTGAGATACCCGATACCCATAATAAATAGTTAATACATTTTTGAACGGCTAATAATTATTACCATATATTAAAATTGCTTCTCGAATTCTTATAAGATTCTTTTCCGATTCCAATCAAGAACTGGTAAGAATATTTAGTTGGTCTAGTTGCTCAACCAAATGAGGCATGCTGCAGCGGCCGTTTGTGGCCATACAAAATTATTTCTTTAATAACTTCAACAATTTTTATCTGATCGCAACTAAATTTTCAGGAATCACACAGACTATAGTTCTTAATGTACATACCCAAATTCGACTCTAACTTTAAAATGATGAAAATGATACGCTTTTTGATGATTTGCGGGGGCGGAAGTGGGCGTGGTAAACATTTGAAACAAACTTGATCTGCGTGCAAACATAACAAAAACACCCTTAGTAAACTGACACTCGCCGGATCAGAGACAAAACAAAGATCAATCAAGCGCTCTAAGGATTTTCGTACATGGTTGACTTGAGACAGCGAAATGTCGAACAAGCCAGCTATTTAGGGACCAAATAGCCCCAGGGATATTAAAATCACCCAAGACTACTAAATGATCTCTATCAGAAAGCATATTGGAAACCATCCGAATGGCGGAAAGGTGGTTCCAAAAAATAGGTAGTTCCGACAATGGAGGAATGTAGGAACATTTAATAAAAACAAAGCGACCATGAAATGATAGCTTCACACAAAGGAATTCAACTTCGTTGTTTTCCTCGAAAGTTACTAATTCTGACGTGAGAGTGGAGTTGACCGCTATGAGGACCCCACCCCCGCGCCTGACAGGCCGATCTAGCCGATAAATCGTGAACGCAGCTGGGAAAACTTCGGAGCTAAGAATCTCCGGCTTTAACCAGGTTTCTGTGAACACAATAACATGGGATGAGAATGCAAAACTATCAGAATACAACTTAGGCAGCTTACTACGCAAGCCTCTTGCATTCTGATAGGAGATTAACAGAGAAGTATTTAGTTTTTTTGAAAAGAGGCAGAGGATGTAGAGGGCACAGTGGTCAGATCGGGTTTAGGAAGAGTTATCCCGACAGGCCGTTTCTTTTTCTTAGCTTCATATTCTTTGACGACAACATACTCAGGCCAGAATTTGGTTGAGCATATCGTGCCAAAGAATTCATTTGGGACATTTATTTTGAAAGATGAAATATCCCTAGCGTAAGAAAATTTAAATTTTTCCACCTTTAATTTTAAATTTTCAGCTCTAACTTTGCCTCGTATAAAGGCAATTACATCTTCAGATGTTTGACCAGGGGAGAGCCGCGAAACAAATATCTGTTTCGTAGGTGGGATAGCGATGAGGGCTTGAGGGGAGACAGACGGAGTGCCTGGAGTGCCCATATTGGCCGGTAGTTCCTGCGGGGATAAATTTAAATTTACGGGACTATGGGGGGTCAAAATTTGTGCTGCCGTAGGAGACGAAATTGAAATAGGCGGTGGAACGTTTAGTCCCACTGCCCCTTCAGATACCGCCTCTTTCCTAACACTTAACCTCAGAATTCTGGGATTCGATTCTGAGGTCGTAGGCAGTGTCAACGGCGGCTGCTGTTGAGAGCCCGCCGCAGGTTGTAGGGATCCGTCGCCCTGCTGCACTCCAGTTGCAGTTTTTTTGCGCCTTGGAGACTCATTTAATAGCGTAAGGCTATTAAATTGTTTATCAAGCGCTAAGAAGATGTTATGAGTTTTGTTGAAACTCGATAACAACTCCTTAAAACTGCCCTTGGTTTGCCGCATGAAAGACATCATTTCCCTTTCAACGTCACGACAGGCATCGCAACAGTAGCGCAAGCCAATGTTTTTTCTTACATCATCAACAGTCCGGCCGGCAACCCCAATGCACTTTGCATGCAGAATGTTGTCGCACAGCCAGCAGCCGATGGTAAGATCACTTGACAAAACTGCCTTTTTGCAGGTTTTGGAGAAGCAGACGATATCGGAAGACATTATTTTGGACTTACCACTGTACTTGAAGCAATAGATGAGGGGGCGAAAGATATGAAAAGAAAAGTGCAGCTGCACCGAGAGAGTTGAAGCGCTAGAGAGCAGGGGAGTGTGAGAGTAAGCGAGCTTAGAGAAACGTTTAGCTGTCGCGACAGAGCAACAACGGCTAAACGAGAGAGGTGTAAAGAGGAAATGCAAAAAAACACATGAAGAACAAACACTGGCAGCACACTTATGCTGTGAAATAAAGGTATTAAATAAGTTAATAAAGTTGCATGCACACGCGAAGTGAACGGGAGGTATGTATATAGAACACAAAGTATAAGTTTTAAACAAACCCCGGCGTTTTTTACGTAAATAATTTTACAAAAACGAGAGCGCAAGAAAAAAAAATGACCGTTCACTTGGAAGCTTGGAATACTTAAAGAATGCGTACTGTAACTAATTGTTGCAATGTAAACAATTCTCAAATTTCCCGGTCATAAAACTCAAGCCGGCATATGAAAGAGCTAACGCATGCACTTCTTTAACATGAGCTGACCACATGGGCATATACCCTCGCGCGTCCGTCTAGGAACGCATAGCCTATATACATAAGCATATACATAAGCCGTCGCTCTGCCGCCGTCTGCGGGCAGCGCAGTGATGGAACCTAGCCTTAATTTAAACTAAATGAATATTGTAAACTTAATCACGACAAACTGGTCGAAGCGGCACCTTCGCTACTTCCTCCAAAAATATTAAGAATAAAAATCAATTTGGAACTTCAAACGCCTACTCTCATTACTCGTAACCTTATATGGCGACCGTGACAATGAGCCAAGCAGTCGAGCCTATATAACTGGATAACGCTGGATAACTGGAGTCCGGATGAACTAACCCTGAGATGTTCATCAACGCTGGAACACGAAAAGAAAAACTGACGCTTTGCTAGGCTTCTTCAACGCACATGCCGAGATCGTAAACACCAATGTGGAAAGAACCCTGGATTTGACCTCGCAGCTGGTAAAGACGACCACAAAAATATCGGCTGAAGATGCAGCCGGCAAAGCCATCGTCGAGTACGTGTTTTTCGTGGCGGAGCCAAGCCCTGCGTACATTGCCGTAAAAGACAACGCGGAAAACTGATGAGCAACGCTTTACGCTAACCTTCCCAAAGGCCCAGGACAACAGAAAGCAGCAGCAGCAGCAGCATCAACAACAAGACAACAGAAAGCAGCAGCAGCATCTACAAGCGTGAGGGGAAGGCCGCCTCTTACGCCATCGAGGGAGCGTCAGCAAAGCCAACTGGCGACGACCAGCTGACGCAGGCGACAATGATGAAAGAAGCAGAAATAATATAATCACTATAAATAAAATTATTACAAATTGTCAAAATTGAGCGAAACCTTTTCTGTCCGATTAGCAGTATAGCCCGTAAAGCTATACGAAAATATAGGCAGGAAACCTGTTAAAACTAATTAATTAATTAATTATTAATAAAGACAAAATTTTTTTTTGGAACACTAATGCAATGTTATAATGCAAAAAATAAATTCTCAGGAGAAACATATAGATGTTATAAATCGGAAACAAATACAGAAACTATTAACTCTAAAACAGAATAAAATACATTAAAAATGGGAGTAGTCGATGTTAAGACAGTGGACTCCACTGCTAACGTCATTAATAAAGTAGAACCCATAAATGCAAATTTAGACTTAATACACACATTGTTAATTATCATGGTTGTTATTATGTGCGCAAATCTATTTTACAAAATGTAAAAACTACATAATAAATGCTTAAAAAAGAAGTACATGAGTCGCGCCAATGACCTAGATAAAATTTAAACACAAGCGGGAGGTGGACGTGGGACCCCGCGCGAAAAAAAAAAAAAAAAAAAAAAAAAACATTAAATATAATTATAAAAACTCAAAATTTCTATAAATACAAAATAAATATATACCGAATTTGTTAAACTTAAGAAAATGAAATGATAAACAAATAAAATGCAATCAATATAATATATATATATGTATATATTTTTTTTTTTTCGCGCGGGGTCCCACGCCCACCTCCCACCCAACCGACCGAGGGGCGCAGCCGTGTGACGTACGGCACGAAACGCGTACTGGATAGACGCGAGAGAAGAAAAAAAAATAGAATAGAACGAGGAAAAATTAGGATACACTATGGCTACGCTAAATACGTAAGATAAATATGTTGGTATCGTTTCAATAAAAAACAAGTAAGAAAGCTACAGTCGAGTGAGCTCGACTGTGAGATACCCGATACCCATAATAAATAGTTAATACATTTTTGAACGGCTAATAATTATTACCATATATTAAAATTGCTTCTCGAATTCTTATAAGATTCTTTTCCGATTCCAATCAAGAACTGGTAAGAATATTTAGTTGGTCTAGTTGTTCAACCAAATGAGGCATGCTGCAGCGGCCGTTTGTGGCCATACAAAATTATTTCTTTAATAACTTCAACAATTTTTATCTGATCGCAACTAAATTTTCAGGAATCACACAGACTATAGTTCTTAATGTACATACCCAAATTCGACTCTAACTTTAAAATGATGAAAATGATACGCTTTTTGATGATTTGCGGGGGCGGAAGTGGGCGTGGTAAACATTTGAAACAAACTTGATCTGCGTGCAAACATAACAAAAACACCCTTAGTAAACTGACACTCGCCGGATCAGAGACAAAACAAAGATCAATCAAGCGCTCTAAGGATTTTCGTACATGGTTGACTTGAGACAGCGAAATGTCGAACAAGCCAGCTATTTAGGGACCAAATAGCCCCAGGGATATTAAAATCACCCAAGACTACTAAATGATCTCTATCAGAAAGCATATTGGAAACCATCCGAATGGCGGAAAGGTGGTTCCAAAAAATAGGTAGTTCCGACAATGGAGGAATGTAGGAACATTTAATAAAAACAAAGCGACCATGAAATGATAGCTTCACACAAAGGAATTCAACTTCGTTGTTTTCCTCGAAAGTTACTAATTCTGACGTGAGAGTGGAGTTGACCGCTATGAGGACCCCACCCCCGCGCCTGACAGGCCGATCTAGCCGATAAATCGTGAACGCGGCTGGGAAAACTTCGGAGCTAAGAATCTCCGGCTTTAACCAGGTTTCTGTGAACACAATAACATGGGATGAGAATGCAAAACTATCAGAATACAACTTAGGCAGCTTACTACGCAAGCCTCTTGCATTCTGATAGGAGATTAACAGAGAAGTATTTAGTTTTTTTGAAAAGAGGCAGAGGATGTAGAGGGCACAGTGGTCAGATCGGGTTTAGGAAGAGTTATCCCGACAGGCCGTTTCTTTTTCTTAGCTTCATATTCTTTGACGACAACATACTCAGGCCAGAATTTGGTTGAGCATATCGTGCCAAAGAATTCATTTGGGACATTTATTTTGAAAGATGAAATATCCCTAGCGTAAGAAAATTTAAATTTTTCCACCTTTAATTTTAAATTTTCAGCTCTAACTTTGCCTCGTATAAAGGCAATTACATCTTCAGATGTTTGACCAGGGGAGAGCCGCGAAACAAATATCTGTTTCGTAGGTGGGATAGCGATGAGGGCTTGAGGGGAGACAGACGGAGTGCCTGGAGTGCCCATATTGGCCGGTAGTTCCTGCGGGGATAAATTTAAATTTACGGGACTATGGGGGGTCAAAATTTGTGCTGCCGTAGGAGACGAAATTGAAATAGGCGGTGGAACGTTTAGTCCCACTGCCCCTTCAGATACCGCCTCTTTCCTAACACTTAACCTCAGAATTCTGGGATTCGATTCTGAGGTCGTAGGCAGTGTCAACGGCGGCTGCTGTTGAGAGCCCGCCGCAGGTTGTAGGGATCCGTCGCCCTGCTGCACTCCAGTTGCAGTTTTTTTGCGCCTTGGAGACTCATTTAATAGCGTAAGGCTATTAAATTGTTTATCAAGCGCTAAGAAGATGTTATGAGTTTTGTTGAAACTCGATAACAACTCCTTAAAACTGCCCTTGGTTTGCCGCATGAAAGACATCATTTCCCTTTCAACGTCACGACAGGCATCGCAACAGTAGCGCAAGCCAATGTTTTTTCTTACATCATCAACAGTCCGGCCGGCAACCCCAATGCACTTTGCATGCAGAATGTTGTCGCACAGCCAGCAGCCGATGGTAAGATCACTTGACAAAACTGCCTTTTTGCAGGTTTTGGAGAAGCAGACGATATCGGAAGACATTATTTTGGACTTACCACTGTACTTGAAGCAATAGATGAGGGGGCGAAAGATATGAAAAGAAAAGTGCAGCTGCACCGAGAGAGTTGAAGCGCTAGAGAGCAGGGGAGTGTGAGAGTAAGCGAGCTTAGAGAAACGTTTAGCTGTCGCGACAGAGCAACAACGGCTAAACGAGAGAGGTGTAAAGAGGAAATGCAAAAAAACACATGAAGAACAAACACTGGCAGCACACTTATGCTGTGAAATAAAGGTATTAAATAAGTTAATAAAGTTGCATGCACACGCGAAGTGAACGGGAGGTATGTATATAGAACACAAAGTATAAGTTTTAAACAAACCCCGGCGGTTTTTACGTAAATAATTTTACAAAAACGAGAGCGCAAGAAAAAAAAATGACCGTTCACTTGGAAGCTTGGAATACTTAAAGAATGCGTACTGTAACTAATTGTTGCAATGTAAACAATTCTCAAATTTCCCGGTCATAAAACTCAAGCCGGCATATGAAAGAGCTAACGCATGCACTTCTGTAACATGAGCTGACCACATGGGCATATACCCTCGCGCGTCCGTCTAGGAACGCATAGCCTATATACATAAGCATATACATAAGCCGTCGCTCTGCCGCCGTCTGCGGGCAGCGCAGTGATGGAACCTAGCCTTAATTTAAACTAAATGAATATTGTAAACTTAATCACGACAAACTGGTCGAAGCGGCACCTTCGCTACTTCCTCCAAAAATATTAAGAATAAAAATCAATTTGGAACTTCAAACGCCTACTCTCATTACTCGTAACCTTATATGGCGACCGTGACAATGAGCCAAGCAGTCGAGCCTATATAACTGGATAACGCTGGATAACTGGAGTCCGGATGAACTAACCCTGAGATGTTCATCAACGCTGGAACACGAAAAGAAAAACTGACGCTTTGCTAGGCTTCTTCAACGCACATGCCGAGATCGTAAACACCAATGTGGAAAGAACCCTGGATTTGACCTCGCAGCTGGTAAAGACGACCACAAAAATATCGGCTGAAGATGCAGCCGGCAAAGCCATCGTCGAGTACGTGTTTTTCGTGGCGGAGCCAAGCCCTGCGTACATTGCCGTAAAAGACAACGCGGAAAACTGATGAGCAACGCTTTACGCTAACCTTCCCAAAGGCCCAGGACAACAGAAAGCAGCAGCAGCAGCAGCATCAACAACAAGACAACAGAAAGCAGCAGCAGCATCTACAAGCGTGAGGGGAAGGCCGCCTCTTACGCCATCGAGGGAGCGTCAGCAAAGCCAACTGGCGACGACCAGCTGACGCAGGCGACAATGATGAAAGAAGCAGAAATAATATAATCACTATAAATAAAATTATTACAAATTGTCAAAATTGAGCGAAACCTTTTCTGTCCGATTAGCAGTATAGCCCGTAAAGCTATACGAAAATATAGGCAGGAAACCTGTTAAAACTAATTAATTAATTAATTATTAATAAAGACAAAATTTTTTTTTGGAACACTAATGCAATGTTATAATGCAAAAAATAAATTCTCAGGAGAAACATATAGATGTTATAAATCGGAAACAAATACAGAAACTATTAACTCTAAAACAGAATAAAATACATTAAAAATGGGAGTAGTCGATATTAAGACAGTGGACTCCACTGCTAACGTCATTAATAAAGTAGAACCCATAAATGCAAATTTAGACTTAATACACACATTGTTAATTATCATGGTTGTTATTATGTGCGCAAATCTATTTTACAAAATGTACAAACTACATAATAAATGCTTAAAAAAGAAGTACATGAGTCGCGCCAATGACCTAGATAAAATTTAAACACAAGCGGGAGGTGGGCGTGGGACCCCGCGCGAAAAAAAAAAAAAAAAAAAAAAAATTAAATATAATTATAAAAACTCAAAATTTCTATAAATACAAAATAAATATATACCGAATTTGTTAAACTTAAGAAAATGAAATGATAAACAAATAAAATGCAATCAATATAATATATATATATGTATATATATTTTTTTTTTTCGTGCGGGGTCCCACGCCCACCTCCCACCCAACCGACCGAGGGGCGCAGCCGTGTGACGTACGGCACGAAACGCGTACTGGATAGACGCGAGAGAAGAAAAAAAAATAGAATAGAACGAGGAAAAATTAGGATACACTATGGCTACGCTAAATACGTAAGATAAATATGTTGGTATCGTTTCAATAAAAAACAAGTAAGAAAGCTACAGTCGAGTGAGCTCGACTGTGAGATACCCGATACCCATAATAAATAGTTAATACATTTTTGAACGGCTAATAATTATTACCATATATTAAAATTGCTTCTCGAATTCTTATAAGATTCTTTTCCGATTCCAATCAAGAACTGGTAAGAATATTTAGTTGGTCTAGTTGCTCAACCAAATGAGGCATGCTGCAGCGGCCGTTTGTGGCCATACAAAATTATTTCTTTAATAACTTCAACAATTTTTATCTGATCGCAACTAAATTTTCAGGAATCACACAGACTATAGTTCTTAATGTACATACCCAAATTCGACTCTAACTTTAAAATGATGAAAATGATACGCTTTTTGATGATTTGCGGGGGCGGAAGTGGGCGTGGTAAACATTTGAAACAAACTTGATCTGCGTGCAAACATAACAAAAACACCCTTAGTAAACTGACACTCGCCGGATCAGAGACAAAACAAAGATCAATCAAGCGCTCTAAGGATTTTCGTACATGGTTGACTTGAGACAGCGAAATGTCGAACAAGCCAGCTATTTAGGGACCAAATAGCCCCAGGGATATTAAAATCACCCAAGACTACTAAATGATCTCTATCAGAAAGCATATTGGAAACCATCCGAATGGCGGAAAGGTGGTTCCAAAAAATAGGTAGTTCCGACAATGGAGGAATGTAGGAACATTTAATAAAAACAAAGCGACCATGAAATGATAGCTTCACACAAAGGAATTCAACTTCGTTGTTTTCCTCGAAAGTTACTAATTCTGACGTGAGAGTGGAGTTGACCGCTATGAGGACCCCACCCCCGCGCCTGACAGGCCGATCTAGCCGATAAATCGTGAACGCAGCTGGGAAAACTTCGGAGCTAAGAATCTCCGGCTTTAACCAGGTTTCTGTGAACACAATAACATGGGATGAGAATGCAAAACTATCAGAATACAACTTAGGCAGCTTACTACGCAAGCCTCTTGCATTCTGATAGGAGATTAACAGAGAAGTATTTAGTTTTTTTGAAAAGAGGCAGAGGATGTAGAGGGCACAGTGGTCAGATCGGGTTTAGGAAGAGTTATCCCGACAGGCCGTTTCTTTTTCTTAGCTTCATATTCTTTGACGACAACATACTCAGGCCAGAATTTGGTTGAGCATATCGTGCCAAAGAATTCATTTGGGACATTTATTTTGAAAGATGAAATATCCCTAGCGTAAGAAAATTTAAATTTTTCCACCTTTAATTTTAAATTTTCAGCTCTAACTTTGCCTCGTATAAAGGCAATTACATCTTCAGATGTTTGACCAGGGGAGAGCCGCGAAACAAATATCTGTTTCGTAGGTGGGATATCGATGAGGGCTTGAGGGGAGACAGACGGAGTGCCTGGAGTGCCCATATTGGCCGGTAGTTCCTGCGGGGATAAATTTAAATTTACGGGACTATGGGGGGTCAAAATTTGTGCTGCCGTAGGAGACGAAATTGAAATAGGCGGTGGAACGTTTAGTCCCACTGCCCCTTCAGATACCGCCTCTTTCCTAACACTTAACCTCAGAATTCTGGGATTCGATTCTGAGGTCGTAGGCAGTGTCAACGGCGGCTGCTGTTGAGAGCCCGCCGCAGGTTGTAGGGATCCGTCGCCCTGCTGCACTCCAGTTGCAGTTTTTTTGCGCCTTGGAGACTCATTTAATAGCGTAAGGCTATTAAATTGTTTATCAAGCGCTAAGAAGATGTTATGAGTTTTGTTGAAACTCGATAACAACTCCTTAAAACTGCCCTTGGTTTGCCGCATGAAAGACATCATTTCCCTTTCAACGTCACGACAGGCATCGCAACAGTAGCGCAAGCCAATGTTTTTTCTTACATCATCAACAGTCCGGCCGGCAACCCCAATGCACTTTGCATGCAGAATGTTGTCGCACAGCCAGCAGCCGATGGTAAGATCACTTGACAAAACTGCCTTTTTGCAGGTTTTGGAGAAGCAGACGATATCGGAAGACATTATTTTGGACTTACCACTGTACTTGAAGCAATAGATGAGGGGGCGAAAGATATGAAAAGAAAAGTGCAGCTGCACCGAGAGAGTTGAAGCGCTAGAGAGCAGGGGAGTGTGAGAGTAAGCGAGCTTAGAGAAACGTTTAGCTGTCGCGACAGAGCAACAACGGCTAAACGAGAGAGGTGTAAAGAGGAAATGCAAAAAAACACATGAAGAACAAACACTGGCAGCACACTTATGCTGTGAAATAAAGGTATTAAATAAGTTAATAAAGTTGCATGCACACGCGAAGTGAACGGGAGGTATGTATATAGAACACAAAGTATAAGTTTTAAACAAACCCCGGCGGTTTTTACGTAAATAATTTTACAAAAACGAGAGCGCAAGAAAAAAAAATGACCGTTCACTTGGAAGCTTGGAATACTTAAAGAATGCGTACTGTAACTAATTGTTGCAATGTAAACAATTCTCAAATTTCCCGGTCATAAAACTCAAGCCGGCATATGAAAGAGCTAACGCATGCACTTCTTTAACATGAGCTGACCACATGGGCATATACCCTCGCGCGTCCGTCTAGGAACGCATAGCCTATATACATAAGCATATACATAAGCCGTCGCTCTGCCGCCGTCTGCGGGCAGCGCAGTGATGGAACCTAGCCTTAATTTAAACTAAATGAATATTGTAAACTTAATCACGACAAACTGGTCGAAGCGGCACCTTCGCTACTTCCTCCAAAAATATTAAGAATAAAAATCAATTTGGAACTTCAAACGCCTACTCTCATTACTCGTAACCTTATATGGCGACCGTGACAATGAGCCAAGCAGTCGAGCCTATATAACTGGATAACGCTGGATAACTGGAGTCCGGATGAACTAACCCTGAGATGTTCATCAACGCTGGAACACGAAAAGAAAAACTGACGCTTTGCTAGGCTTCTTCAACGCACATGCCGAGATCGTAAACACCAATGTGGAAAGAACCCTGGATTTGACCTCGCAGCTGGTAAAGACGACCACAAAAATATCGGCTGAAGATGCAGCCGGCAAAGCCATCGTCGAGTACGTGTTTTTCGTGGCGGAGCCAAGCCCTGCGTACATTGCCGTAAAAGACAACGCGGAAAACTGATGAGCAACGCTTTACGCTAACCTTCCCAAAGGCCCAGGACAACAGAAAGCAGCAGCAGCAGCAGCATCAACAACAAGACAACAGAAAGCAGCAGCAGCATCTACAAGCGTGAGGGGAAGGCCGCCTCTTACGCCATCGAGGGAGCGTCAGCAAAGCCAACTGGCGACGACCAGCTGACGCAGGCGACAATGATGAAAGAAGCAGAAATAATATAATCACTATAAATAAAATTATTACAAATTGTCAAAATTGAGCGAAACCTTTTCTGTCCGATTAGCAGTATAGCCCGTAAAGCTATACGAAAATATAGGCAGGAAACCTGTTAAAACTAATTAATTAATTAATTATTAATAAAGACAAAATTTTTTTTTGGAACACTAATGCAATGTTATAATGCAAAAAATAAATTCTCAGGAGAAACATATAGATGTTATAAATCGGAAACAAATACAGAAACTATTAACTCTAAAACAGAATAAAATACATTAAAAATGGGAGTAGTCGATGTTAAGACAGTGGACTCCACTGCTAACGTCATTAATAAAGTAGAACCCATAAATGCAAATTTAGACTTAATACACACATTGTTAATTATCATGGTTGTTATTATGTGCGCAAATCTATTTTACAAAATGTAAAAACTACATAATAAATGCTTAAAAAAGAAGTACATGAGTCGCGCCAATGACCTAGATAAAATTTAAACACAAGCGGGAGGTGGACGTGGGACCCCGCGCGAAAAAAAAAAAAAAAAAAAAAAACAATTAAATATAATTATAAAAACTCAAAATTTCTATAAATACAAAATAAATATATACCGAATTTGTTAAACTTAAGAAAATGAAATGATAAACAAATAAAATGCAATCAATATAATATATATATATGTATATATTTTTTTTTTTTCGCGCGGGGTCCCACGCCCACCTCCCACCCAACCGACCGAGGGGCGCAGCCGTGTGACGTACGGCACGAAACGCGTACTGGATAGACGCGAGAGAAGAAAAAAAAATAGAATAGAACGAGGAAAAATTAGGATACACTATGGCTACGCTAAATACGTAAGATAAATATGTTGGTATCGTTTCAATAAAAAACAAGTAAGAAAGCTACAGTCGAGTGAGCTCGACTGTGAGATACCCGATACCCATAATAAATAGTTAATACATTTTTGAACGGCTAATAATTATTACCATATATTAAAATTGCTTCTCGAATTCTTATAAGATTCTTTTCCGATTCCAATCAAGAACTGGTAAGAATATTTAGTTGGTCTAGTTGTTCAACCAAATGAGGCATGCTGCAGCGGCCGTTTGTGGCCATACAAAATTATTTCTTTAATAACTTCAACAATTTTTATCTGATCGCAACTAAATTTTCAGGAATCACACAGACTATAGTTCTTAATGTACATACCCAAATTCGACTCTAACTTTAAAATGATGAAAATGATACGCTTTTTGATGATTTGCGGGGGCGGAAGTGGGCGTGGTAAACATTTGAAACAAACTTGATCTGCGTGCAAACATAACAAAAACACCCTTAGTAAACTGACACTCGCCGGATCAGAGACAAAACAAAGATCAATCAAGCGCTCTAAGGATTTTCGTACATGGTTGACTTGAGACAGCGAAATGTCGAACAAGCCAGCTATTTAGGGACCAAATAGCCCCAGGGATATTAAAATCACCCAAGACTACTAAATGATCTCTATCAGAAAGCATATTGGAAACCATCCGAATGGCGGAAAGGTGGTTCCAAAAAATAGGTAGTTCCGACAATGGAGGAATGTAGGAACATTTAATAAAAACAAAGCGACCATGAAATGATAGCTTCACACAAAGGAATTCAACTTCGTTGTTTTCCTCGATAGTTACTAATTCTGAGGTGAGAGTGGAGTTGACCGCTATGAGGACCCCACCCCCGCGCCTGACAGGCCGATCTAGCCGATAAATCGTGAACGCAGCTGGGAAAACTTCGGAGCTAAGAATCTCCGGCTTTAACCAGGTTTCTGTGAACACAATAACATGGGATGAGAATGCAAAACTATCAGAATACAACTTAGGCAGCTTACTACGCAAGCCTCTTGCATTCTGATAGGAGATTAACAGAGAAGTATTTAGTTTTTTTGAAAAGAGGCAGAGGATGTAGAGGGCACAGTGGTCAGATCGGGTTTAGGAAGAGTTATCCCGACAGGCCGTTTCTTTTTCTTAGCTTCATATTCTTTGACGACAACATACTCAGGCCAGAATTTGGTTGAGCATATCGTGCCAAAGAATTCATTTGGGACATTTATTTTGAAAGATGAAATATCCCTAGCGTAAGAAAATTTAAATTTTTCCACCTTTAATTTTAAATTTTCAGCTCTAACTTTGCCTCGTATAAAGGCAATTACATCTTCAGATGTTTGACCAGGGGAGAGCCGCGAAACAAATATCTGTTTCGTAGGTGGGATAGCGATGAGGGCTTGAGGGGAGACAGACGGAGTGCCTGGAGTGCCCATATTGGCCGGTAGTTCCTGCGGGGATAAATTTAAATTTACGGGACTATGGGGGGTCAAAATTTGTGCTGCCGTAGGAGACGAAATTGAAATAGGCGGTGGAACGTTTAGTCCCACTGCCCCTTCAGATACCGCCTCTTTCCTAACACTTAACCTCAGAATTCTGGGATTCGATTCTGAGGTCGTAGGCAGTGTCAACGGCGGCTGCTGTTGAGAGCCCGCCGCAGGTTGTAGGGATCCGTCGCCCTGCTGCACTCCAGTTGCAGTTTTTTTGCGCCTTGGAGACTCATTTAATAGCGTAAGGCTTTTAAATTGTTTATCAAGCGCTAAGAAGATGTTATGAGTTTTGTTGAAACTCGATAACAACTCCTTAAAACTGCCCTTGGTTTGCCGCATGAAAGACATCATTTCCCTTTCAACGTCACGACAGGCATCGCAACAGTAGCGCAAGCCAATGTTTTTTCTTACATCATCAACAGTCCGGCCGGCAACCCCAATGCACTTTGCATGCAGAATGTTGTCGCACAGCCAGCAGCCGATGGTAAGATCACTTGACAAAACTGCCTTTTTGCAGGTTTTGGAGAAGCAGACGATATCGGAAGACATTATTTTGGACTTACCACTGTACTTGAAGCAATAGATGAGGGGGCGAAAGATATGAAAAGAAAAGTGCAGCTGCACCGAGAGAGTTGAAGCGCTAGAGAGCAGGGGAGTGTGAGAGTAAGCGAGCTTAGAGAAACGTTTAGCTGTCGCGACAGAGCAACAACGGCTAAACGAGAGAGGTGTAAAGAGGAAATGCAAAAAAACACATGAAGAACAAACACTGGCAGCACACTTATGCTGTGAAATAAAGGTATTAAATAAGTTAATAAAGTTGCATGCACACGCGAAGTGAACGGGAGGTATGTATATAGAACACAAAGTATAAGTTTTAAACAAACCCCGGCGGTTTTTACGTAAATAATTTTACAAAAACGAGAGCGCAAGAAAAAAAAATGACCGTTCACTTGGAAGCTTGGAATACTTAAAGAATGCGTACTGTAACTAATTGTTGCAATGTAAACAATTCTCAAATTTCCCGGTCATAAAACTCAAGCCGGCATATGAAAGAGCTAACGCATGCACTTCTGTAACATGAGCTGACCACATGGGCATATACCCTCGCGCGTCCGTCTAGGAACGCATAGCCTATATACATAAGCATATACATAAGCCGTCGCTCTGCCGCCGTCTGCGGGCAGCGCAGTGATGGAACCTAGCCTTAATTTAAACTAAATGAATATTGTAAACTTAATCACGACAAACTGGTCGAAGCGGCACCTTCGCTACTTCCTCCAAAAATATTAAGAATAAAAATCAATTTGGAACTTCAAACGCCTACTCTCATTACTCGTAACCTTATATGGCGACCGTGACAATGAGCCAAGCAGTCGAGCAGACGACCAGCTGACGCAGGCGACAATGATGAAAAAGCAGAAATAATATAATCACTATAAATAAAATTATTACAAATTGTCAAAATTGAGCGAAACCTTTTCTGTCCGATTAGCAGTATAGCCCGTAAAGCTATACGAAAATATAGGCAGGAAACCTGTTAAAACTAATTAATTAATTAATTATTAATAAAGACAAAATTTTTTTTTGGAACACTAATGCAATGTTATAATGCAAAAAATAAATTCTCAGGAGAAACATATAGATGTTATAAATCGGAAACAAATACAGAAACTATTAACTCTAAAACAGAATAAAATACATTAAAAATGGGAGTAGTCGATATTAAGACAGTGGACTCCACTGCTAACGTCATTAATAAAGTAGAACCCATAAATGCAAATTTAGACTTAATACACACATTGTTAATTATCATGGTTGTTATTATGTGCGCAAATCTATTTTACAAAATGTACAAACTACATAATAAATGCTTAAAAAAGAAGTACATGAGTCGCGCCAATGACCTAGATAAAATTTAAACACAACATTAAATATAATTATAAAAACTCAAAATTTCTATAAATACAAAATAAATATATACCGAATTTGTTAAACTTAAGAAAATGAAATGATAAACAAATAAAATGCAATCAATATAATATATATATATATGTATATATATATTTTTTTTTTTCGCGCGGGGTCCCACGCCCACCTCCCACCCAACCGACCGAGGGGCGCAGCCGTGTGACGTACGGCACGAAACGCGTACTGGATAGACGCGAGAGAAGAAAAAAAAATAGAATAGAACGAGGAAAAATTAGGATACACTATGGCTACGCTAAATACGTAAGATAAATATGTTGGTATCGTTTCAATAAAAAACAAGTAAGAAAGCTACAGTCGAGTGAGCTCGACTGTGAGATACCCGATACCCATAATAAATAGTTAATACATTTTTGAACGGCTAATAATTATTACCATATATTAAAATTGCTTCTCGAATTCTTATAAGATTCTTTTCCGATTCCAATCAAGAACTGGTAAGAATATTTAGTTGGTCTAGTTGCTCAACCAAATGAGGCATGCTGCAGCGGCCGTTTGTGGCCATACAAAATTATTTCTTTAATAACTTCAATAATTTTTATCTGATCGCAACCAAATTTTCAGGAATCACACAGACTATAGTTCTTAATGTACATACCCAAATTCGACTCTAACTTTAAAATGATGAAAATGATACGCTTTTTGATGATTTGCGGGGGTGGAAGTGGGCGTGGTAAACATTTGAAACAAACTTGATCTGCGTGCAAACATAACAAAAACTGTCGAAAATTACTGCTCTATCTCTTATAGTCTCCGAGATCCAGTCTTTCATACAGACAGACAGACAGACGGACAGACAGACAGACGGATAGACGGACATGGCTAGATCGTCTCGGCTGTTGACGGTGATCAAGAATATATATACTTTATAGGGTTGGAAATGCCTCCTTCTACCTGTTACATACATTTCCTGCTGGCACAAAGTTATAATACCCTTCTACCCTATGGGTAGCGGGTATAAAAAGAATGGAATGGGCCGAATTATACAAAGAAATATATAACATAAAAACCGAATTCGATAAATCTTATAAATCTCTTGCTCGGGACAGGCCTATTCAAAAAAATACGGTAAAGAAACATATCGAAATACTAGTAAAAAGTTTCAATGAGATACGGATACTAGTACATGATCATAAAGAAATACTAAATCAAGATCATTGGTCACAAGTATCAAGGCTTTTGATCAGACTAAGATCTAATTTAATATCGATCGAACGAAAATTTGATTTAAAAATGTCTATACCCACTATAATAAATACATCAGTAGCAATTGCAACTGGTGAGGAGTCAGAAAAATCTGAAAATTTAAACCCTAAACTGGAGGAAGAAGATTTAAATAATCTGACTATTCCAGCTGCGTTAATACCAGAACTGGATAGTTCCACAGATTCTGACGATAGTTCGAGTATAGTAGAAACTAACTTACTACAATGGCTCAATCGAATATTGATTTTATTAATACACCATCCAAGCTTGTACTATCTTTCGATGGTAAAGCTGAGAATTTGACAAGTTTTGTTGATGCATTGGAAATAATACAGTCAATAAAAGGCGTGCATGAAGAATTAGCTTTTTCAATCATAAAAACAAAGCTAAAAGGTGCCGCCAGGAATTTAATCGGAAATGAAAAAAACTATTTCTGAGGTGATTTCGAAATTAAAAAGCAACGTCAGAGGCGAAACTGTACAGGTATTATTATTGCAAAATTGATGAACCTACAGCAACGCAACAAAACTGCTAACCAGTATACACAAGTGGTTGAGCAGATGACAAAAGCATTGGAAGGTGCTTACATAACAGACGGATTTACCCTAGAGTTAGCCAGAAGTTATTCCACTAAGCAGGCAGTCAAAGCAATGGCTAAAAACTGCACAATTAACAGGGTGAAACTTATCATGCAATCTGGTACTTTCAATACCATGAACGAAGCTGTATCTAGATTTGTTGATAGTTGCACAGAAGAAACGGGACAGTCAAACATTGTCCTGAACTATAATAATCAATCCCAACGCGGTACAAACCGCTGGCGTGAAAATTATAGAGGCAACTCTCGTAGTTATCAAAACAATAACAATAACTACCGAAGTAACTACAATAATAACAATAATGGAGGAAGAGACCAAAATGGAGGAAACCATAGAGGCCGTGGTAACTCGTATCGAGGAGAAAACAACTCCCAAACCCACATAAGAGTTACCCAAGATGCATCGGGAAACTCGCAAACCCTTTTAAATCCTCAACAGTAAATGATACAAGAGTTTACACAATAAATCTCAGTCAGAATAGGTTCGTCTCATTTATTAACGTAGGTACAGGAAAAGAACTTGTCTTTCTGAAAGATACAGGTGCTAATATATCAATCTTAAAAGAAACTTCTGATATCTTTCACGATATCCAGTTCAACTACATTATAGAAATAAAAGGGATAAGTCAAGAAATAACTAAATCTATAGGTTTAGTTTCTATTGAAATACATACGACTAAATACATAATTCCACACGATTTTCATATCGTCACTGAACAATTCCCTATTCCATGGGATGGAATATTAGGTATCAATTTTATAAAAAAATACACCTGTCAGTTGGACTTCAAGCGATCTGAAGATTGGCTTATGATTAGACCTGATATATGAATTTCCAATTAATGTACCACTAACTCACAGTACTGGCAACAATTCAATTCTTCTGCCAGCAAGATCCCAAGTTATTCGAAAAATAAAACTTAATTCAAATGAAGATAGTGTATTAATTCCAAATCAGGAAATTTAGCATGGTATCTACATTGCAAATATCATAGCAACATCCAATAACGCTGTCATAAGGGTAGTAAATACAACAAATACCGACAAAGTAATCACTATATTTAAATTAACGTATGAATCACTTTCGAACTACGATGTAGTCAAACCCAATCTAGAAAATAGAGAAAAGTCTGTATTATCCCAAGTAGGAAAGTTAATTTCCGACGGAATTGTTGAACCATCAGTATCTAAATATAACAGCCCATTGTTAATTGTTCCTAAGAAACCATCTCCAGGATCAGATGTAAAGAAATGGCGGCTAGTAATTGACTATCGCCAAATTAATAAAAAATTACTATCTGATAAATTTCCATTACCTAGAATTGATGATATTTTGGATCAAGGTCGAGCTAAATATTTCTCATGTCTTGACTTAATGTCAGGATTCCATCAAATTGAACTAGAAAAAGTTCAAGAGATATAACGTCTTTTTCAACGAGCAATGGCTCATATCGTTTTACGCGATTACCTTTTGGATTAAAAATAGCTCCTAACTCGTTCCAAAGAATGATGTCTATTGCATTCTCTGGACCAGAGCCTTCTCAAGCATTTCTTTTTATGGATGACTTAAAAAAAAACATATGCTTTAAAACTTAACAAATGTTTTTGAGAAATGTAAGAAATTCAACCTGAAGTTACATCCAGAAAAATGTTCATTTTTTATGCATGAGGTGACTTTTCTAGATCATAAATGCACTGATAAAGGAATACTTCCCGACGAGAAGAAATATGATGTCATTATGAACTACCCAGTACCGCACAACGCGGACAGCGCTAGACGTTTTGTAGCATTTTGTAACTATTACAGACGTTTCATCAAAAATTTCGCCGACTATTCAAGGCACATAACAAGGTTATGTAAAAAGAAAGGGAACATTCAATGGACAGATGAATGTCAAAATGCATTTCAATATTTAAAAACAAAACTTATAGAACCTACTTTGCTACAATATCCCGATTTCACTAAAGAATTTTGCGTAATCACAGATGCAAGTAAGCAAGCGTGTGGAGCGGTTTTAACTCAAAACCATAACGGACTCCAACTTCCCATTGCATACGCATCAAGAGCATTTACAAAAGGAGAAAGTAATAAGTGTACTACTGAGCAGGAATTAGCTGCAATTCATTGGGCAATACTACATTTTCGACCATATGTTTATAGAAAACATTTCGTAGTTAGAACAGACCACAGACCCCTAATATATCTATTTTCAATGGTCAATCCAAGTTCAAAACTTACACGTATGAGGCTCGAATTAGAAGAATATGACTTTACAGTCGAGTATTTAAAGGGAAAAGACAATCATGTAGCTGACGCATTGTCAAGAATAAATATTAAAGAGCTACAAAATATCACAGGAAATATTATGAAAGTCACTACAAGATATCAAAGTAGACAAAAATTCCGCGCGCAAAATAAAGAAATAGAATTGCCTAGGCAAACTATTGAAAAAGCTTCTAAGCCCAACGTATATGAAGTCATAAACAATGATGAAGTACGTAAAGTAGTGACCTTGCAGATTAAAAACATGCTATGTTTCTTTAAACATGGTAAGAAAATAATCGCAAGATATAATGTTAGTGATTTATATACTAATGGGAATATTGACTTAGGTCAGTTCTTTCAAAGGCTTGAAATGCAAGCCGGTATAAATAAAATCAGCCAACTGAAACTGGCACCGTGGGAAAATATCTTTGAAAATGTTTCAATAGATAATTTTAAATTAATGGGCAATAAAATATTGAATACGTTAAGAGTAGCGCTACTCAACCCGGTGACCCAAATAAAAAATTTAAAAGAAAAAGAAGCTATATTGTCTACATTCCATGACGATCCCATACAAGGCGGTCATACTGGCATATCAAAAACTTTGGCCAAAGTAAAAAGACAATATTACTGGAAAAATATGTCTAAAGATATAATTGAGTACGTAAGAAAATGTCAAAAATGTCAGAAAGCGAAAATCGTATCGCATACAAAGACGCCATTAACAATAACAGATACACCAATAAATGTCTTCGATAGAGTAATAGTGGACACTATTGGTCCATTACCAAAATCGGAGAATGGCAATGAATCATTTATTCTGAAGTACGGTCCAATGAAGACGTTCATTACGGACATGGGAACAGAATACAAGAATTCAATTATAGGTGACTTGTGCAAATATTTGAAAATTAAAAACATAACTTTTACGGCACACCACCATCAGACAGTTGGAACAATTGAAAGAAGTCATAGAACATTTAATGAATACATAAGATCTTATATATCGGTTGATAAAACTGATTGGGATGTATGGCTTCAATATTTCACATTTTGTTTCAACACGACTCCCTCAATGGCACATAATTATTGTCCATATGAGTTAGTATTTGGTAAAACAAGCAATTTACCAAAAGAATTTAATAGTATAGATAACATAGAAGCTATATATAATATAGATGACTATGCTAAAGAGAGCAAATATTGACTCGAAGTAGCATATAAAAGAGCTAGAGTATTGTTAGAAGAAAATAAGTAAAGAAATAAAAAACTTTATGATAATAAAATAAAATATATAGATATATCAGTAGGAGATAACGTTTTGCTAAGAAATGAAACAGGCCACAAGTTACACACAAGTTACCACAAGTTATACAATGGTCCGTATAAAGTAATTAAAATAGAAGATAGAGATAACGTTATAATATCAAACGATAAAAATAAAAAACAGACAGTTCATAAGGATAGATAAAAAATGTTTATTTCATAATTGTATTTAGCATGGCCATGCATTGAAATAAATAGACAAGCATAAGTATAAATAAATGCATAAAACTGCATAAATGCAGATAATTCATTTCATAATTTCATTTTCTTAATCAAATTAAAATTAAAAAAATAAAAATAATAATAATTAAATAAAAATAAATAAATTTAATTAATCTAAAAATAACTCCATATTATTATTTTTCAAAAGAAGGGAGATGTAGTATGCTCACATTGAATACCCACTGTAATATAAATACTTAAAGAATGCGTACTGTAACTAATTGTTGCAATGTAAACAATTCTCAAATTTCCCGGTCATAACTCAAGCCGGCATATGAAAGAGCTAACGCATGCACTTCTGTAACATGAGCTGACCACATGGGCATATACCCTCGCGCGTCCGTCTAGGAACGCATAGCCTATATACATAAGCATATACATAAGCCGTCGCTCTGCCGCCGTCTGCGGGCAGCGCAGCGATGAAACCTAGCCTTAATTTAAACTAAATGAATATTGTAAACTTAATCACGACAAACTGGTCGAAGCGGCACCATCGCTGCTTTCTCCAAAAATATTAAGAATAAAAATCAATTTGGAACATCAATCCCCTACTCTCATTACTCCTAACCTTATAGATGAAGTACGTGAAGTAGTGACCTTGCATGTAAATAATAAAATGTGTTTATTCAAATACGGAAAGAAAAATACAGCAAGTTATGATGTTAGCGATTTGTATACTAATGGAACTCTTGACTTAGGTCAATTCTTCAAAAGGCTTAAAAAGCAGGCCGGTATTAACAAGATCAGCCAACTCAAAGTGGCACCGTGGGAAAATATCTTTGAACTCGTTTCAATTGATAATTTTAAAATAATGGGCAATAAGATACTGAAATCATTAAGAGTAGCGCTACTCAACCCGGTGACCGAAATAAATTCGAAAAACGAAAAAGAAGCTATACTGTCAACATTCCATGATGATCCAATACAAGGAGGTCACACTGGCATTACAAAAACCTTGGCCAAGGTCCAGAGACACTACTACTAGAAAAATATGTCCAAAGACATATATTTCACGTATGCCCATACATAGCATAAAAACTATATTACAACTATATGAATAACGGGGTGGTAAGGGTGCATCAGACCAAGGCAAGATCAGCGGAGCCTCTGCTGATGTATATTCCTTGGACAACTGAAGCATCAAGTCGACTTGTAGGTGGATATCAGATTGATAGACACCACCTTCTCCTCGGAGAAGGTCCTCCGCGTGGTACCTTCTGGAAACGTACTACGGTACGGCTAATGCGAGCGGCAAACTCCCGTGTCTCCCTTACCGTTAAATCCCATGACTCCCATCCTATTCCAAGACCCGGGCAAGTCTCGAAACGGCCTCCCCTCAAGTCAGGAGTGTGAAGCGACCCGTGCCCCCTGACTATAAGGTTCGCAGCTGAGGGGCATATCCAGCTGTGTTTGAACGGAGCCTTCCCAGAGCCGGGCAACCCTGGGTCGGAACTGCCTTGCCGTGGCTTAGGGGCGAGGCCACTGTAGACCACCTTCAAAGCCCCAAATCCCTCGGGCCCGCCGCGCTTGCCTCGTCAAGCAACGCGGGCGATTATGAACATGGGATCAAAACAACAATCCGCTTCGGACCTCGTGGGGGAGGTAAAACCCCGAACCGTCTCCGAAATCGACGAAGACGAGTTGCTGCGCTCGGATGACGACACATTGACTCTGTCGAGTTCGTTGGGCAGTGCTAAGTCAAGCACTCCCCAAACGCCACGACCACCCACCACAACTAAGACGAGCCACGCCAAGGTTAGTGAGGCTAGCGATAAGCCAAAATCGCTAACCCACCAACAAAGGAAAGCGCAGGTCAACAAGGCCCGCTTCATTCTGGCTAAGATAGCAAAGAATGAAAAGGAGGGCAAAGCTGACCAGCGCGACAGAGAAGACAAGGCCCGATTCCAGGCAGTAATCGAGGACTTTGGGAAGTATGAAAAGGAGCACCCGGAAGCATTCCTTCCTTCCCAGGCGAAGCGAAATCGCTCCCAAGAGCGAAGGATGCCAAGGGTAAGCTAGCCCCCGCGAAGGATATCCCGAGGAGGCCCAGAGCTCGCATCTGGCTACCAAAGGGGCTAACTAGCCATGACAGGGTGCTGCAGACGTTACGAGCTCAGAGCCCAGATGTCGATATGGAGGACTGGGCCGTACTCAAAGCTGAGAGGGAGATGAAAACAAGTCAGCCTTTCTTGTTTCTCATCAACCGCCGATCCCTGGAGCAACTCAGAAAGTCCGACCACAAAGTGCGGTACGGAATAATGAAGGCCAAGATCAAGGTCTTCCTAGCCGAGCCGGACGAAGCCCTCGAGGACGACGTCGATGATACCAAGAGGCTGTTGGACGACCTAATCATCGACGACGTCACCCCAGACACAACGCCGCAGTAATGCCGAACGTCGTCCAGATCAATCTGAAACGGAGCTCTCACGCTTCAGCAAATCTGGCAGTTCTTCTCCGCGAGAAGGACATCGACATCGGCCTCTTACAAGAGCCATGGACAAGAGACGGACAGAACTCGACAGGTAGGCCGAGGGCGGGTATAATAGTCAAAAACAGCATTAACGCCCTTCTACACCCCACTCTTAGCAACCCAGACCTAGCAGTGGCCAGGTTTGAGACGGCGGATGGGACAGCAATACTAATAGCCTCCTGCTGTATGGCCCATGACGAGAACGCACCCCCAGATGCGGTCATCAGGTTGATGAAGTGGGCTGAAGAGACCAAAACGACGCTAATCCTCGGGTGTGACGCCAACGCCAGGCACACGCTGTGGGGAAGTAAAGAAACAAACGAAAGGGGCGAGTCTCTTTTCGATAGTATTATATGTCGTGACGTCACTATCTGTAATAGAGGGGATATACCAACTTTCATTTTTTCCAAGCACGGAAGAATTTCAAGGTTGGGAAGAAGTTCTTGACATAACTCTCCAAATGGAGAACAGTGGGTACAAGGTGGGAAATTGGAGGTTTTCGACACAGAACTCTTTTTCAGACTACAGGTTCATATTCTTTGAAATCTCAATGCCGATGCGCGAGACGACACCGAAACGCAACCCACGCAACACAGACTGGAACAAATTCGCCAAAATTGTACAGACAAAGACAAAACACAGGAGGATCAAAGTCAGATCCGACCCGGAGAAGATAGACAAAGAAGTTGAGGATCTCACAAATATCCTCAGCAACGCGTACAAGGAGTCATGCAGAATCACATACTCCAAGAAGCAATACCCACAATGGTGGAGCAAAGAGCTAAGCGAGCTCAGACCTAAGGTCAGGAAGACCTTCAACAACAGCTGCGGAACCAAAGACTGGGGACCGTACAAGGAAATACATAAAGAGTACAAAAAGGCGAATACGTAGCCAAGAAAGAATCTTGGAGCAACTACTGCGAATCGCTAGAAGGAATAAAAGACACGGCTAGGTTGAGCAGAATACTAGCAAGAGGGCAAGCAAGCCCCTCACTTATAAACAGACCTGACGGCACAGGAACGTCGTCAGCTGAAGGATCATTAGATATCCTGCTGGACACTCACTTCCCAGGAAATCTAAGAATAAAACCCACAGCAACGGATGCCCTAAGGGCAGTCCAACAGCCACAAGTCGAAGAGATCGCCACTAGGGAAAGAATCCACTGGGCGATAGACTCTTTTGACAAATACAAGAGTCCAGGTCCGGACGGAATCATACTAGCAATGCTGCAAACGACGAAGGAATACATATGGAACTGCAGGCAATCTTCCAAGCATGTATACAAGCAGTACACGTACCGCTTCCATGGAAGGAAGCAAGAGTAGTCTTTATATCCAAACCAGGAAGAAGAGGGCACATCCTAGCCAAGGATTACAGGCCGATTAGCCTGACATCATTCTTTATGAAAACAATGGAAAGGATACTAGATATCCACATCAGAAGCAAAACGGAGAAAAACCTTTCGAAAGCCCAGCACGCTTACCGAAAAGGCAAATCCACAGAAACGGCGCTACACGAAGTAGTACAATACATAGAGAAAGCCCTGCTGTTCAAAGACTACACGTTGGCTACCTTTTTAGATATAGAAGGGGCTTTCAACAACGTAACCGCGGACTCCATCCTGAGCTCCCTCAACAAAATAGGAGTTGAAGGAGGCATCAGATCATGGATAGGCGAAATGCTAACGAGCAGGAAGATAACAGCCGAACCAGGACCATTCCCCGACGTTATCAGCGAACTGATGACAAGGGCACTCACTAAACTGAACTCATGGGCTAAAGCCTGTGAACTAGGCATTAACCCGAGCAAAACGGAACTTATGCTCTTTACGAAAAGAACAAAGATCCCCCGGTTCACAAAACCGCATATAGATGGAATAGAGCTAGAGCTATCACAACAAGCCAAAAACTTGGGGGTGATACTGGACACAAAATTATCATGGAAAAACAACATCAATGAACGAGTCAAGAAAGCGATTATAGCATTCTACTCGTGCAGAAAGATGTTTGGAAAGAACTGGGGCAAACACCCCAAGATCATAATATGGCTCTACACAGCGGTGGTGAGACCCATACTGACATACGGAGCACTAGTATGGTGGCCGGCACTAACTAGGGCATATAACAGACTAAAACTTACAAGGATTCAAAGATCGGCATGCGCAGGTGCCACGGGAGCACTAAGATCATGCCCCGCGGCGGCGTTGAACGCAATGCTAAACATGATCCCAATAGAACACTTCATCAGGAATGCAGCACCCCAAACCGCGGTACGACTGAAGGCAAGCCAAAGCTGGAAGAACTATCACACTGGGCACTGTACGATCCTGAATGAAATAGACTATATGGGAACAACAGGAACAGACTACATGACAACCGAACTACGATTCGGCAACGCATACACAACAAGATACTCCACAACTATCCATTTTTTATATATAGCCTTAATGAATCTGGGATTAATTGCTTCGGTACTTATAGCTAAACAGTATATCCTAAAATAATGTCTAACTTATATACTAGGAAAATGGCTAGATTATTAACTGGAAAAGTAGCTAAATTATATACTAAAATAATGTCTAAATAATATACTAGAAGAATAGCTACTTCTATACTATATAAAGAATTGGTATTATATACTTTTCGCTGAAATGCATTTATTTACATTTTGTAATGCTAATTATTATTTACAAAAATAATTTGTGCGCCCGCGCAAAGGGCGTCACAGATCGGATTGCCTCCCGTTTGCGTCTTTCTTGGTAGTTTGGAGAAAGTTTCTTTCGCAGAAGGAATCGGATTCTTTTACCATCTGGACCATCCACCTCCCAGAAATTACTGAGAATCGAGTCTAAGGAATCTTCATTTTTGTGGTGTACTTGAGTCGTGAAGGATTCGACTCTATTTGCCTTTATATTGCAGATCGGCCCTATCGGTACCCAGTCGAAATTGGTATCTTGGTCTAGGAGTGAGCCAAAAAAGTTTCTCCTAGTGCCCTGCATCATCACCGACGGTAAAATATCAGCTCCGATCAGTATATCGATTTGAGAACTTTCAAAGAAATTTGAGTCTGCCCATTGGAGATCGTGCAGGTCTTGTAAGGAATTCTTGGAAACTGGATAGGAGGGCAGTTTGCCCGCTAATTCCGTTTTTTTTCGGAATGGCAACTTGAGGAGGTTGATCATACGTTCGGTAATGAACGTCGCCTCAGACCCCAAGTCGAATAAAGCTCGGGCTCGGTAACTCGTGCCCAAATGGCATGCGTCAATAATTGCATTGCTCAGCAGGACGGTTCTCGCGGATGCATTGCGGCTTGAGGGTCTGCTGCGTAAGGGGCGACGAGGCTGGGGAACTCGCGGTTTGAGCGTTTGAGGAACTCGTGTTTAAGGAACTTGGTGAGCCGCAATGCAGCGTAGTATGAAACAGCTGTGTGTGCTCGTGCAATCACGTAGCTGATGGCCTCTTGCGAAACAATTCAGGCATAGCTGCTTCTTTTTGATGTAGCCGGAACATGCGTCGACTGACATATGGAGAAAGCGCGGGAAAAATCTATTCGGATGATTTTCGTTAGAGCATGTCACACCCTTTCTGTTTGGTGCTGACCTTCGTCTCTAAGGATTGCAGCTTTTTGGAAACTGACTATCCTTTAGTGTCCGATATCTTTCGCTCAAGAAGGTGTTCATTGTCTTCCCAAGCCAGAATTTCGGACTCCGATGTGGGGGGCTTCTCCCATAATAAAATGGTTAAGTTAGACAGTTTGCTTGCGCACAGGAAGACCAGCAGACAATCCCAGTTGCCAGTGGATATATGGGAATGTGCTAGCACTGTCAAACATCCCTGAATCGTGGATTGCAGCTCCTGCAATCCTACTTTGTCTTCAACAGAGGTGATGTGTTGTGGGATCCTTCCAGAGCAATTAGGTCGGTGCACGTCTGGCAATCTTTTCTCTGGAGACTTTCAAGTTCCATACCGGAAGCAGAATAAAATTTCTGTCTGTCACCCATTGCTATGAATAAACCCGAACTTATACTTTTACGAACAGCTCGGTGCAACCTCGAACCGTCGCCACTACCGACCATCCACTGACATTTGACTACGGCCATTTTTTCTAATCTAACTTAGATCAGTCAATTAAATTAAATTATTTCGCATGCACAACCATTCTTTTAACAAAAATTATCAAATAAAATTTGACTTCTCTTAATTTTTTAACACCACTCCCACAACAATATTTCGACTATCCTCAAACATCAATTTCGATCTTTCTCTTCGTAGCGGACGGTCGTGTTTTTGTTGTTTTTTTTTGTTTTTTTTTTTCGCCCACCTCCCGCCCAACCGACCGAGGGGCGCAGCCGTGTGACGTACGGCACGAAACGCGTACTGGATAGGCGCGAGAGAAGGTAAAAAAAATAGAATAGAACGAGGAAAAATTAGGATACACTACGGGATAGTACTACAAGCAATACAGTTTTTAGGCTTTCAATGCCTTCAATGCTACTAAAAAGACGATTGTAATCAGTACATAAAACCCTAAAGGGCTCATGTTCTTCAAACTCACGCCTACAGTGGTTAACTACTAGTGGTATAAAAGTTCTAGAAGAAAGACGGGGAACATGGAAATTGAGCTGGCCTAGAAGGTAGGGGCTCTCCACATCACCGTGAATGAGTTTATGTAAAAAGACGACGCCAAGCATCGTCCTACGGTTAGCTAAAGAATGTAGATTAAGTAGGAGAAGTCTACTAGAGTAAGACGGTAATCTAAGGTTGGCATCCCAGGGTAGGCCATGAAGGGCATAAAGCAAAAAGTTCTTTTGGACAGATTCAATGTGGCTACTATGGACCCCAAATTGAGGACTCCAGACGCACGAGCCATACTCCAATATAGGGCGAACTAACGAAGTAAAGAGAGTCTTCGTTACATAAAGAGAATCGAATTCCTTCGCCCTCCTTTTAATGAATCCCAGCATGCCTCTGGCTTTGTTAACCATACAAGAAATATGTTCAGAGAACGAAAGTTTAGGATCCAGGCGGACACCCAGATCATCAACGATAGTAATTCTTTAAAAAAAGAGCAATCATTATGCATATAGGTGGCAAGCAGGGGAGTGACAAGTGAAAATGTCATCAGTTTGCATTTTGAGCTGTTGAGATGTAAATCGTTAGCATGACACCATGCTTGGAAGTTATCAAGATCCGATTGTAGGTCTGATTGGCAAGAAATGTCCCTATACTGCAAGCAAAGTTTAACGTCATCAGCGTACCACCGGGGTTTCATCTTAACTTATAACCTAATATTTATAACGATATACCGTTTTGCTACCGCGCGTGCATGCACTTTTCTGTGTAGTTAATTTTTTTTTTTTTTTTTTTATTAAACTTTGCTTTTGTTTATTGGATCTTCTCTTAATTTTGAGACTAACAATAAGTTTTCAAATCTTAACATTAACATTTAACTAACAGTATTCTAAGACTGCATTCTGGTTGCACGTTCCTCAAGACGGTCGCTGGGTGGGTAGGTCATTGCGACGAAGTCGTGATTGGTTGCTCAACCTTGTTAGACCTTTCGCCAGGTGGTTAGGGTGCGACAATAGCTTGCTAAAGTACTTTTCCTTCTGTTCTGCGATCACATCTTTGACTGGAAGAATGTTTAAGTCGCGATGTATGTTTTCGTTGCGAACGTACCACGGTGCCCCGGTGATTGTTCTCAAGATCTTCGACTGAGCTCGCTGGACTATGTCAATATTGCTATTGCTGACATTCCCCCATAACTGGGAGCCGTACATCCATATAGGTTTAAGTACCGAGTTATACAGCAGGATTTTATATTCAAGGCAAAGGGGAGACCGAGCATTGATAAGCCAATGAAGGCTGCTGGCTTTTAGCTTTAGGTGGGTTCTTTTAGCTTCTATGTGCCGACGCCATGTGAGTCTTCTATCGAGGTGTACTCCTAGATATGTTACCTCGTTTGCTTGCGGGAGTAGGGTGTTGTTTAGCGTAAGGGGCGGACAGTTTTGCCTATTCAAGGTGAACGTAACGTGCTTGCATTTTTGTTCGTTTACTTTAATTCGCCAGTCTGATAGGCATTTTTCAACATCCACCAGATGAAGAGCTAGCTGCGCAGTTGCTTGCATCGGGCATTTTGATCGGCTAAGAATAGCTGTATCATCAGCAAACGTAGATGTTGTTAGTCGTGTGCTTGTCGGGATGTCTGCTGTGTAGAGAACATATAATGTTGGTCCGAGTACGCTTCCTTGAGGAACTCCAGCTCCAACAGTGAATTCATCAGATATATCAGTGTTGCACCTCACAGCAAATTTTGTGTCGTAAAGGTAAGACTCTAAAAGCTTGTGGGTATTACAAGGGAGCATTGTCTTGATCTTGTACATTAGACCTTCTAGCCAGACTCTATCAAATGCTTGAGAGACATCCAGAAATATTGCGGTACAGTATTCGCGTTTTTCGAATGCATTCCGAATTTCTGCTGTTATCCGGTTGACCTGCTCAATTGTTCCGTGCTTTTCACGAAACCCAAACTGATGTGACGGGATTCCTTCCTGGATCCTTAGGTATGTGTTTATTCGAGTCAGAATGCATTTCTCAAAGAGTTTGGATAAGCATGAAAGTAGGCTTATAGGTCTATACAAAGTGGGAATTGTGTGGTCTTTTCCCGGCTTTGCTATCATTATTATAATTGACTTTTTCCATCTCGCTGGAAAGTGGCCAAGTTTTGCGATGGCATTGAAGAGCTGGGTGATAGTGCAGACGGCGCAATATGGAAGCTCAATGATCATTTTGGGAGTTATGAGGTCGCAGCCTGGTGATTTTTTCGGATTTAGTTGGTTTTTGATGATATTAGCGATTTCGTTTGGGCGAAACTCGATTGGTTCATGTTGAAGCTGAGGCTCATATGGTAAAGTCGGCAAAGTAAAGGCACTAGTGGCCGGATTTGGTTGGAAGATATTTTTAAGGTGATTGGCAAACGTACTGGCTCTGTCTGCATCGCTGCGCGCCCAGCCGCCTGTGGGATTTCTAATAGGCATCACTGTTTCTTTCGGTGAGCTTAGAGTTGGGTGAGCTCTCCATAGCGAGTGTTTTGTACTAGAAGTTGACAATTGCTCTATATAGCGGCGGTGGACATATGCTTCTTCTTGCTGTAGGGCTTTAGTAAGTTGTCGTGAGGCATGTCTTAAGCTTTGCTTAGCAGATCGCGATCTGTGGAATTGCCACTCGCGACGTAAACGCCGCTTTTCGAGGACGAGCTGTTCGATTTGTAGATTTGTCTTTTTATTGTTTAGTGTATTTATAGTTTGCGATGTTGAGGCTCGAGCTGCAGAGACGAGTACAAACTCAAGTGGAGATGAGGACTTAGCTCAATGTATGAGCTGATATATTTTCTGTACTTAACCCAATTGGTTTTCTGTGAGGTCAATTTTAATGGTTGTTCCAATGTTCCTGGATGTCGCAGTAGAATAAACAGGACAGGCGAGTGATCAGATGAAAGATCCGATAGGCAATTGGCGCTTATCAGATTTTTAGGGATGTTTTTGGTAATCGCAAAGTCTATTAAATCTGGTAGTTTCCTTGGGTCTGCCGGCCAGTATGTTGGTGTGCCAGAAGAAACATAGTCGAGCTTGTTCTTGGCTTTGATAATGGCATTATAGAGCTGCTTCCCTTTTGAAGTCACGAGACGGGATCCCCAGTGTGTGTGCTTGGCATTGTAGTCTCCTGCTGCTATGAAGTGGTCTCCAAGTGTGTTGAAAAACTGCATAAACTCATCTTCAGCTATATTGAAGCGAGGGGGGCAGTATACGGCGGTTAGTGTAAGTTGGTTGCCGGTATTTAGTTGTATATTTATAGATGTGGCCTGTAGGTAGTTTTTAGCAAATTTGTTTTGATAATGGTGCTTTATGCGGCTTCTGATTAGAATTCCAGTCCCACCATGTACTTTACCATCTGGATGATTTGTTCCGTAGAATGAATATCCTCGTAGTTGAAAATTGTATTTGTTTGTAAGGTGTGTTTCCGAAAGCAGCATTACATAGATATGATTGTCGAGTAGGAATTGAGCTAACTCAAGTTTATGTTGCGAAACACCGTTAGCGTTTCACGTAGATATCCGTAGGAAAGCCATTATTTGGATTGTTGTGAAACCAGCATTTGAATCAATAGATTTTGGTTTCGCATTAAATCTTGCATAGTTGTGCGCATAGACGACATAAATTCCGTCAGGCTTTGTTGTAGGCTGCATATCATGGCTTCAAAGTTGCTTTTTGGCTGCTCTGTTGGTTGATGTTGCTGAGCCGTGTACGGCTCTTGGTATGCTGATTGCAGAAATGAGCTTCTTGATTTCCTGATTTTAAGGCGCTTGCGTATGTCACATTTTTGTCAGAGTTAATGGGTCCTAGTGAGGATCTGGCTGCAGACGAGAAGAAGACTTCAGGGTTTGATCTGGACGCCGTGAACTGTCCATTTTGGGTGCGGGCAGCTATTCCTTTCTGGTGGATGCGACTTTTCAGCTCCTTATAGACTGGGCATCCTCTATAATTAGCAGTGTGATTGCCACCGCAGTTGCCGCACTTTTTCGAGTTGCTGTCATCTTTGCTCGCTGGGCAGTGTGCGGAGTCATGAAGCTCTCCGCAAACTACACACACCGGGCGCAGTTTACAGCATGACCTTGTATGGCCATATTCCTGGCAGTTCGCACATTGTACCGGTCCATTGCGTTTGTGCGGTTCCTCAACTGTAATTCTGCGGTGCAGCAGGTACTGAAGATTGTATATTGGGTGCACTTCGTATTTCTTCAGGAGCTTGGTTTCTGGTTCGAGCTCAACCTTAAAGAGTGGCTGCGGCTTTCTATCCCTGTTGAGGATATTATCTTGGCGATAAAACCTTTCTCCTGTAGCGCCTTTTTAATCTCTGCAGGCGTTACTTCGGGCTCTATGCCCTTAAGTACGACTTGCAGGCCCTTGCTGCTTTTTAGCTGATACGTGTAAAAGTTCTTTTTATTCTCGGTAAGATATTTTGATAATACTCTGTAGTTATCTTCAGACTTCATTTGAACTTTTGTTCCTTGAATGTTTCCCTTTGCAAGGGGTATTATGTGGAAGTTATCCTTACCAATAAGCTCAATAATTTTGTTGACAAGAACATTGGAACTTTTTTCGCGTATATAGATAGGCGGAGGTTTTGGCTTCCTTTTCTCAACTTCAGTGGATTCGACCGCCTCAACCTCATCGGCGTCTACCAAGATTTTAAATCGGTTTGAGTTAATGGGCGTTTCTTTTGCTGCTAAGCTAGCATTGCCACGGGTTATTTTGCGTTTGGAATTCAGGGGGCTCAGCTTCCTTTTGATTTGGATGTAGCGATCCATGCCAGTCTGCACAGCCGGCTTAATATAGTCATTGTTTTTGTTTTGGTTTTCGGGCAGCGCGGACGTATTACTATTTGCGCTGCTAGCTGATGACGTCGTTAAACGCGGTGTCGATTCAGTTGCGGTTGTTGTTGTTGTTACTGTTGACGTTGTCAAAGAAATTGAGGTACTAGTTACTGCACTCTTTGGCTGCAGAGACATCGATGGTATCGAGGGGGAGCAGGAACGCGCTCTCTCGCTATCTACGTTTAAGAATTCGGTCAAGTTGGGGGTAATTGACCGCACTTGATCAGAGCTTGCATAGTTTTCGGTTGCTTTAAAAGTACGCGTTGTTTCTTTGTACTGAGAGCCGTCTCTCGTCTTGTTCACGTTGACGTTGCGTGTGAACGTCGTTTAAGCTCATTGCAATCGAGGTTGATTTAGTTTGAGTTTTGAGAGTTGTGTTTTATATTAATTAATTAATTAATTAATCAATATAAACATTAGCGATTTCATCGCAAAAAGCGTCTTTTCGCGTTATTGTAGATTTCTTAGACCAGTCACTGCACTTTTATGATTTTATTGAATATTTTTTCCCGGAGCACAATAAAAAACACGTCTGCATGCGACGACAGTTGTCTGTCTGTGTAGTTAATTTGCATAAATAATTACTTGTTAGTTTTGTGCTAAGACGGTTTATCTTATTTTATTTTTCCTCTTTGCTCTTTTACCGTTTCTATTTTTCTCTCCCCCGCTCGAGTGCCGTTTGCTATTAGCTGCATCCAAGCTGTTCATAGCTCTCACCGCTCTTGTGATTTTCTGCTGCTCTAACTCTTGCGCTCTTTTATCTCTCTCTTTATCTCTTTACTTTTTTGGTATTGATAGTGTGCACAGTGGTTCTAGGGTTTGTGAACATGTCCCAGAATATTGTCTGTGTAATTAAGAACTGCCAAAAAAATGTTTTGGCAGACCAGCCCAGTTTCCATTGCTGGCTTTGCGAGGCAGTTGTGCACGCTAAGTGCATCGAGATGACGGGTCGAATGGCTGACGCAGTGTCCAGCAAAAAGGGCCTGCGTTATTGCTGTGAGGCCTGTCGACCGGTTGAGAAGGAAATATCATCCTTCATGCGTCAGACCAGCAGCGGATTTTCTGAGATAATGGCCACTTTTCGCAAGGCGAATGACCTGTTCTCCGCGCTGGACGCTCAATTTAATAGTATGAAGCTATTAAATGAGTCGTCGAAACGCAAAAAATCCGCTGCTAGTCGGCTGCAACTGTGTGTGACACAGCAACCGATTTCCTGCCACTCTCCGTCGCCACAGCTCCTGATCCGCGTTCCAATGGTTCTGAGATCAGGAACGATCCTTTGATCGTAACCGAATCGGTCGTAGAGGTGTCGGAAGCCGCGCAGCCAGCAATCTCCGCGTCGTCCGTGGTGTCTGATGCGCAGCCCAATTCTTTGGCTCCGCAAATCACCGTAGAAAATTCTACCCAGGGTCCAACATTGCCCGGAATACCGGCCGTTGTTGGTAACAATTCGTTACATAAGACCCTAACAGCAGTCCCACATTCGAAAACTATATTTGTTTCGAGGCTTGCCCCTGATCTCGCATCGGAAGATGTTCTAGCCTATATTCAAGGCAAAACCCAAGCTGGCAATATCAAGGTGGAAAAATTCAAATTTCCGTATGCCAGAGACATTTCGTCATTTAAGATAAATGTCTCATTCCAGCTGTTTGACACTATTTGCTCGGGTGACTTCTGGCTCGAGTACGTTGTAGTCAAGGAGTACGAGGCACGAAAGAAGAGAAATCGGCCTGCGGGAGTTCAACTGCCTAAGCCGTCACAACCCTCAGTGTCCACTGCAGCACCTTCTGTCCCAAAAAACTAACCTCTTCCCTACAACTTTCCTATCAGAATACTAGGGGCTTACGCAGTAAGCTCTCTAGATTATATTCAGATAGCCTTTCTTTCGCATCCGAGGTGATTGTATTTACAGAAACCTGGTTGAAGCCGGAGATCCTCTGCTCCGAAATTCTTCCATGTAAGTACACTATTTACAGACTAGACCGTCTTCTCCAGCGTGGTGGCGGAGTTTTAATTGCCGTTGACTCCAGCCTCATCTCGGAACGGGTGGTATCTAATGACTTTTTGGACATCGAATTTATCTGCGTTAAACTATCATTCACAGGTAGTTGCATTTATGTAACCTGCTCTTAGGGATCTAAGAGAGCCGGCAGAGCCAATTTATTGGAAACACCTTTCGGCAATTCGGGCAGTTTCCAATAGGCTTTCTGATAGGGACCAATTAGTGGCTTTGGGTGACTTCAACATACCCGGAGCTCACTGGTCTTCTGATGGGGTGTCTAATGTTCTTCACAATGCGGCACAGCATGACCTCCTTAATGGCTTGCTTGATTTATCCTTATCGCAAGTTAACCATGTTTTTAATTCTTTAAACCGCTTACTTGATCTATGCTTTGTCTCTGATCCTGAAGGTGTAAACCTCATTAGAGTTCCTCCAATGACGCAACCTGAAGATCCTTATCATCCAACTTTCGATGTGACTATCGACACTGGGACAGTCTTAGCTACTACACCTGATAGCAGTTTAAACAGAGTCCGCTGTTTCCGAAAGGCTGACTATCAGAGGCTAAGCACTTTAATAGCAGAATTTGATTGGTCTAATCTATACACGAGCTCTGACATGGCATCCGCCGTTGATATCTTTCACAATGCCATGAATTCATTTTTCTCTTTATGTGCTCCTATATGCTACCCGTCGGTTCCTAATAAACCACTTTGGTTTAATAAGGAGCTGACGCGTCTAAAAAACGTAAAATCTATCGGCTATCCCCAAACTTTTCGAGAATGTAATCACTCCCCACTTGCAACATCTATGCAGATCCGTCATATTTCCATGCCAGCATGGTTTTATGAGGCGAAGATCAACCACGACCAATCTTCTGGAACTTATCTCTTTCGTTATTAGGGGCTTCCAACAAAACTTTCAAAACGATATTATTTACACGGACTTTAGTAAAGCTTTCGACTCGGTTAATCATTCTCTTCTGGTTAGGAAACTCGATTCAATGGGGTTTCCTAGTGATCTTCTTAAATGGATTTCGAGTTATCTAAGTGATAGGACCCAAAAGGTTCTGTTCAGAAACGTTCAATCCAATAGCCTTAGGGTCACATCTGGCGTCCCACAGGGTAGTCACTTTGGGCCACTTCTATTCACATTGTTTATCAATGATTTGCCGCAGGTCCTAACCAATTCCAGAGTACTTATGTACGCTGATGACGTTAAACTTTGCTTGCAGTATAGGGACAGTTCTTGCCAATCAGACCTACAATCGGATCTTGATAACTTCCAAGCATGGTGTCGTGCTAACGATTTACATCTCAACAGCTCAAAATGCAAACTGATGACATTTTCACTTGTCACTCCCCTGCTTGCCACCTATATGCATAATGATTGCTCTTTGGAAAGAATTACTATCGTTGATGATCTGGGTGTCCGCCTGGATCCTAAACTTTCGTTCTCTGAACATATTTCTTGTATGGTTAACAAAGCCAGAGGCAAGCTGGGATTCATTAAAAGGAGGGCGAAGGAATTCGATTCTCTTTATGTAACGAAGACTCTCTTTACTTCGTTAGTTCGCCCTATATTGGAGTATGGCTCATGCGTCTGGAGTCCTCAATTTGGGGTCCATAGTAGCCACATTGAATCTGTCCAAAAGAACTTTTTGCTTTATGCCCTTCATGGCCTACCCTGGGATGCCAACCTTAGATTACCGTCTTACTCTAGTAGACTTCTCCTACTTAATCTACATTCTTTAGCTAACCGTAGGACGATGCTTGGCGTCGTCTTTTTACATAAACTCATTCACGGTGATGTGGAGAGCCCCTACCTTCTAGGCCAGCTCAATTTCCATGTTCCCCGTCTTTCTTCTAGAACTTTTATACCACTAGTAGTTAACCACTGTAGGCGTGAGTTTGAAGAACATGAGCCCTTTAGGGTTTTATGTACTGATTACAATCGTCTTTTTAGTAGCATTGAAGGCATTGAAAGCCTTCAAAAACTAAAAACTGTATTGCTTGAAGTACTATCCCGTAGTGTATCCTAATTTTTCCACGTGCTATTCTATTTTTTTTTCTTCTCTCGCGTTTATCCAGTACGCGTTTCGTGCCGTACGTCACACGGCTGCGCCCCTCGGTCGGTTGGGCGGGAGGTGGGCGTGGGACCCCGCGCGAAAAAAAAAAAAAATTATCCCTGCTGCTCATTTAGTTAACCCCGCCTAACCCGCTTCATTTTCGGTCCTTACTGATTTATAACAATTTCTCTATATATATATTTTTTTAATAATATTATTGTATTATTTGCTGTTATCCTTTATTGATTTAACTTTTATTTTATATTTTCCACGACACACACTTCATATAATTATGATTAGGGTAATCCTTTGCCCAGAGTCCCTTTCCAAAAAATATTTATATTCTTGGAAAAACCAGAACGCAAGGGTGCCAAAGGGGAGGGGTGTCCCGTCGGTGGCCAACGCTCGACGGGAGCCTCTAGGCGGGGACAAGAATCTGCGGCTCGGGCATCATTCCATGGGCTCGTTCCACCCAGCGCTTAACGTCCGGTATGAGGACGTGCGTCCTGCGGCCCTTGGGCGAAGAGTCCCAGCTGGACTGGCACCTCTCCAAGCTTTTCCTCCTGGCTGCTGTCTTACGCTCGGCCCTGGTCGGCTGCTCCGACCCACTGGTCGTCGGGGCAATGGCTGTCTCCTTCCGCTCCCTTACCAGTTCCGTAAGCGGGACTTGTCCCAAGATGGTCCGGAACGCTGATGCTATCCTCCACCCCCGCATGTAGGTCATAACCTTAGCGGCTTCCGACTACACCGGCGCGGCGTACAAGATCTGCGAGGCTACCACTGATGATAGCAGCATCCTCGTCGCCTGCTTGGGCCCTCTTGCATTGAGAAGCATCCCAATAGCGCTCTTGCGGTCCCACTAGCCTTCTTGTGTCGTCTTGAACGACAGGCGCTTGTCGATGAAGACTCCCAGATACTTTATGGCCCGCTGCGACTGGAGCGTCCCCTGGGAGGACTCCCCGAGGGAGTCGTCGGGAGAGGAGCAGACGGAATCCCCGCAACCAAGGGATTCCCTACTTTCCCGAGAGCCCTGGGTTCCCGCACCATATGGCTGGTCGACATCAGGAGGCCGACTCCCAGCACCATTGATCACCCGGATCGACTCCCGGCTGAATGTCCGCGGGAGGCGCACCGGCCGCTACCTAGAAGAAAAGCTGGGACAGTGCTTTCAGGTGCAGATCAGTACCAGCGGGAAGGTGAGGGTCTTCCTACGCCCCACCAGGAAGTAGGAGGAGGGTGTGACGAAGTCACCCTTGTGTATAAAAATGTAAATAATGTACAAGTTAGGGATTTAGGCGTTAGGATCAATAGGATTAGTAGGCCGAGCACACACCGACAACATCGCCCGCAACACCGCCGAGCAACATCGGGAAGGGAAACGGGATGGAACGGCAGCGCTGCATCCCAAAGATCGGAACACTGGATCAGCCAATTTGCAACCGGCAGATAGGCCAAGAGCGCGCGATCTGGGCAGAGGGCCCATTGCGCAGGCGCCAGCAGCGCCCAGGAACACGAAACATAATTCGTGACGGCCATCTGCACGCTCAAGAGGGAGCGAGAAGGAAGACCAAGAATGTAAAGTATGCAAAATATGCAAAGAATGCATGGAATGCGGAACGGCGCGTGCCAATGGATTGCGGAAGCGCAGCCGCAGAGGGGACAGCAGAACTGGGTCACGACCGAGCTGACAAGTTGGAGAGCAAACACTCGCGACAGGACCAGCAACCCGACCAGTTATAATTCCAGTGACAAAAAAATATCATAGCAAGATTTCTACCAGACAACGACCAAGACCACCACGAGCACAAAAGGACACCGAAGGAACCCCAGAACGACCAGGAAACAGGAAGACACAGGATAACAAACTCTCCCGAGCGACTATGAACGGGTGATTTTAACAGTGGGCGTAGGTGTGTGCGCAGAGGGGAAAGAACGGGAAATACAAAACATGCACACAAAATAAAAAAAATCACAGTGAAATAAACATATAAGCATATTCAACTCAACACCCAACCATATTGTTTCCCAAATCCACCTAGCTAATCACGAGACCCACTGCGCCGCTCCTCCCCATCTCGGCCGCCGTTGGGTTATTCCAGGCGCAGATCTGGGCAGGACGGGAACAGGACCGCCATGCTGCTGAGATTAATTCTGGGCGTAGGCTGTTGGGCCACTCCAAGCCATCATGCCAAATCTCAGGGGCCCGCCGCAGGGATTGGCCCAGGCGTGGCCACGGGCTATCGCGAGTCACAGGGCAGTATTTGGGGGAAGCAGCCCGCCGCTGGGTTGCGGGTGCGGGAGTAGGCTGCTGGGCAATCCTGAGCCTCGTTTCTCCAGTCTCTAGAGCAATTCCCGGGCCGGTAGCGTTCTCCCGCCCAGGGAAATGAGATTCGGCAGTCTCTTGGTCACAAACCCACCCCTAAACAACCTCACCAACAACGGCGCCTTCATGTTCTGACGTTTCCACAAATATAAATATTTCTGGAAAGGGGACTCTGGGCCGCTGAGGTTCATCCTGGCCATAGGCTTCCTTACCTTAATGTGCATGCATACTCTCTCTCTCTCTACCCGTTTGTCATATTGTTACTTTACTTATATATATTACATAAATCGGCAGCTCTGCCGCTGCGCCGACAGCTAGCAAGCCTTAGTTTAAGAGAACTAAAGAACATTCGAATAAAGACGATCAAACCGATCACAATAAACGATTTATTTTACTTAAATACAATTGGACTATTCTACACAAGTTCTTTTCTGTCAACAACCCATATTGGGCTGTTATATGTTGACCTGGAAGGCCGGATGATATCATCCATTAGCAGCTGTTTTATTTCCGTGTTATCGACCCTTGTGTTATATACCCATGGGGTTTATAGGATATAGCTCGGAATATAAGGGTTCATTACTTTTCTTATGAATTGTAGCAATGATCGAGGTATTAAATGGGAGCGCCTCGCTAGAGTCGAAAACACTTGTTTCCTCCGATAGATTATTTTTTAAATACAGCTTTTACTGAGTTTGAGATTCTTAGGTCATAGATATTTGTGAAGTTCACATTATCGCATTCGTGGTATTTGAGCTGTTCAGATACTTTTCCATACCTGATTGTGCTGTTGCATAGTTCTAATGCGGCTCCGGCTTGCGCTACCAAATTGAAACCTATTGTGGCATCCAATGTGTTAATTGAATCAAGAAAAAAAATTAAGCCTTCGAAATTCGACTTTACATAATTTTTGCCGCCCCAGTGTCTATGAGTGTCCAGTGTTCCCGCCAGCCTTCGTACGATGAAGGGTGTTCAGTCACGGCAGCGTTTATTCATAAGCAATAACATTTATAATACTACATAATAATTCTTCAGTCGCAGCCACATGCATTTGTTGTTAATAAAGTATCAGTTACTAGGTCAAGCGAATATGCATAGCTGGCGGACATAAGGAAAGCGAAATAGAGCAATAAGTGTCAGGTCTTATAGCTGACAATAACCTACATACACAGTAGCAATGAGTTTCAGGTCATATAGCTGACAATAAACCACATACACAGTAACCCACATTCACAGTAACCCACATTAATTTGTTATACGATATTTGTTACCATAAGCACTTTGTACCTATATATACTGTTAAGTTTTCATTAATAAAGTGAGTAAGAGTTCTAACTCACAACAGAGCTTTTATTCATGCACATGTTCCCGACACCATAGCCGTGTCTTTCATGCCCCAACCAAACCTCATCCAACCAATCAATCAAACCACACCACACCCAAACACAATTCAAACCGTCCAACTAGTTCCAAGATCTAGCTGCGACAACTGCAGGCAATAGTTTATGCACTATTTACCAGGCATCTAAGCCTCAGCCCAATATTTGGTGACCCCGACATTTTTAACAACAAACGAAACATCCGTAACTCTTGGGATTTTCCGACATTTTATCAACAAAAGGAAATATCCGTAACTCTTGGGATTTTCCGACATTTTTAACAACAAAAGGAAATATCCGTAACTCTTGGGATTTTCCGACATTTTGATCAACATAGAAAAAATCCGTACCTCTTGGGCTTTTCCGAAAACTTTGACCAAAATCCTTTTTTAGAAACTCTAAATTCTAAAAATCCCCCAAGTCTATTGAACATTTGTTGTTTCCTTCGACCACATCACGGTTGCGAATAGGAGCGTATCCAGCTGTCAAAGCAAATAAAACACTCCCAACGGTCAGGAACTAAAACAATTTTCAATATGTCTAATAAGGAGGAGCAAGCAGTCACAGAGGCGTTAGACTTGCAGGAAGATATCAGTCAAGAAATATCGAAGCTGATCCGCAATTTTAAAAAAGACTCTGCGGAAAGAAGTCAAAATCCAACGTATTATAAATTAAAGTTGGTCGCAATCGATGAAGCATGGAATCGATTTGCGGATAATGACAAAAATATTTCAGCGGAATATAGAACCGCAGAATATTTAAAGTTCTACGTAGACTATCGTGAGTCATAAGACAAATATAGAACGATAATAACCGATGCAATGGCTCAAACCTCGAGCAATGCCCCCGGAAATTCAACCTCGATCAATGCTTCGAAAAATGCAGACGTTGCAAGTTTTACGCAACCTGCAAGCAAGCTGATATTAGCTTGTCGGCTACAAAGGGCGATTGCTGAATCAATCAAACGTGCCCTGAATGAATTTTCCGAAACCGGAAGGGCCATAACAAGTGATTCGATAACCTCATTATGGTCCCAATATCAGAATGTCCACTTCGCCGTTCACGAAGAATACGAAGACCCAGTCAAAGAAGGATACGACATGCAGTCGTTCCTCCGACTAGAAGGCGAAGTTCAAAGATGTTCGACGCACTTGTTTGCGCCCCCAAGCAAACAAGTGCAACAAACAATGAAGATGTACATTTGCCCAGAGTCAGCATCCCAAAGATCGATGGGGATCTACTCAAATGGACTCAGTTATTCGACTTATTCAAATGCATGGTTCACGATACCAACATGCCCACATTCAGGAAGATGTGGTACCTCAAAACCACCGTAACTGGAGAGGCAGAAAGATTATTAAGGCATATTGATCTTAAAAAGAAAATTACCTGAGCGTATGGAAAATATTGGTTAACGCGTACAACAATCCCCGATATGTAGCAGATACGATTCTCAATCGTCTCCTGTAACATCACAAACAGTGACGATCCGAAGTCATTAAAAGAGTTGTATATCACAACAATCGAGTCTCTAGCATCATTAAAGGGACTAGGCATTGATATATCCAGCTGGGATACAATCATAATTGCCATCATCAAGCAAAAACTGGATCTTGCAAATAGAGCCCTCTACGAGCAATCGTTAGACGGATCACGAGAACTTCAAGGTCTCGATACAATGCTAAGTTTCCTGGACCATCGAAGCCGAGTGCTGGGAACAGGAAAACGCAGTCAACAACTGAGAAAGGAGCAGAAGAGCCCATCATGCACTTCTGCCAGCGCTGGAAGGCAACCAAATTGTCCTTTCTGCAAACGGACTCATTGGCTATACAAATGCGATGATTTCCGCAGCAAAACCATACCCGATCGAGTCAATTGGGTTCAAAAACAAAAATTGTGTGTTAACTGTTTCAGCAGTGACCACAAGGCGAAAGATTGCCGAGGCCGTACGTGTTTTAAATGTGACAAAAAACACCATACATTCCTGCACCTAGAGGCCACGTCAGGTGCGGCAGCAAGTAACAAAAGTTACAATTTGCTGGCCACAGTCAAGGTATTGGTCAAAGCAAGCAATGGTCAGATGGCCACATTTCGAGCCTTGCTAGACTCAGGATCACAAATTAATCTGATCTCTGAGCGATTGGCCTCCAAGCTTTCATTAAAGCTCCACGGTGCATCATTGCGCATCGAGGGCATTGGAGGCAACCCAAAAACCAGTCGAGCTAGAGCAAACGTTCTCATGAAGTCGATGCATAATGATTTTGCTCAACAAGTAGAAGCCTTTGTGCTGCCGCATATCATAACTGATCAACCAGCTCATGAATTAATTGCCTCACAATTACAAGTCCCAAACAACGTCACTCTGGCTGATCCAAACTTTGACAAACCAGGAAAAATTGACATGCTTATTGGCGCAGAGCATTATTATTATTTGCTTCTACCAAATCAGATGCTGATGAAGCCATAAGGCCCAATTCTTCAAAATACAAAGTTTGGATGGATTGTGGCCGGGAAAATTCCTGCAGAGCACGACTCAGCGGCATTTTGTGCAGCGGCAACGCTACTAGAGCGATTTTGGACACTAAAAAACCTAGACACCAAAGAAAAGGCTCGATCTCCAATAAAAGCTCATTTCGTAGCGAATCTACAGGTTGCAATAGATGGAAAATTCATTGTAAAACTTCCATTTTCTGAAGGAACTTCAGCCCTGGGGGCATCTCAAAAAACAGCAACCAACAGATTTTTGGCATTAGAGCGACGAACGCTCCTCTTCCTCTTCATGGAGGAATATGAACGTCTTGGACACATGAAACTGGTACCACCCACACACGTACCCTCAGATCATTACTTCATTCCGCATCACTGTGTATTGAAACCCGAAAGCAGTACCACAAAACTGCGGGTAGTTTTTGATGCATCCTGTAAAACGACAAGCAATAAATCGTTGAATGATATATTGTACGCTGGACCCACTGTGCAGAGCGAATTGTTTGCAATTGTTTGCAGACATAGAAAAAATGTATCGGCAGGTGTGGATGCACCCAGACCACCAGTTCCATCAATTACTCGTATGGCGTAAGAAACCATCAGACGATCTAAAGTTTTATAGACTTAAAACGGTCACATATGGTACAACATCAGCGCCATTCCTGGCTACTAAATGCTTGGATTATCTGTCCGAGAAGGCCAAGAATCATCTACCGCTTGGATTATCAGTACTTAAACATGACTTTTACGTGGATAACTGTCTCACAGGAGCAGACAGTATCCCAAAGGCTGTACAAATTCAACAAGAATTAAACAAAATACTGCTGCCTTCCGGATTCAAGCTCCGAAAATGGTGTTCCGATAACTCAGAGGTATTAAGCCAAATTACCAAAGAGGATATCGTGTCTAACGTCAAGTTAGACGAAACACTCCAACAATATAGTGTTAAGACTTTGGGTTTGCTTTGGATGCCACAAAAGGATCAGTTATGTGGACGATCTCAAAAAAGCGAAGCGTCAACCATCACCAAACAAGTGGTCAGTTCGGAATCATCGCAAATATTCGATCCACTAGGATTATTTGCCCCCGTGGTGGTCAAGGCAAAGATTTTCATGCAGACCCTGTGGAAATTAAAGATGGGCTGGGACGACGAGATTCCTCAGTAGATTGGAAAAAATTATCGCGCTGACTTACAAGCGCTAAACAACATGCAAGTTCCAAGACACATCTTCGAAGGACTGGTGCCCGTCACACAAGAATTGCACACATTTGTCGATGCTTCAGAACGAGCATATGGAGCAGCAGTGTATGTGTAAGCCACATACAAAAATAATCAAGTATCCGTCCGTTTTAGGTGCTTAAAGTCAAAAGTTGCGCCGTCAGCTAAGGAAACGTTACCGCGGCTAGAGTTATGTGATGCAGTTTTAGGAGCTGAGTTGACCCACAGAGTCAGAAAAGATTTGCGCATGTCTGAGGACAAGGCATCTGGATACTTATGAACTGATTCAACTGTAGTCCTGTCCTGGATAAATGCGTCCGCATCATCATACCACACGTTTGTGGCAAATCGGATAGCTAAAATCCAGGCGGTGTCGCATCAATCTTAGTGGCGCCATGTGTCATCCGCGAATAACCCAGCTGATGTGCTATCAAGAGGGATTGCGGCAAGCAAATTAGCGGGGCACAACCTCTGGCTGTTCGGACCGCTATTCCTACACGGTTCCCGAGACAAATGGTCCAAGGTACCGAGCATCACTCCCAGCGATCTAGAACGACGAGTGAAGCAAGTGAGTTTGCCAACATGCCAAGATCAACTGGTGATCGAACTATACACTTGCAATCACGGCAACTCCTTTCACAAGTTGCAACGCATTGTAGCTTACATGCTGCGCTTCTGTCACAAGCAGAACCGATCTCCTATAACTACTATAAGTGGAGGTGAACTAACTTATGCTAGGAAACTGATTTTAAGCACTATTCAAAGAATTGAATTCAGTGCTGAGCATAAACAACTGCGCATCCACAGGACAGTGGACAAAAGAAGTTCAATTGTCTCGTTGTCTCCAATAATAGGAAATGACGGACTCATCAGAGTCGGAGGGAGGTTGGAAGTAATTTGTAAAGATGCTGCTACGAGAGATGCATGAAGAGAACATGCATTGCGGAGCGCAATCATTGAGAGCAATAGCCAGACAACAATACTGGATTCTGAATTACAAAACAATGGCCAGAAGTATCATACACAGTTGTGTCAGATGCACAAGGGCACGACCCAAATTGATGCAACAAATCATGGGTAATTTGCCTGCGGATCGAGTAACACAGGCTCGTCCATTCTCCAACTCTGGAGTTGACTACTGCGGTCCCTTTTGGATTCACCATAAAATCCGTGGAAAAAGACCAGATAAGGCGTACATTGCAGTATTCTGCTATTTTGCCACTAAAGCAGTACATCTTGAATTGGTTAGCGACCTGACAACAGACGCTTTCCTAGCCGCTCTTCGGCGGTTCTTGGGTCGACGTGGAAATTGTCAGACAATTCATCGTGACAACGCCACGAACTTTGTAGGTGCCAACAACCAGTTAAAGGCGCTAGAAGAAACAATCTTCACAGAACAGGCTCAGACGAAGATCGTAAACCAATGCAGTAAGCAGCAGGTGGAGTTCAAGTTCATTCCGCCTCGAGCGCCATCATTTGGCGGCCTATGGGAAGCTGCAGTAAAATCAGCGATCAGTCACAGCCAAATCATCTCTAACGTTTGAAGAGCTCAACACAGTAATCATTGAAGTCGAGGCGATACTCAATTCAAGGCCCCTTACTCCGATGTCATCTGATCCCTCGAATACATCAGCGCTCACTCCAGGTCACTTTTTAATTGGTGAACCTCTAGTAGCGCCTTCTGATGCAAATCTTGCCCTACCCGGAAAAACTCTGGTAAAAAGATGGGAGCTAGTTTCCAGACTCAAGCAATCGTTCTGGAACCAGTGGTCCATGGAATATCTTCAAGAGCTGCAAATGCGGACTAAATGAAAGACCATGGCCCAGAATGTCAAAGAATGGCCCTAGTAAAAGAAGACAATGTGCCGGTAATGAGCTGGCCTATGGGGCGGATAGTAAAAACGTATCCGGGCAAAGACAATCAGGTTCGCGTATTAGATGTCAAGGCGGCATCAGGCACAGTCAAACGACCAGTTACTCGTTTGGCACCTTTGATAAAGGAAGAAGTAGCCACAAAACGTCCACACAGCTCCGGTGAGGATGCAGCACGAGCAGAAGAGACTCCCACGCAGAAAAAGAAGATGTTATTTCCTATCTTACCAACGGTGCTGGCAATGCTACTCATACTACCGTTAGCAATGGGACAATCAGTAAACATAATGAGTAAACATAATGAATTGATTAATCATTCCCGACAACGAAGAGCACCACTTGATATAGTCGGAAATGTGGCAAATTCATTATTTGGCGTTCTGGACTCAAAGTACGCCGACGACATGTCTAAAATGAAAAACAACGTCAAGTCTAACGAGGACGTATTGATGATGCTCTTGAAAAATCAAACATCAATTCTGGACTCTACGATAAACATAGTCAGAAAGAGCAGCTCAGCCACCAACAATCGCATCAAAACGCTAGAGTACCAGATAGGTGCAATCAATCAAGAAAGAGGCAAGTACCAAGGCGACCACTTGCAGCAAGCGTTTATGGTTCTGACAGCTCAGCTAAGTCTGGTGGCAACGGGAATGCAGCGGATGCAGAGTGAAATAGCTAACGTGCTAACTGACGTTCGCCATCGAACGATTAGTCCGATGCTAGTATCCCCCAAGCAACTAAGGGAGCAATTGGATTTGGGAGCATATACCACCGGATCAACGGCTTCCAGTATCGTCTGATAATGTAATCCAACAAAATGATGCATGCCAAAGGCACCTCAACGAGCAACCACGTCATCTTCAAGAAATCGCTACCTCTGGTGTCTGTAACAGAACAGGAAGTGTTCAGCATCATGCCTATCCCAACATGGAAGGCCGGAAGCTGGCAGTGATTTCGGCTAAGAACCGAAATCATAGCCGTCAATGCCCACAGAGACCAGTTCATGGGTTTGACTAAAGACGAGTTCAACCAATGTATGAAGCTGCCAAATGACGAGCACATATGTTTCAACCACCAAGCCACATTCAGCGTGGATAATCGGTGTGAGTTTCAGTTATTTAACAACAACACTGAGACTATATGTGAGGTCTTTCAGTCAAGATCCGAGCTGTTGTGGCTAGCAACGCATCAGCGAAACAGATGGATGTTTGCCACACGCAGTCTCATAGAACTTCAAGCGGTGTGCGAAGGAATCGCTTCCACAGTGCAACTTAACGGAACGGGCTTATTGTCATTGGCCCCAGGTTGCACTGCACGCAATTCAAAAATTAGCGTGAGCACATTCAGCACTGGGGCAGCGAAACGAAGGCTACGTATGTTCGATTTGGCAATATCTCAAAGATTGACTGTAAGAATCCGCCTGAGCCACTCCAAGGAACTGTAGTATGCACATATATCGAATACCAATTGTACTTAAAGGGCTGACACTGTAACACTTTGTTGCAGTGTTTACGCAATATAAATTGCCTATCATAAACTTCCAGACGAAATATGAATCGCCCAACTTATACATTGGCCCGCACAATAAGAATGCTAGTGTCAGCATAATTGCAACACGAGCGGACCAATGTATAAGTATATGTGTATATACCTCCGCGCTCAGCATAAGCGAGCATAGCTACGTACTTAAGAATATCTTATATATAATTGACTCTCCGCTGCCGCTGTTGGCAGCGCAGCTTTAAGAATTAGGCTTCCTGAGCCTTAGCATTTATTCATAGGATAAGAATCAATTCTGACTTTGGAGCGACAAGAACAGTTGCTCCCAAGTAAACCCAAAACCAACAAAATATGAAATTAAATAAAATTTAAAACTGAAATGAAATAACATCTTATTACTTGACTTGGAAAGCACTGGAGGAAACTTTGGAACCAACCATTACTTGGCAACTATTACATGGCGACCGTGACAGCTGCAATCTTCAAAGAAAATCTTATCATCTGACTGCAACTTTGGATGACTTCGACGAGGGAATTGTAATATGGAAAACGTGCAAAAGAAATGCACCGCAGTAAGTAGAGTGCGATGTGTGGGAAAAGAAGTGGAGTGGTTAAAAGACTAAAGGCCAGAAAGGCCGAACTATTAAAGCTGTTGGACAGCGGAAACCCCATTAAGTGGGCCCATTCGGTAAAAATACATGCCGAAGTAGAACATATAAAAACATTGCTAAACGAAAGAACCAAGCAATATAAAACCACAGAAACACCCACATCCACCTACTCTGCAATCAGAAATATTTCAAAAACAAAAATAATCCAATCTCCTCCGGAAAAAGTGGAACTCCCGAAATTGAAGAAGAAGTGCCCCAGCGACTGCGAGGGACCGTTGTACACACCTCACTGCGAATATACCTGTGCGGCCAGCACCGGCACCGCCTGGACAAAGGCCTAGGACACCAGCAGAGGAACCAGCAAGTGTGAAGGGCAGGCCGCCCTTTATGCCAACGAAGGAACAAGTGTGAGGGGCAGGCCGCTCCTTACGCCAACGAGGGAAAAGCCGCCACGCCTTGGGGAACCGACAGCGCTTCATAGAGCGCATATATTTTTTTTTAATGCACTGCGCTGCATAATTTTTTTCAATTGCACTGCGATGCATATTTTTGTTTTATATTTATAAAATAACTTTTGTAAATTGAGCAACATTAACGTTGCCCGATTAGAGCGTGGCCTGAAAACCATGCAATAACTAGGCAGGTATCCCCCTGTTAGTACACATACATCTTATCTTATAGGACCAGAAAATCCAAACCTAATTAAAAATATATATATTCATACATTTTTGGATATATGTCCAATAATTGGCTAATAAATTATAAGCCAAGACCTCCGCCATATGTTAATGACATAAAATTAAACGAAAGAAATTTAAATATGGCAATTGTTGAAACAAAGTCAGTGGACCTTACTGCAAACGTAATTAACAAAATTGAATCGAGCAATATCGACTCGAATTTAACAAACATTTTATTGTCAATTATAGTTGCCATAATGTGCGCTTATATTTTGTACAAAGCCTATATTCTCCACAATAAATGTATTACAAAAAAGGCTATAAATAAAAGCCAGGCTAACGACCTGGACAAAATATAAAGAAGCACAGGCAGTAATTGAGAATAAAGTGCTTAGAACTACCATTCAATACATACCTTTGTGAAATATATTAAGAACTAATAAAATAAAAATAAATTGATCTTCTACATACATCTTCTACGACCATAATTACCCTTGAAATAAATAAAACATATGACCGAACTAAAAATATATTACAATCATTACAATCAGGAAAATGTCGAATAGCGGGGCAGATATTCAGCAAACTGACATGAGTCAGAAAATGCAAAAGAGCGCCATTGAATGCGCTGAAGCTGACATAGCAAAACATATAAAAACTGAATTTGATTCAAAAATTCAAAGGCAAATGGCACTGCATTGTAGGCAGAAAATTCGGGTCATATGTGTCCCACCAGCCAGATCACTTCATACATTTCCATGCAGGAGGCTTAGCTATTCTGTTGTTTAAAAGAGGTTAATAAAAAGAGCCATTCCACCTATTTAATTCTGGGAATACATTCCACTAATGTTCCCAACGAAATTTCATTAAATAATGGAATGGGATGAGTTGTATAAAGAACTAAATAACCTTAAGCTTGATTTTGACAGATCCTATAAGTCTTTATCAAGGACCCGGCTAGCACAGCAAAATACTGTAAATAAGCATGCCCAAATATTAGTAGACCGCTTCAACACAGCGCGTATATTAGTACATGAGCAGAGAGACCGGCTAGACAAAGCCAATTGGTCAAGGGTATCTAAATTCTTGCTAAAATTAAGGGAGAATTTAATATACATAAAGCTAAGGTATAATTTGGCCATTTCAGTGCCAACCATACTAAATACCCCTTTGACAGTAGAAACTGGAGACAAGCCGGAATCATCAGATTCGCCAGCTATTGAGCCAGCAGAGATTGATAACCCGGTCTTAACGGATCCTAAAATAGAGGAAAAAGACATAAATAACCTCACAATCCCACCGGTCCTCATTCAATCTGAAACATCAGATCAGTACCTATCCGACTCGGACAATAATGACAGCATTGTAGAGGTTAAACCAACCACAATGGCTCAATCAAATATTGACTTTATTAACACAGCATCCAAGCTTGTACCAGCTTTCGATGGGAAAGCTGACAATTTGACAAGTTTTGTTGATGCATTAGAAATAATACAGTCAATTAAAGGCGAGCACGAAGAATTAGCTATTTCTATAATAAAAACAAAGCTAAAAGGTGCCGCCAGGAATCTAATCGGAAATGAAACAACTATTTCTGAGGTGATTTCCAAATTAAAGAGCAATGTCAGAGGCGAAACTGTAGACGTATTATCAGCAAAATTGATGAACCTACAGCAACGCAACAAAACTGCTAACCAATATACACAAGAGGTTGAGCAGATGACTAAAGCACTGGAAGGTGCTTATATATCGGACGGATTAAGCCTAGAGTTAGCCAGAAGTTACTCTACTAAGCAGGCAGTCAAAGCAATGGCTAAAAACTGCACAATTAATAGGGTAAAACTTATCATGCAATCTGGTAGTTTCAATAACATGAACGAAGCTATATCTAGATTCGTTGATAATTGCACAGAAGAAACGGGACAGTCAAACACTGTCCTGTACTACAATAATCAGTCCCAACGCGGTACAAACCGCTGGCGTGGAAATTATAGAGGCAACTCTCGTAATTACCAAAGCAGTGGATATAATCAAAACAATGGTAATAACCGTAACAACAATAATAATAATTATAACCAAAATAATAATTATTATAGAAATAACAACCGTAATGGAAACAACCGCGGCGGAAATAGCCGTGGGGGAAACAACAACGGTAACAGAAACAATAACTACAATGTCCGAGCTGCTCAAAGCAATTCGGGAAACCAGCAGAACCCTTCAGATGTTTAGAGCCGTCAACCAGCTCGATAAAAACAATCAACCTCAACCTAAGCATCTTTGTAAAAATTAAAAATGAAAGGACAGGTAAGCAATATACTCTGTTGCTTGATACTGGTGCAGATATATCAATTTTAAAAGAAAACATAGATCAGTTTGAACATATTAATAATAATATTCATACTCAAATATCAGGAATCGGAGAAGGTACAATCTCTTCTAAAGGCTTAGCCTTTATAGAACTCACTACAGGCAAATATATTATTCCGCACGACTTCTATATAGTCGAGCAAAATTTCCCAATACCTTGTGATGGCATACTAGACTTCATGAAACGATATAATTCCAACCTAGATCTCACTCAAAGTGGCGACTCATTGATTCTTCGCCCAAATAACTTAAACTTTCCAATTAAATTACAATTATTATACACTTGTAAAAATAATGCCACCGTACTCCCAGCTCGTTCCGAAGTTATCCGTGAAATACAGATCCCCTCAATAGAAAATCAAATTCTGATTCTAAACCAAGAAATTAAGGAAGGTATTTATATCGCAAATACGATATCCAATCCCAAAAACACTTATGTCCGTATAATAAACACAACAAATAGTAACAGAATTGTAAATTTAAATAAAATTAAATTCGAAACTCTAAATAATTATGATATAATAAAAGGAAATAACGAAGAAAGAGATCACTTCGTTATGGAAAAGCTAACTAAAAATTTTCCGCCTATGTTCAAACCCCAATTGAAAGATCTATGCACCAAGTATACAGATATATTCGGACTAGAAACCGAATCGATAACAACAAACAATTTTTACAAACAAAGACTTAGAGTGAAGGATGATGAGCCCGTATATATCAAGAACTATAGAAATCCTCACAGCCAAAAAGACGAAATTCAAGCCCATCGGTCTCAGCATATAATAGGCCACTTTTATTAGTTCCGAAGAAGTCTCTTCCGGACTCTGACAAGAAAAAATAGCGATTAGTAATTGACTATCGTCAAATTAATAAAAAACTCTTGTCTGATAAATTCCCGCTCCCTTCCCGGTGCCTTCGAACATCTCAAAACGGCACTTATAAACCCAACCTTGTTACAGTATCCAGATTTCACCAAAGAATTCTGCATAATAACCGATGCAAGTAAGCAAGCATGTGGAGCGGTTTTAACTCAAAACCATAATGGACTCCAACTTCCAATTGCATACGCATCAAGATCCTTTACTAAAGGAGAAAGTAACAAGAGTACTACTGAGCAGGAACTAGCTGCTATTCATTGGGCTATAACTCATTTCCGACCATATATTTATGGTAACCATTTCACGGTTAAAACAGACCATAGACCATTAACTTATTTGTTTTCAATGGTAAATCCCAGTTCGAAATTAACACGTATGAGGCTTGAACTAGAGGAATTTGATTTTACGGTAGAATACCTGAAGGGAAAAGATAACTTTGTCTCTGATGCGTTATCCAGAATAAGCATCAAAGAATTACAAAATATTACCGGAACAATAAATAAAGTCACTACTAGAAATCAAAGTAGACAGAAATCCTGCGCAGGAGAAAAAGAAACAGAATTGCCTAGGCAATCTGATGAGAAAGCTTCAAAGCCCAACGTATATGAAGTCATTAATAATGATGAAGTACGTAAAGTAGTGACCTTGCATGGAAATAATAAAATGTGTTTATTCAAACACGGAAAGAAAATTACTGCAAGTTATGATGTTAGCGATTTGTATACTAATGGAACCCTTGACTTAGGTCAATTCTTCCAAAGGCTTGAATAGCAGGCCGGTATTAACAAAATCAGCCAACTTAAAGTGGCACCGTGGGAAAATATCTTTGAACTCGTTTCAATTGATAATTTTAAAATAATGGGCAATAAGATACTGAAATCATTAAGAGTAGCGCTACTCAACCTGGTGACCGAAATAAATTCGAAAAACGAAAAAGAAGCTATACTGTCAACATTCCATGATGATCCAATACAAGGAGGTCACACTGGCATTACAAAAACCTTGGCCAAGGTCCAGAGACACTACTACTAGAAAAATATGTCCAAAGACATAAAAGAGTACATAAGAAAATGTCCTAAATGCCAAAAGTCTAAAACGAATAAACACACGAAGACCCCATTGTCAATAACAGAAACACCTGAAAAAGCCTTCGACAGGGTAATTGTGGATACAATCGGTCCACTACCAAAATCCGAAAATGGAAATGAATACGCAATTACATTAATTTGCGATTTGACAATACCAATACCAAATAAAAGTGCAAACACAGTAGCTAAAGCTATTTTTGAAAATTTCATTCTGAAGTACGGTCCAATGAAGACGTTCATTACGGACATGGGAACAGAATACAAAAATTCAATTATTTAAATATTAAAAACATAACTTCAACTGCACACCACCACCAGACTGTAGGTACCGTGGAGCGAAGCCACAGAACGTTTAATAAGTTCATCCGATCCTACTTTTCAGTAGACAAAACTGATTGGGATACATGGATACAATACTTCGCATATTGCTTTAACACAACCCCCTCTATGGCACACAATTATTGTCCATACGAGCTAGTTTTTGGTAAAAATTCAAATTTGCCAAAACACTTCAATAGCATAGATAGAATAGAACCCCTTTATAACATAGAAGATTATGCTAAGGAGTCTAAATTTAGATTAGAACAGGCATATAAGAGAGCTAGAATAATGCTAGACGATAATAAACAAAAACAAAAATTTAGGTATGACAAAACTAGTTTAGATTTTGAATTAAAAATAGGAGACCAGGTTTTATTGAAAAATGAAACAGGGCATAAGCTAGATTTCCAATATACAGGTCCTTATAAGGTAGAACAAATAGGAGATAGAGATAACATAACTATAACAAATATTAAAAATAAGAAACAAGTAGTACACAAGGATAGACTAAAACAATTTATTTCATAATTAATTTGGTTCTTTTTATATTTCATAAATAAGATTACCATCAAAAAAAAAAAAAAAAAAAAATTAATATATAATATATATAATTATAAAATAACTTCATTATATTACGTTATTTTTCAAAAGGAGGGAGATGTAGTATGCACATATATCGAATACCAATTGTACTTAAAGGGCTGACACTGTAACACTTTGTTGCAGTGTTTACGCAATATAAATTGCCGATCATAAACTTCCAGACGAAATATGAATCGCCCAACTTATACATTGGCCCGCACAATAAGAATGCTAGTGTCAGCATAATTGCAACACGAGCGGACCAATGTATAAGTATATGTGTATATACCTCCGCGCTCAGCATAAGCGAGCATAGCTATGTACTTAAGAATATCTTATATATAATTGACTCTCCGCTGCCGCTGTTGGCAGCGCAGCTTTAAGAATTAGGCTTCGTGAGCCTTAGCATTTATTCATAGGATAAGAATCAATTCTGACTTTGGAGCGACAAGAACAGTTGCTCCCAAGTAAACCCAAAACCAACAAAATATGAAATTAAATAAAATTTAAAACTGAAATGAAATAACATCTTATTACTTGACTTGGGAAGCACTGGAGGAAACTTTGGAACCAACCATTACTTGGCAACTATTACAGAACGTCAGCCAAGAAAGTCAGCTTGGAGGAACCAGGGGAGCATGTCCATCCGGGTGTAATATATGGACGTTGATGCACTACGGTCAGTACACTCAAGTGGCCCTTATGAAACCAGGCACGTGCCTGTTAGGGTTAGGTATTAGTAGACGCGATGGAAAATAAAGAAAAGAATGCGAGGAAATAAACTACCGGCGAGCTGCCTGAGTGTTTGCATGCATGCGATCTAAGTGGGTAAGGATTAAAGTTTTTAGTTTAGGAAGACTATCAACATGTGAGATAACCGAATACAAATCATTATAACTTGCACACAGTACTCTAAAGGGATCATGCAGGTTATAGGAGGTTCTACAATGGCGCAAAACTAAGGGTATGTACGATCTAGTATTTCTACTGGGAACATGGAGTTTTAGCTGACCTAACAAGTCAGTACTTTCCACATCGCCGTGAATAAGGTTATAAATAAAGGTAATACCAAGCATAGTTCTACGATTAGCCAAGGAGGGTAAGTTAATTAGGAGAAGTCTACTATAATAGGAGGGTAATCTCTGTTCAGCATCCCAGTTTAAGCCGCGTAAAGCGAAAAGCAAAAAGTTCTTTTGAACCGATTCGATGAGTTTACTGTGGACCCCATACTGGGGGCGCCAAACGCAAGATCCATATTCTAAGATAGGACGAACTAGTGAAATATATAAAGTTTTTGTTACATAGGGGTCATAAAATTCTTTCGACCACCGTTTAATAAATCCCAGCATACCTCTGGCTTTACTCACCATGCACGAAATATGATCGATAAAGTCAAGTTTGGGATCCAGGCGGACACCCAAGTCATCAACTGAGGAGTAATAATGTTTTCGAAAAGTTTAGGGAAGGCCGAAAGCGTAGAGATTCCTTTATAGTTATTGGCCTCCGATTTGTTACCTTTTTTGTGGAGAGGAATATTAAGGATTCCTTCCAAATAAGGGGAAAGTGCGAGGTGTCTAAGGATAAGGTAAACATTTCAGAAGGGGTGAGCATTGGGCATCGGCACAATACCTAAGCACGCAGCCCAGTATTCCGTCGGGACCTGGCAAATTAACAGGCTTTACACGATGAAGATCTAAAAGGAGAGAGCCTTCGTTTAAATATGGACAAGAAATTAGGTTCGATCTAGGCAAGTTATAAAAATACTTCTGATTTAGGTCAGTTGAAGTAGAGTATGTTGCTTGAAAAAACTGGGCAAAAAGATTGGCAATTGTCTGATCGCCCTTCACAGTTGTGTTTTAAAAAAAAAGCGAAGAAGGATGAGTTACCGCCTTACGTTTAGTATTAACAAAATTATAAGACTGTTAAGGATCTTAAGAAAATTGGACCCTGCAACGAGTCCAACACTGTGCGTTTAAAATTATTCAGACTTGCGAAAGCAGTAAACTCTTTTGGCTGGTCTATCAGATTTTTTCTGTGTATCAGCACCAATGTCGAGTGTCACATTGAAAGTAGGATGATAGGGATCCTCAGGTTGCGTCAGCGGCGTCACCCTCGATAAACTGACACTTGCCGGATCAGAGACAAAACAAAGATCAAACAAGCGCTCTACGGAATTTTGTACATGGTTGACTTAAGACAGCAAAATGTCGAACAAGTCAGCAATAAAATGATGTTGTGTTGAGGATTGAAGTGTGTTAGAGGAGCTATTTAGGGACCAAATAGCCCCAGGGATATTAGAATCACCCAAGACTACTAAATGATCTCTATCAGAAAGCATGTTGGAAACCATCCGAATGGCGGAAAGGTGGTTCCAAAAAATAGGTAGTTCCGACAATGGAGGAATGTAAACAAGTAATAAAAACAAAGCGACCATAAAATGATAGCTTTACACAAAGGAATTTAACTTCGTTGCTTTCCTCGAAAGCTACTAATACTGACTCCACTCCCGCGCCGATCTACCCGATAAATCGTTAACGCAGCTGGGAAAACTTCGGAGCTAAGAATCTCCGGCTTTAACCAGGTTTCTGTGAACACAATAACATGGGAGGCGAATTCAAAACTATCAGAATACATTTTAGGCAGCTTACTACGCAAGCCCCTTGCATTCTGATAGGTGATTAACAAAGGGTAGAGTTGGGGGGATGAAGGAGTCACAGTAGTCAGATCGGGTTTAGGAAGAGTAATACCCACAGGCCGTTTCTTTTTCTTAGCTTCATATTCTTTGACATCAACATACGCCGGCCAGAATTTGGATGAGCTTAACGTGGCAAAAAAGTCATTAGGGACATTTATTTTAAAAGATGAAATATCGCTAGCGTAAGAAAATTTGAATTTTTTCACCTTTTATTTTAAATGTTCAGCTCTGACTTTGCCTCGTATAAAGACAATGACATCCCCAGATGTTTGAGCAGGGAAGAGCCGCGAAACAAATATTTATTTCGTAGGTGGGATCGCAGTTAGGGTGTGTGGTGAGACAGACTGAGTGCTTGGAGTGCCCATAGTGCTTATCAAGCACTAAGAAAATGTTATGAGTTTTGTTGAAACTCAATAACAACTCCTTAAAACTGCCCTTGGTTGTCGCATAAAAGACATCATTTCCCTTTCAACTTCACGACAGGCATTACAACAGTAGCGCAAACCGATGTTTTTTCTCACGTCATCAACTGTCCGGCCGGCAACACCAATACACTTTGCATGCAACATGTCACACAGCCAGCATCGGTAAGATCGGTAGACAAAACAGCCTTTTTGCATATTTTGAAAGAGCAGACAATATTAGAAGACATTTTCACAAACTTACCACTATACTTGTTAATATAGGTTGAGGGGGCGACAGATAAGAAAAGAGAAGTGCAGCTGCACCGAGAGAGTTGTAACGATAGAGAGCAGGGGAGCGTGAGAGTGAGCGTGCTTAGATAAACGTTTAGCTGTTGCGACCGAGCAACAACGGCTAAACGGGAGAGGTGCAAAAAGGAAATGCAAAAAAGACAAGAAGAACAAACAATGGTAGCACAATTAAATATTTAAAATAAAGGGATTAAAAAAAATTAATATAGCTTTATAAAACACAAAGTAGAATTTTTAGGTAAATTCCGGTGGCATTAGCGTAACGTTATTATACAAAAACGAGAGCGCACGAAAAAAAACACGTCCGTTCACTTGGAAGAGAGAAAGATCTTTTCTTTTCCACGAGAAGTTGACCCTGCAAACCGACGCTAGCGACATAGGCCTAGGAGTCGTTCTAACTCAGAAGATCCAGGACGCGTCACCGCATTTGCTAGCCGACGTCTCATTGCAGCTGAAGAGAACTATTCAGCCACCGAAAAGGAATGTCTGGCCATTATCTGGGCCATCAGGAAGCTTAGGTGCTACTTAGAAGGATATCGATGTAATGTAATCCAGAGTAAGCCTGCATGTAAGATGTTTACCAGGCAGATCAGTGAGCCCTTTGACACTGTCTGCGCGGATTTCATTGGGCCCCTTCCGAGGTCCAAGAGCGGGAACTGCATGCATCTCGTATTTTTTGACGCCTTTTGGAAATGGGTTGAGTTGGTAGCCTTAAGAAAATCCACTTCGGCGCATCTGGAAAAGTTCTTTCTCGAGAGGATTCTGAATCATTATGGGCTCCTACGCACCTTTGTTTGCGATAACGGGACTCAATTAACGAGTTGGTCCTTCAACGCTTTCTGCAAACAGGAGGAAATGGAAATCCAGCATACACCACCCTATACACCGCAGCAAAGCCCGACAGAGTGGGCCAATACAATCAACCCACCATCAAAACTATGGTCGCGCAGTATATCGAGGACATGCAGACGACGTGGGCCATAAATAGCAGCGTCTCGGATTCGAAAGGATTCAGCCCGGCTTTCATTATTCAAGGCAGAGAACTAAGACTCCCAGGGGCTCACCCCGGGACCAAACCATGTTCCGAGTTCGCTCGTAGCAAAAGCTGCGAATATATATTTAAGGTGGTCCAAAAAAACACCCAGCGCGCTTCGCTGGAGCAGAGGAAGCACTATAATCTGCGACGACGCGAATGGAGAACCACAGTAGGATCGCTGGTATTCGAAAAGCAGCATAACTTGTCAAAAGCGGCGGATAACTTTGCCGCAAAGTAAGCACCTTAGTATGAGGGACAAGTTCATTTCGCCCACCATAGTATGCCTGCAACACACTCAGAGTAAGCATCGCAAAACGGCATCACTGACATCCGGAGCTGACGACCCGACCAAGCCGTCCTTAGCCCAAATGCCGACAAAGATGAAGGAGACCACATGAGCGACACATCCTCCTGCAGAGCGAGGAAGATGCCGAGCGGAGAACCGAACGCAAGTTCCTCTTTCATTCCGAAGACTTTGAGTACCGTCAGCGGCCCAGAGTCCCTTCCAGAATAATTTATATTTTGGAAACGCCAGAACATGAGCGAGGCCCAGATTTTGCAAGAATTTTTAGGGGTGGGTTTCCGGCTTAGAAACTGCGACTTCCAATTGCCCACGCTGGGCGGGACAAAATTGCTACCGGCCTGGAATTTCCAGCGGCCTGAACCCTCCGCTAGAGACTGGAACCGGCTCGGGATCGCCCAGCAGCCTGCTCCAGCGCCCACAATAACCCAAATCTGACCCCGCGGCCTGGTCCGAACCAAACAGCCGCGACGCGCCGGTCCCGCCTGGAACTAATTCCCGGCGGCCGTTGCCCCTTTCCCTTATGATTCCCCCGTGACTCGCGATTTGCCTGAGGGCGCCCGAGCTAATCCCTATGACGCTCCCTGAGATTGGACAAGCGGCTTGGGGAAGCCCAACAGCCGCAGCCCGCGCCCACGCCCGGAATTAATCTCAGCAGCTAGGCGCTCCTGTTCCCGTCTTGCCCAATTCGGCGCCTGGGATTGCCCAACGGCCGCCGACATGGGAAAGAGGGGAGCAGAGGGTGGCAGCGAATTCAATAAGAAAATATTCAATAACCAGTAGATTCATCTTAATTTTATTTATACCTTCTATGATTTCTTATAATCTAATTTATCTTCTTTGGCTACAATTTTTCCCCACTCTTGCTTGGCTCTTGCTCCTTGTTCTACCGAATGTTTTCGCCCGCAAATTTATTTGCAATAATATTTTCGCTCACTGAGAGTTAATCCTTCAGCCAGTTATTCGTTGCGGCTTCTGGTCTTCCGTCTCCTACTTGTTTATACACTTTACTTTCCGCGCTTTTCCGCACTTGTAAATATTTCTTTTACTGATTGCTGTTGCTCTTTTCTGAGGCCAAACCGCGAGTCTTCTACTTTTGCTGCTGCTCCTTCTAAAGGCCAAACCGCGAGTAATTGCTAATTTAATTGCGAAACTCGCCCTGACCTAAATCTGCCTCTCCCGTGGCGGCAGCGCTGCCGCGATCGCCGGCACGCGCCGTTCCTGGTTCCACCCGTTCTATCCCGCTGGCACTATCTGCCTCTTGCTCTAACTCGAGCGGGCAGGTGGCGGATCTGCATTTCGATGTCCGCATTCCGCTGGCTGCATTCCGCTGCCGCTGCCCGCGCCGACGCTCTCTTTCTCTCCCTCCGCCGCTCTTGTTCCGCGGCTTCCGTTGGTCCTCCGGGATGCGGATCGTTCCGTCCCGCTCCCGGGCCGTTGTCCCGCAACAATGTTGCTGCTCCCGGCTAGCCAATTGTTGCTAGCCGATGTTGCCGGCGATGCTGCCGGCCGATGTTGCCGGCGAGCGTTGCCGGTGTGTGGCCGGTGTGTATGGCCGGTGTGGGCGTGGCCGGTGGGCGACCAACGCCTACGTCCCTACTCCCTATTCCCTATTCCCTACCTAATTATAACCTAACCTATCCCTTATCCTATCTTAAACTAATATATACAAGCTTAATCCTACTATATACATATATATACAAGTGACTTCGTCACACCCCCTCCCTACTTCGGGAGTAGAAGAAGACTCGGACTTTCCCGGTCGCTCCAATCTGGATCCGGAAGCGCTCGCCGTCTTCCTCCTCGAGGTAACGCCTCGTCCGGCGCCCTCGCGTCTCCAGCCTTAAGTGGATCCTGGCGATCAGGCGCGCCGGCAATCGTCCCTCCGGCGTGGACAATGTCCTTCTCCGACGAGGCGGACGGGGAGTCATCCCACGGCGCTGCCCGTCGTCTCCCGCGGCGTGTCCCCGCGTCCGTGCGGCTGGTGGCGCACCTTGTTGGCACCGGCCCGGCCTGGTATGGCCCCGGACCGAAAATGCCCGCATACTCGTCCGGGGTCGGCGAGCATGGGGACCGAGGCCTCCAGTCCTCTCTGGTTGGGCTGTACCGGAGTCTTCTCGGTATATCCCGTCGTGCGGGAGCTGCCCGGTCATTGTTGCTCCCGGCGTCGCGACCGGTGTTGTAGCCGACGTCGGGTGTTGGCGGGGTGACCGGCCTGGCCACTAGTGGCGGCGGTCCCAGCTCTTGCAGGGCCTCGCCCCACGGCCCAGGTATAGGCGCCAACTCCGCCCCTCAGGCCACAAGAAACTTGGCAAGCCTCGTCCTGCCATGGTTGTCGTATTCGTTGTCTGCGGAGGAAATGGGATTAATACTCAATTTATCAGGAATCCCTACCTAACAGTGTATTTCCCTTAACCCGGCCCTATCCCGGACCTGCCTTTCCTATCCACCTAACCCATCTCGCGTTTCTTTTCCGCGATGCCTACTTTTCCCCTAGCGGGGGCCGGAGTGTTGGACGGGCGCACCCGTCAACAAGTGACTCCGTGAACTCTGACCCTGTCAGAGTATCCGACGGTGCTACCGTTGAGTTCCGTCCGCCGATCGTGGAGTCATTTCCACAGGTCGGGTGGTGGCCGTAACCCTATGCGGTGATAAAGCGGTCCGCTTTCTTCCCAAATTTCCTCAAATTTCCTCAATTGCTGCTCCAGGAATTTCTCCACCCAGGGCTCTGGGTATCTCTGTCCCGACTCCTTCGGGTCCTGCTCCTCCGGTGCATGGCTCACCGTGTCGACAATTCCGCAGAGGGGCGCGTTCTGCTCCGGCGTTTCCTCGGCGTGATCCTGGAAGTGGACACGCTTTTTGGAGGTGCGAAAAGGGTTTCGCTGCGCGGCGGTGGCGTCAGCCACAGGCAAAACATGGCTCCAACTGCTAGCTCGACTAGCCGTGGGTACCTCCAAATCCATGGCTGCTCCCATGCTCAAGTTCCGACTCGCTGCCCGTGGGGCAGGGATCGGCAACTGTCTTCCAACAGTACGCGGCTTGGGTTCCGGTCCTGTTGTGGCCACCGGTCTCTCCTGAGTAACCGTGCCAAATGATCCTTGATCCGTTCCTTCGACTACTTCTCCTACATGATTCCTTGGTGACCTTTCCATCACCTTTTCCCGTGACTTTTCCATCACGCTTTCCCGCGACCTTTCTGTCACGCTTTCCCGGGACCTGTCCCTCCCGTTTTCCCGTGACCTTTCCATCACGCTTTCCCGCGACCTTTCTGTCACGCTTTGTTGTGGACTCTTCCCCACGTTCCCTTTTTCCCGCGACCTTTCTGTCACGCTTTGTTGTGGACTCTTCCCCACGTTCCCTTTTTCCCGCGACCTTTCCGACACGCTTTCCCGCGACCTTTCCGTCACGCCTTCCCGCGACCTTTCTGTCACGCTTTCCCGCGACTTTTCTGTCACGCTTTCCCGGGACCTGTCCCTCCCGTTTTCCCGTGACCTTTCCATCACGCTTTCCCGCGACCTGTCCCTCTCGTTTTCCCGTGACCTTTCCATCACGCTTACCCGCGACCTTTCCGTAACGCTTTCCCGCGACCTTTCCGTCACGCCTTCCCGCGACCTTTCTGTCACGCTTTCCCGCGACCTTTCCGTCACGCCTTCCCGCGACCTTTCCGTCACGACTTCCGCGCGTGGCTCTGCCTGCTGCTCCGCGCGTAGCCCTGTAGCTCCCATTGTTCTCCGTGTCCGTGCCCTTGGCGGCTTGGTGTGCTCATCCGGCATCAAGTGGAGGGTCTGTTCCCCGCACTGGATGGTGGCCCCGATCCCGCACAAAAAATCCATGCCCAGCAGCACATCGTCCAAAACGTCTGTCATTACTAGCAGGATGGTCGGCGTACTGCGATCCCCGCAGTGGATGACTGCTGCTAGCGCCCTCGTCAGCTCCCGGTATGTCCCGTCGGCGAGCTTGACCTGTGTCCTTATGTCCCTCATGTTCCGTTTGTTGTCTAACTCCTTGGCCAAATCTTCACTTATGAAGCTATGCGTAGCTCCCGTGTCCAGGGTGGCCATAAATCGTCGCCCTTCCATCTCTATGGCGGCTCGGATGCGTCCCTGATGTTGGTGGAGGGTTCCTCCTGTTAATTCCCCGGGTTGTGCGGGTCCCTCGGGTGATTCCCGGTCACACGAGGACCGTTTCCGTTTCCCGGAGCCTGTCTTCGGCAACATTCCGATGCCCGTACTCCTCGTCGTCCACAATCCCAGCAGTGGATTAATGCCTGACTCCGACAGTCCGCCGAAAAGTGTCCCGGTTGTCCGCAGGTTCTGCATGCCTCCCGCACCCTCACTGGTGCCTGCTCCGGTGTCGATGCCCGACCCGTATTCGCGTTCCTACTGAAACTTCCCTGCATTGTGTTCGTCTGCGGCCTGCGGGCCGTGCGGTCCGCATCCGTGATGGCGCGAGAAATCGGTGGTGCCCTAGGGTTCGGGTCCTGCTGATTTCCAGCTCGTCCGCTCCTGCGGCGAGTCTCCTCGTGATCGACCACTAAGTGAGTCAGTTCCGCCAAAGTGCGGAAATCCTGTCTCCTGACAAACAGTTGATACTCCGGCAGCATATTGTCGTAGACTCGCTCCAATTCCCGTTCTCCCGCGATTCCTGCCCGTCGCATCTGCAGGCGCAGGTCCACTAAATACTCCTTAAACGGCTCATTGGGCCGCTGAAAATGCGTCCTGACTTCGTCTTCCAACCGCTGATAATAGCGCGGTGGCAAAAAGAAATCTAAAAACTCACTACGAACCTCCGTCGAAGTGGCGTTCCGTAGGCCACTGGTCCTGTACCAGCTCTCGGCTCGGCCAGTCAGCATCACTATCAAAGCCGGGGCGAAATACTTCTGATCGATCCGGCAAGTATCGGCCCGTTCTTCGATGTGTTCGATAAAACAGAGCGAATCCGTTGTTCCATCAAACGAGAGTCCCCACTTGGTCATCCTATCCGATAGTGCGGCTCCCGGGTCCCCATGGTGGTTCGTCGCACGCGAGGGTTCCTCCGTCTTCAACGGCATGCGTCTTTCTGCAGCCGGAGAAGTACTTCTAGGTAGTAAAAGTGTAAGAGGCACCGTCGGTGCCGCAGCTCCGGGCGAGTTTGCCTCTGAATCTAAATACATGGGCGACAGCAGCTTTGCGTCCCCGGTGGGAGCGTTCCCAAAATTCCTTTCCAACTTCTCCGGATCTGTGCCGCCTCCGAATGGCCCGGCTGACGCGCAAAGGCAATCAGTCACGTTTGCATTTCCTCCACTGTGCCTCCACGCTCCAAATTAAACTCGAGAAGGATGGTCTCCAGCTCCAACTTCTTGCGATAACTGATCCACGTGACGCCCATGGTCTTTTTCTTTGTTCTCGTTGTTTTAATATTTTATTATTTATTATTATTACTTATATTTTGGCTATGACCTACTGTCCGTATTTAAACATTTTTCCTTTACCGCTATTTAATTTCTAGCCTTTTCTCCTTCTGTCTTATTTCTTCCTTTTTTTCTCTTATACTCTTATACTCTTTTATTTTCGTTACCTTATTTCCTCAACTTTCTTTCTCTATTTATTCTCTTCAGTGTGCCGTTCCTTTTCTTAGCTTTCGACCTTTATTCTTTCTTTGTATTTCGTTTCTTTTCCTTATCCTTTTCCTTATTCCTTTCCGCCTTTCCCGGCTTAAATTTCCTTCCTTAGTCTGAATTAATTAATCCAATCCAATTTATTAAATCCTTTCCTAATTTCTTTCCTTAATCTTAATTAATTAATCCAATCCAATTAATTAAATTCTTTCCTTCTTTTTATTTATTCCCTTAATTTTTCTTCTTATTCTCCTCCTATTTATTCCTCTTTTATTCCTTATCCTGCTGTATTTTATTCCTTATCGTGTGTTTTTATTCTATTATTATTTTTATTTTATTTATTTTCCTCAGTGTATTTTCGTTCCTTCAGCCTAGCCGCTGTTCCGCGTGTTCTTATCGCGCTTTATTATTTTCGTGTCTCTTTCCTTTCGCTTGTGTAATTATTTTCCCTTTATTTCCTCTTTTTTTCTCTCAGTGTACCCGTCAATTTCTAATATAATTCCTTATCTCTGTATTTTTATTTTATTATTTGTTGCATTTTATTATTTATTTTAGGGTGTAACCAGCCTTTTTATTTTATTTATTTTTCTCTGTGTAACCCGAGTTTATTAGTTAATTAATGTTCCCTTTATTCCAAAACTGAGAGTGAAAAAAACAACAGATCAGATGCTGCATTCCATGCATTGTCTTTAACCGCAAACTTGGTAAAAAGGAAGAACAGTGGCATCCTTTGCTGACGGAAGCGGATCCACTTCAGACGTTTCATATTGATTTTTTAGGGTCGCTCAAATCAACTCATAAGGCGTATAAACACATTCTAGCCGTCATTGATGACCAAATTTTTCTGTCTATATCCTACCAAAACAACATCATCAAAATACGTCATCGCTAGACTGGAGGCACAAAACGCAATTTTTGGCAACCCTACGTAAATCAGCTCCGACCGTGGTGCTGCATTCGACGAGTTTAAGCAGTATTATACTGTAAGGATGCAAAGGCCGAGATATGAACTCAGCGGCCCAGAGTCCCTTCCAGAATAATTTATATTTTGGAAACGCCAGAACATGAGCGAGGCCGAGATTTTGCAAGAACTTTTAGGGGTGGGTTTTTCGGCTTAGAAACTGCGACTTCCAATTGCCCACGCTGGGCGGGACAAAATTGCTACCGGCCGGGAATTTCCAGCGGCCTATACCATCCGCTAGAGACTGGAACCGGCTCGGGATCGCCCAGCAGCCTGCTCCAGCGCCCACAATAACCCTAATCCAACCCCGCGGCCTGGTCCGAACCCAACAGCCACGATGCGCCGGTCCCGCCTGGAATTAATTCCCTTCGGCCGTCGCCCCTTTTCCCCTAAGATTCCCCCGTGACTCGCGATTTGCCTGAGGGCGCCCGGAATTAATCTCAGCAGCGGGGCGCTCCTGTTCCCGTCTTGCCCAATTCGACGCCTGGGATTGCCCAACGGCCGCCGACATGGGAAAGAGGGGAGCAGAGGGTGGTAGGAGTGGCAGCGAATGAAATGAGAAAATATTCAATAACCAGTAGATTCATCTTATTTTATTTTACACTTCTATAATTTCTTATAAGCTAATTCGTTTCCTTCGCTATATTCTTTTCCCACTCTTCCCCTATTGTTCTTCCTCGCTGGCACGCGCCGTTCCGGGTTCCACCAGTTCTCTCCCGCTGACACTATCTGCCTCTCGCTCTAGCTTGAGCGGGCAGGTGGCGGATCTGCATTCCGCTGGCTGCATACCGCTGCCGCTGCCCGCGTCGTAGGCCTCTGCCCCGACGCTCTCTTTCTCTCTCTCCGCCACTCTCGTTCCGCGGCTGCCGTTGGTCCTCCGGGATGTGGACCGTTCCGTCCCGCTCCCAGGCCGTTGTCCCGCAACAATGTTGCTGCTCCCGGCTAGCCAATTGTTGCTAGCCGATGTTGCCGGCGATGCTGCCGGCCGATGTTGCCGGCGAGCGTTGCCGGTGTGTGGCCGGTGTGTATGGTCGGTGTGTGTGGCCGGTATGTGTGGCCGGTATGGGCGTGGCCGGTATGGGCGTGGCCGGTATGGGCGTGGCCGGTATGGGCGTGGCCGGTATGGGCGTGGCCGGTATGGGCGTGGCCGGTATGGGCGTGGCCGGTGGTCCCTACTCCCTATTCCCTATTCCCTACCTAATTATAACCTAACCTATCCCTTATCCTATCTTAAACTAATATGTACAGCTTAAACCTACTATATATATGTATATACAAGTGACTTCGTCACAATTAGTAAAGTGTTTTAATGATGCACGACCAACCGGAAAAGCTAAATAAAGATCATTGAAATCCAAAGTATCCAAACTCTTAACCAGACTTCGAGTAAATTTAATCTCGATTAAACAAAAATTTAATCTTTATATATCTGTCCCTACTATCCTCAACACTTCGCTATCAATTGTAATTGATGACGAACCGGAATCAACAGAACCGGCTGGTGACCATTCCAAAATTACCATTCCTGCTGTATTCACAATACCAGCAACAAAGGAAGCGGAAGAAGGAAAGTCAGATTGGTTTTCTACCCCAGATATTTTGTTAAGCTCACTTGATACAATAATATACATGATGGCCGATTCAGCCTTACAGCGAGCTTATATTAATGGACAAAAAATCCATTTGCAGAGAGTCTTACCAGCTTTGAGTTTAGTAGATTTAACGAATGAAAATTTCGAAGAACTAGCCATTGAAGAAATTAAGTCAAAAAAAAAAGAAGGTTGGTTTTTTTTTTTTTTTTTTTTTCGCGCGGGGTCCCACGCCCACCTCCCGCCCAACCGACCGAGGGGCGCAGCCGTGTGACGTACGGCACGAAACGCGTACTGGATAGACGCGAGAGAAGGTAAAAAAATAGAATAGAACGAGGAAAAATTAGGATACACTACGGGATAGTACTACAAGCAATACAGTTTTTAGCTTTTGAAGGCTTTCAATGCCTTCAATGCTACTAAAAAGACGATTGTAATCGGTACATAAAACCCTAAAGGGCTCATGTACTTCAAACTCACGCCTACAGTGGTTAACTACTAGTGGTATAAAAGTTCTAGAAGAAAGACGGGGAACATGGAAATTGAGCTGGCCTAGAAGGTAGGGGCTCTCCACATCACGGTGTATAAGTTTATGTAAAAAGACGACGCCAAACATCGTCCTACGGTTAGCTAAAGAAGGTAGATTAAGTAGGAGAAGTCTACTAGCGTAAGACGGTAATCTAAGGTTTGCATCCCAGGGTAGGCCACGAAGGGCAAAAAGCAAAAAGTTCTTTTGGACAGATTCAATGCGGCTACTATGGACCCCGAATTGAGGACTCCAGACGCACGAACCATACTCCAATATAGGGCGAACCAACGAAGTAAAGAGGGTCTTCGTTACATAAGGAGAATCGAATTCCTTCGCCCACCTTTTAATGAATCCCAGCATGCCTCTGGCTTTGTTAACCATACAAGAAATATGTTCAGAGAACGAAAGTTTAGGATCCAGGCGGACACCCAGATCATCAACAATAGAAATTCTTTCCAAAGAGCAGTCGTTAAGCATATAGGTTGCATTTTGAGCTGTTGAGATGTAAATCGTTAGCATGACACCATGCTTGGAAGTTATCAAGATCCGATTGTAGGTCAGATTGGCAAGAAATGTCCCTATACTGCAAGCAAAGTTTAACGTCATCAGCGTACATAAGTACTCTGGAATTGGTTAGAACCTGCGGCAAATCATTGATAAACAATGTGAATAGAAGTGGTCCAAGGTGACTACCCTGTGGGACGCCAGATGTGACCCTAAGGCTATTGGATTGAACGTTTCTGAACAGAACCTTTTGGGTCCTATCACTTAGATAACTCGAAATCCATTTAAGAAGATCACTAGGAAACCCCATTGAATCGAGTTTCCTAACCAGAAGAGAATGATTAACCGAGTCGAAAGCTTTACTAAAGTCCGTGTAAATAACATCGGTTTGAAAGTTTTGTTGGAAGCCCCTAATAACGAAAGAGGTAAGTTCCAGAAGATTGGTCGTGGTTGATCTTCGGCTCATAAAACCATGTTGGCATGGAGAAATGCCGGATCTGCATAGATGTTGCAAGTGAGGAGTGATTACATTCTCGAAAAGTTTGGGGATAGCCGATAACTTAGAGATACCCCTATAGTTACTGGCATCCGATTTGCTACCTTTTTTGTGGAGAGGAATAACAAATGATTCCCTCCAAATAAGGGGAAATTCTGAGGATTCTAAAGACAAGGTAAACAATTTAAGAAGGGGGTTACACAGCGCCTCGGAGCAATACCTAAGCACAGAGCCAGGTATACCATCGGGACATGGCGAATAAACTGGCTTAACACGTTGAAGATCAAGAATAAGTGAGCTTTCGTTTAAAATAGGACTGAAGATTACGGACGAACTGGGCATAGCTGTAGAAAATGTATGATCTGAAGATGTTGAGGGCGAATATGTCGTTTTAAAAAACTCAGCAAAGAGATTAGCAATTGCTTGATCAGAATTTACTGTAGTATTCTTAAAAGACAGCGAGGGAGGATATAACGTGGGTTTACGTTTAGTGTTAACAAAGTTATAAAGCTGTTTAGGGTCCTGCGTGAACTGGACCTTACAACGAGTCAAATAATTTTTGTAACACTGAGCGTTAAGCACGGTAAAGTTAGATCGAGCACTAAGATAAGATGAGAAAGCCGTTTTTGAACCAGTGAGTTTATATTTATTATAAAGCCTAGATTTTACGTTTTTTAGACGCGTCAGCTCCTTGGTAAACCAAAGTGGTTTATTAGAGACCGACGGGTAGCATTTAGGAACACATAAAGAGAAGAATGAATTCATGGCATTGTAAAAAATGTCAACGGCGGATGCCATGTCAGAGCTCATGTAAAGATTAGACCAATCAAATTCTGCTATTAAAGTGCTTAGCCTCTGATAGTCAGCCTTTCGGAAACAGCGGACTCTGTTCAAACTGCTATCAGGTGTAGTAGCTAAGACTGTCCCAGTGTCGATAGTCACATCGAAAGTTGGATGATAAGGATCTTCAGGTTGCGTCAATGGAGGAACTCTAATTAGGTTTACACCTACAGGATCAGAGACAAAGCATAGATCAAGTAAGCGGTTTAAAGAATTAAAAATATGGTTAACTTGCGATAAGGATAAATCAAGCAAGCCATTTAGGAGGTCATGCTGTGCCACAGTGTGAAGAACATTAGACACCCCATCAGAAGACCAGTGAGCTCCGGGTATGTTGAAGTCACCCAAAGCCACTAATTGGTCCCTATCAGAAAGCCTATTGGAAACTGCCCGAATTGCCGAAAGGTGTTTCCAATAAATTGGCTCTTCCGAAGATGGAGGGATGTAAGAGGTTACATAAATGCAACTACCTGTGAAAGATAGTTTTACGCAGATAAATTCGATGTCCAAAAAGTCATTAGATACCACCCGTTCCGAGATGAGGCTGGAGTCAACGGCAATTAAAACTCCGGCACCACGCTGGAGAAGACGGTCTAGTCTGTAAATAGTGTACTTACATGGAAGAATTTCGGAGCAGAGGATCTCCGGCTTCAACCAGGTTTCTGTAAATACAATCACCTGGGATGCGAAAGAAAGGCTATCAGAATATAATCTAGAGAGCTTACTGCGTAAGCCTCTAGTATTCTGATAGGAAAGTAGTAGGGAAGAGGTTAGTTTTTTGGGACAGAAGGTGCTTGAGTAGACACTGAAGGTTGTGACGGCTTGGGCAGTTGAACTCCCACAGGCCGATTTCTTTTCTTCCGTGCCTCGTACTCCTTGACTACAACGTACTCGGGCCAGAAGTCACCCGAGCAAATAGTGTCAAAGAGCTGGAGTGAGACATTTATCTTAAATGACGAAATGTCTCTGGCATACGGAAATTTGAATTTTTCCACCTTGATATTACCAGCTTGTGTTTTGCCTTGAATATAGGCTAGAACATCTTCCGATGCGAGATCAGGGGCAAGCCTCGAAACAAATATAGTTTTCGAAGGTGGGACTGCTGTTAGGGTCTTATGTAACGAATTGTTACCAAAAACGGCCGGTATTCCGGGCAATGTTGGACCCTGGGTAGAATTTTCTACGGTTGTTTGCGGAGCCAAAGAATTGGGCTGCGCATCAGACACCACGGACGACGCGGAAATTGCTGGCTGCGCGGCTTCCGACACCTCTACGACCGATTCGGTTACCGAATCTTTGATCGTTCCTGACCTCAGAACCATTGGAACGGGGTCCAGGAGCTGAGGCGACGGAGAGTGGCAGGAATTCGGTTGCTGTGTCTCACACAGTTGCAGCCGACTAGCAGCGGATTTTTTGCGTTTCGGCGACTCATTTAATAGCTTCATACTATTAAATTGAGCGTCCAGCGCGGAGAACAGGTCATTCGCCTTGCGAAAAGTGGCCATGATCTCAGAAAATCCACTCCTTGTCTGACGCATGAAGGATGATATTTCCTTCTCAACCGGTCGACAGGCCTCACAGCAATAACGCAGGCCCTTTTTGCTGGACACTGCGTCAGCCATTCGACCCGTCATCTCGATGCACTTAGCGTGCACAACTGCCTCGCAAAGCCAGCAATGGAAACTGGGCTGGTCTGCCAAAACATTTTTTTGGCAGTTCTTAATTACACAGACAATATTCTGGGACATGTTCACAAACCCTAGAACCACTGTGCACACTATCAATACCAAAAAAACTAAGAGATAAAGAGAAGATAAAAGAGCGCAAGAGTTAGAGCAGCAGAAAATCACAAGAGCGGTGAGAGCTATGAACAGCTTGGATGCAGCTAATAGCAAACGGCACTCGAGCGGGGGAGAGAAAAATAGAAACGGTAAAAGAGCAAAGAGGAAATATAAAATAAGATAAACCGTCTTAGCACAAAACTAACAAGTAATTATTTATGCAAATTAACTACACAGAAAAGTGCATGCACGCGCGGTAGCAAAACGGTATATCGTTATAAATATTAGGTGATAAGTTTAGATAAAACCCCGGTGGTTTAGATTCAAAATAACACAAAAGTCGGAGCGCAAAACAAAAACACGAGCGTCCGCTACGAAGAGAAAGATCGATCGATCACCCTATATAAAATTCAAAATGAGAATACTATTAAAGCAAGAATTGACAAACTTAATGCCACTATTTTCGGTGAAATATACGATGTAGTTAAGACTTAAAAACTAAAAATTACAAGCAAAAACAAAACAAACAAACTAAAATCAATTGTAGAAACTGGTAACTTTACCACCATAAACGATGCTATCGCAAAATATTTGCAATGTAGCACAGAAATGACAGGCAGCGCTAATACCGTACTGTATGCTCGAAAACAACAAAACTATCGTGGCAATATTTACAGAGGTAACTTCCGTGGTAGAGGCAATGGCCGTGGCAATTACCAAAACAACGGCAACTACCAAAATAACGGTTTCTATCGAAACAACGTAATAGCCGAAACAACAACAACCAGACCAATAACTCAAACAGAGGTCGTGGAAGTTACAGAGGAGGTAATATTAATAATAACAAAAATAATAATCACACCAACAATGTGAGAGTAGCCCAAAATGCTTCGGGAAACTCCCAACAACCTTTAAATACTGATTAATAAAGAACGTAAAACTATCAATCTCAGCCAAAATATATATGTACCTTTTGTTAACGTGAAAACAGGAAAGAACCAAGTTTTCTTCATAGACACAGGTGCAGAGACATCTTTACTGAAGGAAAACTCTGATAATTTTGAATACATACGAACAGACATAATAATCAATATACAGGGAATTAGTCAAGAGGTTACCAAGTCAAAATGACTGACTTATATTGAAATACAGACTTCTAAATATAAAATTCCACATGATTTCCATAAAAATCCCACTTCGGAAACAAAAGAGTGGAGTCGGGGGCGTCGTGGTCAATTTCAAGGGCACAATCGCATGTATTTTATTCAACTTCATACATTGAACTAATTTAACATTACATAAGGGCCGCGCTGCCGACCGATAAGCTGAGCTTAACAATACGGGAGCGGGCCTGAGTGGCGGAAAGCGGAGAGCGAGAGCGAGAGCAGCGACGACAGACCCGAGGACTTGAGCAAAAGGGGCGAGCGCGGGTGCGCTCTTATGCTCGGTGAGCCAAGGCGGCACAGTGGGCCCCTCACCTAAACAATTATTATTATTTCCATTATTATCAATATTACTTACATTATTATTTGTTATTTACATTATTATTTGTGCGGAGCCAGCACGTTCCTCACATTCCCCTCCTTCTTCAGGGCTCAACGAGACGGTAATACGGTTCCCCTTGGTAACATGTGTGACGAAGTCACTTGTACATATATGTATATAGTAGGATTAAGCTTGTATATATTAGTTTAAGATAGGATAAGGGATAGGTTAGGTTATAATTAGGTAGGGAATAGGGAATAGGGAGTAGGGACATAGGCGTTGGCCGCCCACCGGCCACGCCCATACCGGCCACACAAACCGGTCATACACACCGGCCACACACCGGCAGCGGTCGCCGGCAACATCGGCCGGCAGCATCGCCGGCAACATCGGCTAGCAACAATTGGCTAGCCGGGAGCAGCAACATTGTTGCGGGACAACGGCCCGGGAGCGGGACGGAACGATCCGCATCTCGGAGGACCAAAGGAAGCCGCGGAAGGAGAGAAAGAGAGCGTCGGGGGCAGATTGTAATTGTAGCCAAAGAAGATAAATTAGATTATAAGAAATCATAGAAGGTATAAATAAAATTAAGATGAATCTACTGGTTATTGAATATTTTCTCATTTCATTCGCTGCCACTCCTACCACCCTCTGCTCCCCTCTTTCCCATGTCGGCGGCTGTTGGGCAATCCCAGGCGCCGAATTGGTCAAGACGGGAACAGGAGCGCCTAGCTGCTGAGATTTATTCCGGGCGTGGGCGCGGGCTGCGGCTGTTGGGCTTCCCCAAGCCGCTTGTCCAACCTCAGGGAGCGTCATAGGGATTAGCCCGGGCGCCCTCAGGCAAATCGCGAGTCACGGGCGAAGCATAGGGGAAAGGGGCGACGGCCGTCGGGAATTAGTTCCAGGCGGGACCGGCGCGTCGCGGCTGTTGGGTTCGGACCAGGCCGCGGGGTCAGATTTGGGTTATTGTGGGCGCGGGAGCAGGCTGCTGGGCGATCCCGAGCTTGTTCCAGTCTCTAGCGGAGGGTTCAGGCCGCTGGATATTCCAGGCCGGTAGCAATTTTGTCCCGCCCAGCGTGGGCAATTGGAAGTCGCAGTTTCTAAGCCGGAAACCCACCCCTAAAAATTATTGCAAAATCTGGGCCTCGCTCATGTTCTGGCGTTTCCAAAATATAAATTATTCTGGAAGGGACTCTGGGCCGCTGAGTTCATATCTCGGCCTTTGCATACTTACAGTGGCGCCCGAGCAGGGACTCGTTAGGACATAGGGAGAAGTAAGAATCCTTACTAAGGCGGATTAAAGCCCCGCCAGCCGAACAAGAGATTTTTAGCGGTGAAAAACATATACATACATACGCATACGCATGCATATGTAAAGGCTAGAAATTGCCAGAAACTTCCAAATTTGCGACGCACATGCAGCCGCCACAACGGCGCCTCGTTTTTCGGGCCGTCAACGAAAGACAAGGGGAAGAGGAGAAGGTGATAGAAAATTCTATTCAGGGGACAAATAGTACAGCTTCGGCAAAAACAGGGCACCAAAGTTGAATTTTTTAGTCATTAAGAAAGATTTTGCGTCGCTGCCTGTGCCGACGTCGGCAGAGCAGAGAGAACCGCCGCTGTACGTGCAGATCGGACGATCGGGTTTTACATACATACATACACATGCTTATACATATTTTCTCTTATTAATAATCTCCGCTCTTGGTTGCGCCGCCATCAGGGCTGGAGCCAATTTATATACTGGCCCTTTTATTTGAATGAACACACTCAGAGAATACTCGTCGTTGAATAAACATCGGAAAAGTTGAATCCCGTGAAAAAAGGAGGTCCTGCGCAAATTAAATAAATATATCGAAGGATAAAATAAACGGAAGGAAATTTATAAAATAACGGAAATAAATAAAATAAATCAAATAAAATCAAATAAAGGAAAATAATTAAAATAATAAAATAAAACAAATCAATTTAAATAAAATAAATTAAATAATAAAATAAAACAAATAAAATTAAATAAAAAAATAGGGGCAAATAAATCAAATAAAATAAACGGAACAGGGAATTAAATAAAAGGAACAAACGGAATAAATTAAATTAAACGGTACACTGGGAGAATCGAGCACGTGGAAAATAAATGAAACAGACGGAGTAAATAAATAATTAAATTGGCGAGCAGAATAAAAAAACAAAATAATAAAACAAAGCGTGGCGATAAATTAATCGGATTACACTGGGAAAAAAATAAGAAAAGGGAATAATAAATAATAAAAAGAAATAAATAATAATAATAAAATAAATAATAAAATAAATAAATAATAATAATAAAATAAAGGGAACATTAATTAACTAATAAACTCGGGTTACACAGAGAAAAATAAATAAAATAAAAAGGCTGGTTACACCCTAAAATAAATAATAAAATGCAACAAATAATAAAATAAAAATACAGAGTAAGGAATTATATTAGAAATTGACGGGTACACTGAGAGAAAAAAAGAGGAAATAAAGGGAAAATAATTACACAAGCGAAAGGAAAGAGACACGAAAATAATAAAGCGCGATAAGAACACGCGGAACAGCGGCTAGGCTGAAGGAACGAAAATACACTGAGGAAAATAAATAAAATAAAAATAATAATAGAATAAAAACACACGATAAGGAATAAAATACAGCAGGATAAGGAATAAAAGAGGAATAAATAGGAGGAGAATAAGAAGAAAAATTAAGGGAATAAATAAAAAGAAGGAAAGAATTTAATTAATTGGATTGGATTAATTAATTAAGATTAAGGAAAGAAATTAGGAAAGGATTTAATAAATTGGATTGGATTAATTAATTCAGACTAAGGAAGGAAATTTAAGCCGGGAAAGGCGGAAAGGAATAAGGAAAAGGATAAGGAAAAGAAACGAAATACAAAGAAAGAATAAAGGTCGAAAGCTAAGAAAAGGAACGGCACACTGAAGAGAATAAATAGAGAAAGAAAGTTGAGGAAATAAGGTAACGAAAATAAAAGAGTATAAGAGTATAAGAGAAAAAAAGGAAGAAATAAGACAGAAGGAGAAAAGGCTAGAAATTAAATAGCGGTAAAGGAAAAATGTTTAAATACGGACAGTAGGTCATAGCCAAAATATAAGTAATAATAATAAATAATAAAATATTAAAACAACGAGAACAAAGAAGAAGACCATGGGCGTCACGTGGATCAGTTATCGCAAGAAGTTGGAGCTGGAGACCATCCTTCTCGAGTTTAATTTGGAGCGTGGAGGCACAGTGGAGGAAATGCAAACGTGACTGATTGCCTTTGCGCGTCAGCCGGGCCATTCGGAGGCGGCACAGATCCGGAGAAGTTGGAAAGGAATTTTGGGAACGCTCCCACCGGGGACGCAAAGCTGCTGTCGCCCATGTATTTAGATTCAGAGGCAAACTCGCCCGGAGCTGCGGCACCGACGGTGCCTCTTACACTTTTACTACCTAGAAGTACTTCTCCGGCTGCAGAAAGACGCATGCCGTTGAAGACGGAGGAACCCTCGCGTGCGACGAACCACCATGGGGACCCGGGAGCCGCACTATCGGATAGGATGACCAAGTGGGGACTCTCGTTTGATGGAACAACGGATTCGCTCTGTTTTATCGAACACATCGAAGAACGGGCCGATACTTGCCGGATCGATCAGAAGTATTTCGCCCCGGCTTTGATAGTGATGCTGACTGGCCGAGCCGAGAGCTGGTACAGGACCAGTGGCCTACGGAACGCCACTTCGACGGAGGTTCGTAGTGAGTTTTTAGATTTCTTTTTGCCACCGCGCTATTATCAGCGGTTGGAAGACGAAGTCAGGACGCATTTTCAGCGGCCCAATGAGCCGTTTAAGGAGTATTTAGTGGACCTGCGCCTGCAGATGCGACGGGCAGGAATCGCGGGAGAACGGGAATTGGAGCGAGTCTACGACAATATGCTGCCGGAGTATCAACTGTTTGTCAGGAGACAGGATTTCCGCACTTTGGCGGAACTGACTCACTTAGTGGTCGATCACGAGGAGACTCGCCGCAGGAGCGGACGAGCTGGAAATCAGCAGGACCCGAACCCTAGGGCACCACCGATTTCTCGCGCCATCACGGATGCGGACCGCACGGCCCGCAGGCCGCAGACGAACACAATGCAGGGAAGTTTCAGTAGGAACGCGAATACGGGTCGGGCATCGACACCGGAGCAGGCACCAGTGAGGGTGCGGGAGGCATGCAGAACCTGCGGACAACCGGGACACTTTTCGGCGGACTGTCGGAGTCAGGCATTAATCCACTGCTGGGATTGTGGACGACGAGGAGTACGGGCATCGGAATGTTGCCGAAGACAGGCTCCGGGAAACGGAAACGGGCCTCGTGTGACCGGGAATCACCCGAGGGACCCGCACAACCCGGGGAATTAACAGGAGGAACCCTCCACCAACATCAGGGACGCATCCGAGCCGCCATAGAGATGGAAGGGCGACGATTTATGGCCACCCTGGACACGGGAGCTACGCATAGCTTCATAAGTGAAGATTTGGCCAAGGAGTTAGACAACAAACGGAACATGAGGGACATAAGGACACAGGTCAAGCTCGCCGACGGGACATACCGGGAGCTGACGAGGGCGCTAGCAGCAGTCATCCACTGCGGGGATCGCAGTACGCCGACCATCCTGCTAGTAATGACAGACGTTTTGGACGATGTGCTGCTGGGCATGGATTTTTTGTGCGGGATCGGGGCCACCATCCAGTGCGGGGAACAGGCCCACCAAGCCGCCATGGGCACGGACACGGAGAACAATGGGAGCTACAGGGCTACGCGCGGAGCAGCAGGCAGAGCCACGCGCGGAAGTCGTGACGGAAAGGTCGCGGGAAGGCGTGACGGAAAGGTCGCGGGAAAGCGTGACAGAAAGGTCGCGGGAAGGCGTGACGGAAAGGTTGCGGGAAAGCGTTACGGAAAGGTCGCGGGAAAGCGTGATGGAAAGGTCACGGGAAAACGAGAGGGACAGGTCGCGGGAAAGCGTGATGGAAAGGTCACGGGAAAACGGGAGGGACTGGTCCCGGGAAAGCGTGACAGAAAGGTCGCGGGAAAGCGTGACAGAAAGGTCGCGGGAAGGCGTGACGGAACGGTCGCGGGAAAGCGTGTCGGAAAGGTCGCGGGAAAAAGGGAACGTGGGGAAGAGTCCACAACAAAGCGTGACAGAAAGGTCGCGGGAAAAAGGGAACGTGGAGAAGAGTCCACAACAAAGCGTGACAGAAAGGTCGCGGGAAAGCGTGATGGAAAGGTCACGGGAAAACGGGAGGGACAGGTCCCGGGAAAGCGTGACAGTTGCATATCGCTGTCCCGCGGGCAGCGAGTCGGAACTTGAGCATGGGAGCAGCCATGGATACGGAGGTACCCACGGCTAGTCGAGGTAGCAGTTGGAGCCATGTTTTGCCTGTGGCTGACGCCACCGCCGCGCAGCGAAACCCTTTTCGCACCTCCAAAAAGCGTGTCCACTTCCAGGATCACGCCGAGGAAACGCCGGAGCAGAACGCGCCCCTCTGCGGAATTGTCGACACGGTGAGCCATGCACCGGAGGAGCAGGACCCGAAGGAGTCGGGACAGAGATACCCAGAGCCCTGGGTGGAGAAATTCCTGGAGCAGGAATTGAGAAAATTTGAGGAAATTTGGGAAGAAAGCGGACCGCTTTATCACCGCATAGGGTTACGGCCACCACCCGACCGGTGGAAATGACTCCACGATCGGCGGACGGAACTAGACGGTAGCACCGTCGGATACTCTGACAGGGTCAGAGTTCACGGAGTCACTTGTTGACGGGTGCGCCCGTCCAACACTCCGGTCCCCGCTAGGGGAAAAGTAGGCATCGCGGAAAAGAAACGCGAGATGGGTTAGGTGGATAGGAAAGGCAGGGTTAAGGGAAATACACTGTTAGGTAGGGATTTCTGATAAATTGAGTATTAATCCCATTTCCTCCACAGACAACGAAGACGACAATCATGGCAGGACGAGGCTTTCCAAGTTTCTTGTGGCCTGAGGGGCGTCCTCTAACGAGAGTGGCAGTCGCGGCGCAGCTAATGCCGCCCCACTCACCCAAGCACGACGGGCCGGCGACCCAGCACCACGCCGGGACTTGTCTTGGATGACGGAGGCCGTAAAAGCGGGCTTCCAGGGCCTGCACCTGGACGGCAGACGCCGCCCAGTGCCGGGAGATGATCCGCTGGAGCTAGCGGTGCCGGAGGCGGAGATGCGCCCTTTATACGTGGAGGGACCCCCGCCGGCTAAGAGGGCCATCACTCTTGGCGATCATGCCAACGACCGGAGAGCGCGGACCCGCGCCGCCGGAGGGCCCGGTCACTATCGTCATCTCCAACGATGAGGACGACGACGACGACGACGAGGACGACAGCGACGTGGCGCCAGATGGGCGCTTCGGGGCTATGCGGCCTGACGCCACACCACCCGGCACGGTGGCATCACCGGCCTTCGCATCACCTGCGATGTCGACGCCTCCATTGCCGGGATCGCCGACTCTGCTGCCCTGGGAGGACCCACCATCGGATGAGGGACCCAGGGTAGTAACGGAAGAGCAGGAGGCCGAATTGACGGCTTGCTTTGGGGTATGGACCCCGGAGATGCTGGCGGAGTTAGCACCGATCCCTGGACCATGGGGAAAGGCTCTACAAGGGCTTGGGCCACCACCTTTAGTGGCCAGGCCAGGTACCCCGCCAACACCCGACGTCGGCCACCACGCCGGTCGCGACGCCGGGAGCAACGACGACCAAGCAGACCAGGAGCGACGGAAGATACCGCGTCGGCTCCAGTACAGCCCAACCCGAGAGGATTGGAGGCCTCGGTCGCCATGCTCGCCGACCCCGGACGAGTATGCGAGTATTTTCGGTCCGGGGCCATACCAGGCCGGAGAGAGAGAGCGCGTCGGGGGCAGAGGCCTACGACGCGGGCAGCGGCAGCGGTATGCAGCCAGCAGAATGCGGACAGCGGAATGCAGATCCGCCACCTGCCCGCTCAAGCTAGAGCGAGAGGCAGATAGTGTCAGCGGGAGAGAACGGGTGGAACCCGGAACGGGCGTGCCAGTGATCGCGGCAGCGCTGCCGCCACGGAAGCGACAGATTTAGGTCAGGGCGAGTTTCGCAATTAAATCAGCAATTACTCGCGGTTTGGCCTTTAGAAGGAGCAGCAGCAAAAGTAGAAGATTCGCGGTTTGGCCTTAGAACGGAGCAGCAGAAAAAAGTGGAAATATTTTCAAGTGCGGAAATAACGCGGAGAAGGAAAGAGTGAACCACGAGAGGGAGACGGAAGACCAGCAACAGCAACTGACAACTGGCTGGCGGATTTATTTCGGTGAGCGAAAAATATTATAGCAAATATATTTGCGGGCGAGGATACTCGGTAGAATTAAGGAAGAACAATAGGGGAAAAGTGGGAAAAGAATATAGCGAAGGAAACGAATTAGCTTATAAGAAATTATAGAAGTGTAAAATAAAATAAGATGAATCTACTGGTTATTGAATATTTTCTCATTTCATTCGCTGCCACTCCTACCACCCTCTGCTCCCCTCTTTCCCATGTCGGCGGCCGTTGGGCAATCCCAGGCGTCGAATTGGGCAAGACGGGAACAGGAGCGCCCCGCTGCTGAGATTAATTCCGGGCGCGGGCGCGGGCGGCGGCTGTTGGGTTTCCCCAAGCCGCTTGCCCAATCTCAGGGAGCGCCATAGGGATTAGCCCGGGCGCCCTCAGGCAAATCGCGAGTCACGGGGGAATCTTAGGGGAAAAGGGGCGACGGCCGCCGGGAATTAATGCCAGGCGGGACCGGCGCGTCGCGGCTGTTGGGTTCGGACCAGGCCGCGGGGTCAGATTTGGGTTATTGTGGGCGCGGGAGCAGGCTGCTGGGCGATCCCGAGCCGGTTCCAGTCTCTAGCGGAGGGTTCAGGCCGCTGGATATTCCAGGCCGGTAGCAATTTTGTCCCGCCCAGCGTGGGCAATTGGAAGTCGCAGTTTCTAAGCCGGAAACCCACCCCTAAAAATTCTTGCAAAATCTGGGCCTCGCTCATGTTCTGGCGTTTCCAAAATATAAATTATTCTGGAAGGGACTCTGGGCCGCTGAATTCATATCTCGGCCTTTGCATCCTTACATAATATACATGCGTGTTTCCTGACTGTATTTTCCTGGATTTGCCTGTTCTGGGTGAGTGATTTATATGACTTGTCAAATTCAATTTTTATTTTATATTTATTTATTATTTATATTAAACCGTTACAGTGAAAACATGCTATAGTGTTGTTTTGTGTATTATTTCATTTTATTTGTATATTTTATAAAAACAATAGCGCACATTATAGCAACTATTATTATTAACAAAATCGTAATAGTATCCATGTCTATTTTCTGTGACTCTATTTTATTAACAATGTTTTGCGTTTGAGTCTACAGTTTTTAAGTCTAACATTTTGATGATGTTTTCAGGACCTTTTTGTGTTAATATTTTGTGTAATGTAATGTACAGCTCAAACATCCTTACAAGTGCTAAAGGTGGGAAGGGTGCATCGGACCAAGGCAAGATCAGCGGAGCCTCTGCTGATGTATATTCCTTGAAAAACTGAAGCATCAAGTCGACTCGTAGGTGGATATGAGATTGAAAGACACCACCTTCTTCTCGGAGAAGGTCCTCCGCGTGGTACCTCCTGGAAACGAACTACGGTACGGCTAATGCGAGCGGCAAACTCCTGTGTCTCCCTTACCGATCAATCCTATGACTCCCATCCCACTCCGAGACCCGCGCAAGTCTCGAAACGGTCTCCCCTCAAGTCAGGGGTGTGAAGCGACCCGTGCCCCCTGACTATAAGGTTCGCAGCTGAGGGGCATATCCAGCTGTGTTTGAACGGAGCCTTGCCAGGGCCGGGCAACCCTGGATCGGAACTGCCTTGCCGTAGCTTAGGGGCGAAGCCACGGTCGACCATCTTCAAAGCCCCAAATCCCTCGGGCCCGCCGCGCTTGCCTCGTCAAGCAACGCGGGCGATTATGAACATGGGAACAAAACAACAATCCGCTTCGGACCTCGTGGGGGAGGTAAAACCCCGAACCGTCTCCGAAATCGACGAAGACGAGTTGCTGCGCTCGGATGACGACACATTGACTCTGTCGAGTTCGTTGGGCAGTGCTAAGTCAAGCACTCCCCAAACGCCACGACCACCCACCACAACTAAGACGAGCCACGCCAAGGTTAGTGAGGCTAGCGATAAGCCAAAATCGCTTACCCACCAACAAAGGAAAGCGCAGGTCAACAAGGCCCGCTTCATTCTGGCTAAGATAGCAAAGAATGAAAAGGAGGGCAAAGCTGACCAGCGCGACAGAGAAGACAAGGCCCGATTCCAGGCAGTAATCGAGGACTTTGAGAAGTATGAAAAGGAGCACCCGGAAGCATTCCTTCCTTCCCAGGCGAAGCGAAATCGCTCCCAAGAGCGAAGGATGCCAAGGGGGCTCCAAGAGCGACGTCATTTGTAAGGCCGGCGAAAAGTTTCAGAGAGGTGGCTAGAAACAGCCTTGCCATGGCACTGGTGAACGAGCTCAATGACGACGGGCGCCTGCTGACGGAGAAATGGGAGGAGATCGAGACCCGACTGGCGGAGATGGTAACAGACAAGTTGCTATCAGAGCCATCGGGTCCGACACCCTCCCTTGACTCCTCAGACATGGTTAGAGGGCACCGAGTGGTTAGAGGGCAGCATGCGTTGCCAGCATAAGCAACACATGGAAAATTCTAAGCATTAAGCTAGACCCCGCAAAGGACATCTCGAGGAGGCCCAGAGCTTGCATCTGGTTACCAAAGGGGCCATGACAGGGTGCTGCAGACTCTGCGAGCTCAGAACCCAGGTGTCGATATGGAGGACTGGGTCATACTCAAAGCTGAAAGGGAGATGGAAACAAGGCAGCCTTTCTTGTTCCTCATCAACCGCCGATGCCTAGAGCAATTACAGAAGTCCGACCTCAAAGTTCGGTACGGAATAAGAAAGGCCAAAATCAAGGTCTTCTTGGCCGACCTGGAAGTCGACGTCGATGACACAAATAGACTGTTGGATGACCTAATCATCGACGACGTCACCCTACCCACAACGCCAAAATAATGCCGAATGTCGTCCAGATCAACCTGAAGAGGAGCTCCCACGCTTCAGCGAATCTGGTAGTTCTTCTCCGCGAGAGGGACATCGACATCGGCCTAATACAAGAGCCATAGACAAGAGACGGACAGATCTCTGGCGTGGCGATTAAGGGATACACAAATATATGCACGAACTCGACAGGTAGGCCGAGGGCGGGCATAATAGTTAAAAAACAGCATTAACCTCTTCTTACATCTCACTCTTAGCAACCCAAACCTAGCGGTGGCCAGGTTTATGACTGTGGATGGGACAGCTATATTGATAGCATCCGGCTATATGGCCCATGATAAAAACACACACACAGATGTGGTCATCAGTGATGCAGTGGGTTGAAGAGACCTAAACGACTCTCATCCTCGGGTGTGACGCCAACGCCAGGCACACGATGTGGGGAAGTAAGGAAACAAACAAGAGGGGTGAGTCTCTTTTCGATAAATATTATATGTTGTGACGTCACAATTTGTAATGTATCCAACCTTCATTTTTCCAAGCACGGAAGAATTTCAACGATGGGAAGAGGTACTAAATGTAACTCTCCAAATGGAGAACAGCGACTACAAGGTAGGAAATTGGAGGGTCTCGACACTGAACTCTTTTTCAGACCACAGGTACATATTCTTTATAATCTCGATAGACGACACCGAAACGAAACCTTCGCAACACAGACTGGAACAAATTTGCTAAAATTGTACAGACAAAAACAAAAAACAAACGGCTCAAAGTCAGATCCAACCCAGAAAAAAACGACAAAGAAGTTGACGACCTCACAAACATCCTCAACAACGCATACAAAGAGTCATCTAGAATTACATACTCCAAGAAACGGTACCCACAATGGTGGAACAAAGAGCTAAGTGAGATCAGACGTAAGGTCAGGAAGACCTTCAACAACAGCTACGGAACCAAAGACTGGGGACCGTACAAGGAAATACATAAAGAGTACAAAAAGGCGATATAGGTAGCCAAGAAAGAATCTTGGAGCAACTACTGCGAATCGCTAGAAGGAATAAAAGACACGGCTAGGTTGAGCAAAATACTAGCAAGAGGGCAAGCAAGCCCCTCACTTATGAACAGACCTGACGGCACAGGAACGATGTCAGCTGAAGAATCACTAGATATCCTGCTGGACACTCACTTCCCAGGAAATCTAAGAATAAAACCCACAGCAACGGATGCCCTAAGGGCAGTCCAACAGCAACAAGTCGAAGAGATCGCCACTAGGGAAAGAATCCACTGGGCGATGGACTCTCATTCGACAAATACAAGAGTCCAGGTCCGGACGGAATCATACCAGCAATGCTGCAAACGATGAGGGAGTACATATGAAACTGGTTGCAAGCAATATTACAAGCATGTCGACAAGCAGTGCACGTACCGCTTCCATGGAAGGAAGCAAGAGTAGTCTTCATACCCAAACCAGAATAAAGAGGACACATCCTAGCCAAGGACTACAGGTCGATTAGCCTGACCTCATTCCTCATGAAAACAATGGAAAGGATACTAGATATCCACATCAGAAGAAAAACGGAGCAAAACCTCTCGGAAGCACAGCACGCTTACCGAAAAGGCAAATCTACAGAAACGGCGCTACACGAAGTAGAACAGTACATAGAGAAACCCCTTCTATTTAAAAACTATACACTGGCTACCTTTTAGACATAGAAGGAGCCTTCAACAACGTAAACGCGGACTCCATCGAGAGCTCCCTCAACAAAATTGGAGTTGAAGGAGGAATCAGCGCATAGATAGGCGAAATGTTAACGAGCAGGAAGATAACAGCCGAATTGAGTGGCACTCATCACACCAGGTTTGTGAAGAGGGGCACACCTCAAGGTGGAGTTCTATCTCCACTGCTCTGGCTGATCAACAAGGTCGACATATTGAAAGAACTCAATATCGCATGGGTGAAGGTGGTAGCATACGCGGATGACGTAGTCCTACTCACCACAGGACCATTCCCCGACGTCATCAGCGAGCTAATGACAAGGGCACTTACTAAACTGAATTCATGGGATTATAAGTTCTGAGCCCCTCGTTCCATTTCCGAATAAGAACACCGAATGAATTGCTCGATATATTAGTGCTTTATTTTCCTTGTAAACGTGTGGTTTGTTGGGGTCGCCTTGTTTCCACCTTGGTTACGCAGTGTCCGCGGAGTCAATGCTCGATGATTGGCTCGGATGGTCAGGAGTGGCCTTCGTCGTGGGTCGTGAGCCTCCTGCTAATATTGCACAGAGTTCTACCGGTCCCCAAATGCTACCCTATACCGTGTGCGAGTTTTGGCTTCCTCGACGATTCCAGCAAGAGCTTAACCTTGGCCCTCCTAATTTGACTGATACCCTGTATTCTGAGTGAGAGTGGTTGCAGGAACCTGACTCTCCCAACCTCCGCAAAATCAGCTAGCAAGAGCTTAACCTTGGCCCTCTTAATTTGACTGACACCCTGTATTCTGAGTGAGAGTGGTTGCAGGAACCTAACTCTCCCAACCTCCGCAAGATCAGCTAGCAAGAGCTTAACCTTGGCCCTCCTAATTTGACTGATACCCTGTATTCTGAGTGAGAGTGGATGCAGAAACTTGGCCCTCCTATGCTTGGCTATTACTCTGAGCTAAGTTAGTTCTACTTGGATACTTAGGACTTACCTGTTGCGCTGCTCGTGGCAAATGTGCCAGCTATGAGCTGTGCGTCGCCTAATATAGGCCCCGATTCGCTGTTGGTTCCCTTATCGATTCTAACAACATTGTTCTATGACTTTGAAAGGACCCTCGAACTTCGGTGCAAGCTTGACTGAAAATTTTTCACATGCATTTGATAACGGGTGTTGTCTAACCCATACCATTTCTCCCATTCGTAGTTTCCACTCTCGCTTTCTCCATGCTCTGCCTCGCCGTGTATTGTTTGCTCTGCTCCTCCATGAGTATCTGCCAGTAGCCGCTTTTCAAGTCCAGGGTGCTGATGTATTTGGCTTCTCTTAGCTGATTCAGGATATGGTCCATTCGTGGGACAGGATATGCGTCTCGTTCCGAGTTTGCGTTTAGTTGTCTATAGTCTATACATGGTGTCTCCACTGGTTGTTCTTCTTCATGACCAACACCACCGGTGAGCTATATGCCGAATGTGCCAGGAAATCCACGCCCTGTATTAGGCCTCCCATGATTTCGTCGAGTATTGCTACCTTTGCGTTACTTTTCCCCAACTGGATCTCCAGCCGAAGTTTTTCTTTTGCTATTGTGGATGTCCCATTCGCCAGGTTAATTACCTCGTCGGCCGGTTGTAACTCGCCGTAGGCCTTTAGTTGTTTTGCCAGTTCCTCGCCTTTGAAGCTCCTAGTTGCTCCCGTGTCGATTATTCCTTGTACCTCCTCGTTTTTGATCCGGATGTGGGCGATGATCTTCCTGCCATCGAATCTAATTATTGCCTTCGGTGGTTGCCTTGCTCTGGCCCTGGGTTCCCCACCGGCCTCCCAGTGCCTCTCGCGATTTCCTTCGTCCTTCTGCAACACTGAACCGTGCGAATGTTATCACGGCCACATACCCAGCAGAATAGGTGTGGCGGGTTGTTACATTGTCTCGCTTGGTGCCCTGAGCCCTTACACCGCAAACACAGGTTGCGCATGCCGAACATTGCCGCCATTTCTGTTGGTGGAGGTCGCTGTGTCTGTGTTGGTTGTATCTGTTCCACAGCTTCAAACTCTTCCGCCAACCTCAGGTAATCCTTTAGTGACGCTATTTCCCGGCGTTTTGCGTAATACTTGAAGCCCGGTCTGCTGTTCCTCTAGATCCATTCTAGTTTATTTTTCTCGCTTACCGCGGTGTGTCTCATAATTTTCCTCATTTCTCTGACGTAATCTTTTGCAGGTTCCCTGTTGTTTTGTCGGCGTATTGTTATCTGCTCCAAGGCCCTCTCCTGGTAATCCGCCGGTACATAGTACTGTTTTATCTGGTCTCTGAAGGCTTCCCAGTCCCGAATTTCTTCCGGGTTTGTGCGTCTAGCGCGGCTCCCTTCAGTAGGACCATTCTCCCGTCTTGGCGCTCCCTGTTTTATTCGGTTATGGATTTCCCTTCTGTTCCCTTCCTATTGGAATGAAGTGTTTTGCTGCCGTTTTTACTTTCCAACTCATTTCTGCTGCCGGATTGGGTGATACGCTCCTCGCATGCCGTAAGCTTAGTTCTCTTAATCGCGTGGTCCTCTCTTGGCTGTGTCCATTGTTCTTTATGAAGTCCGATAGTTGCCGTCGGAGGTCGTCCACCAGTAGTTCTGGTGTCATTTTGAATTCTGTTACTTTTTCTTCCAGTTAATTTTTATTCAGGGTATTCACCCAGCTTCAGGTTAATTTATCTGCCATTATTCTGCTGTTTTTTTGGGTTTCTAGAACGTTGGGCGCCACTGTAACGACCCTCTCTCGGGGTTTCAAGGCTTCGCTCGCCGGGAACGGGATTCGTTTCAGAAATTTATAGGTTCTGAGCCCCTTGTTCCATTTCCGAATAAGAACACCGAATGAATTGCTCGATATATTAGTGCTTTATTTTCCTTGTAAACGTGTGGTTTGTTGGGGTCGCCTTGTTGCCACCCTGGTTACGCAGTGTCCGCGGAGTCGATGCTCGATGATTGGCTCGGATGGTCAGGAGTGGCCTTCGTCGTGGGTCGTGAGCCTCCTGCTAATATTGCACCGAGTTCTACCGGTCCCCAAATGCTACCATAAACCGTGTGCGAGTTTTGGCTTCCAGAGACGTCCTCGACGATCCCAGGAAGAGCTTAACCTTGGCCCTCCTAATTTGACTGATACCCTGTATTCTGAGTGAGAGTGGTTGCAGGTACCTGACTCTCCCAACCTCCGCGAGATCAGCTAGCAAGAGCTTAACCTTGGCCCTCCTAATTTGACTAATACCCTGTATTCTGAGTGAGAGTGGATGCAGGAACCTGACTCTCCCAACCTCCGCAAGATCAGCTAGCAAGAGGCTAACCTTGGCCCTCCTAATTTGACTGACACCCTGTATTCTGAGTGAGAGTGGTTGCAAGAACCTGACTCTCCCAACCTCCGCAAGATCAGCTAGCAAGAGCTTAACCTTGGCCCTCCTATGCTTGGATGCTTCCCTGTGCTAAGTGAGAGTGGTTGCAGGAACCTGACTCTTCCAACCTCCGCAAGATCAGCTAGCAAGAGCTTAACCTTGGCCCTCCTATGCTTTGATGCTTCCCCGTGCTAAGTGAGAGTGGTTGCAGGAACCTAACTCTTCCAACCTCCGCATGATCAGCTAGCAAGATCTTAACCTTAGCCCTCCTATGCTTGGCTATTACTCTGAGCTAAGTTAGTTCTACTTGGATACTTAGGACTTACCTGTTGCACTGCTCGTGGCAAATGTGCCGGCTATGAGCTGTGCGTCGCCTAATATAGGCCCCGATTCGCTGTTGGTTCCCTTATCGATTCTAACAACATTGTTCTATGACTTTGAAAGGACCCTCGAACTTCGGTGCAAGCTTAGCTGAAAATTTTTCACATGCATTTGATAACGGGTGTTGTCTAACCCATACCATTTCTCCCATTCGTAGTTTCCACTCTCGCTTTCTCCATGCTCTGCCTCGCCGTGTATTGTTTGCTCTGCTCCTCCATGAGTATCTGCCAGTAGCCGCTTTTCAAGTCCAGGGTGCTGATGTATTTGGCTTCTCTTAGCTGATTCAGGATATGGTCCATTCGTGGGACAGGATATGCGTCTTGTTCCGAGTTTGCGTTTAGTTGTCTATAGTCTATACATGGTGTCTCCTCTGGTTGTTCTTCTTCATGACCAATACCACCGGTGAGCTATATGCCGAATGTGCCAGGAAATCCACGCCCTGTATTAGGCCTCCCATGATTTCGTCGAGTATTGCTACCTTTGCTTTACTTTTCCCCAACTGGATCTCCAGCCGAAGTTTTTCTTTTGCTATTGTGGATGTCCCATTCGCCAGGTTAATTACCTCGTCGGCCGGTTGTAACTCGCCGTAGGCCTTTAGTTGTTTTGCCAGTTCCTCGCCTTTGAAGCTCCTAGTTGCTCCCGTGTCGATTATTCCTTGTACCTCCTCGTTTTTGATCCGGATGTGGGCGATGATCTTCCTGCCATCGAATCTAATTATTGCCTTCGGTGGTTGCCTTGCTCTGGCCTTGGGTTCCCCACCGGCCTCCCAGTGCCTCTCGCGATTTCCTTCGTCCTTCTGCAACACTGAACCGTGCGAATGTTATCACGGCCACATACCCAGCAGAATAGGTGTGGCGGGTTGTTACATTGTCTCGCTTGGTGCCCTGAGCCCTTACACCGCAAACACAGGTTGCGCATGCCGAACATTGCCGCCATTTCTGTTGGTGGAGGTCGCTGTGTCTGTGTTGGTTGTATCTGTTCCACATCTTCAAACTCTTCCGCCAACCTCAGGTAATCCTTTAGTGACGCTATTTCCCGGCGTTTTGCGTAATACTTGAAGCCCGGTCTGCTGTTCCTCTAGATCCATTCTAGTTTATTTTTCTCGCTTACCGCGGTGTGTCTCATAATTTTCCTCATTTCTCTGACGTAATCTTTTGCAGGTTCCCTGTTGTTTTGTCGGCGTATTGTTATCTGCTCCAAGGCCCTCTCCTGGTAATCCGCCGGTACATAGTACTGTTTTATCTGGTCTCTGAAGGCTTCCCAGTCTCGAATTTCATCCGGGTTTGTGCGTCTAGCGCGGCTCCCTTCAGTAGGACCATTCTCCCGTCTTGGCGCTCCCTGTTTTATTCGGTTATGGATTTCCCTTCTGTTCCCTTCCTATTGGAATGAAGTGTTTTGCTGCCGTTTTTACTTTCCAACTCATTTCTGCTGCCGGATTGGGTGATACGCTCCTCGCATGCCGTAAGCTTAGTTCTCTTAATCGCGTGGTCCTCTCTTGGCTGTGTCCATTGTTCTTTATGAAGTCCGATAGTTGCCGTCGGAGGTCGTCCACCAGTAGTTCTGGTGTCATTTTGAATTCTGTTACTTTTTCTTCCAGTTAATTTTTATTTAGGGTATTCACCCAGCTTCAGGTTAATTTATCTGCCATTATTCTGCTGTTTTTTTGGGTTTCTAGAACGTTGGGCGCCACTGTAACGACCCTCTATCGGGGTTTCAAGGCTTCGCTCGCCGGGAACGGGATTCGTTTCAGAAATTTATAGGTTCTGAGCCCCTTGTTCCATTTCCGAATAAGAACACCGAATGAATTGCTCGATATATTAGTGCTTTATTTTCCTTGAAAACGTGTGGTTTGTTGGGGTCGCCTTGTTGCCACCCTGGTTACGCAGTGTCCGCGGAGTCGATGCTCGATGATTGGCTCGGATGGTCAGGAGTGGCCTTCGTCGTGGGTCGTGAGCCTCCTGCTAATATTGCACCGAGTTCTACCGGTCCCCAAATGCTACCCTATACCGTGTGCGAGTTTTGGCTTCCAGAGCCGTCCTCGACGATCCCAGGAAGAGCTTAACCTTGGCCCTCCTAATTTGACTGATACCCTGTATTCTGAGTGAGAGTGGTTGCAGGAACCTGACTCTCCCAACCTCCGCAAGATCAGCTAGCAAGAGCTTAACCTTGGCCCTCTTAATTTGACTGACACCCTGTATTCTGAGTGAGAGTGGTTGCAGGTACCTGACTCTCCCAACCTCCGCCAGATCAGCTAGCAAGAGCTTAACCTTGGCCCTCCTAATTTGACTGACACCCTGTATTCTGAGTGAGAGTGGATGCAGGAACCTGACTCTCCCAACCTCCGCAAGATCAGCTAGCAAGAGTCTAACCTTGGCCCTCCTAATTTGACTGACACCCTGTATTCTGAGTGAGAGTGTTTGCAGGTACCTGACTCTCCCAACCTCCGCAAGATCAGCTAGCAAGAGCTTAACCTTGGCCCTCCTAATTTGACTAATACCCTGTATTCTGAGTGAGAGTGGATGCAGGAACGTGACTCTCCCAACCTCCGCAAGATCAGCTAGCAAGAGCTTAACCTTGGCCCTCCTAAGCTTGGCTATTATTCTGAGCTAAGTTAGTTCTACTTGGATACTTAGGACTTACCTGTTGCGCTGCTCGTGGCAAATGTGCCGGCTATGAGCTGTGCGTCACCTTATATAGGCCCCGATCCGCTGGTGGTTCCCTTATCGATATTCGACTTTGATAGGCCATGGGTTTTCCCCCTATTGGCTTTCCCTTAATTCTAATTTATTACTTATGATTATTTAACAATATTTAAACTAAAACATATTTGAACTAAAACATAAAACTTCAGTGTGTAAGGAAACTACAACGAATTAATTCAGCATGTTGCGACGTGGGGCCTCGCAAGCCTGCGGACTAGGCATTAACCCGAGCAAAACGGAACTTATGCTGTTTACAAAAAGAACAAAGATACCCATGTTCACAAAACCACAGATAGATGGTATAGAACTAGAACTATCACAACAAGCTTAATACTTGGGAGTGATACTGGATACAAAATTATCATAGAAAAACAGAATCGGTGAACGAGTCAAGAAAGCGAGTATAGTATTCTACTCGTGCAGAAAGATGTTTGGAAAGAACTGGGGGATACATCCCCAAGATCATAATATGGCTCTACACAGCGGTGGTGAGACCCATACTTACATACGGAGCACTAGTATGGTGGCCAGCATTACCTAGGGCGTACAACAGACAAAAACTCACCAGGATTCAGAGATCGGCATACGCAGGTGCTGCGGGAGCAGTAAGATCATGCCCCGCGGCGGCGTTGAACGCAGTATTAAGCCTGATCCCAATAGAACACTTCATAAGGAATACAGCAGCCCAAGCGCGGTACGACTGAAGGCAAGCCATAGCTGGAAGAACTATCACACTGGGCACTGTACGATCTTGAATAAAATAGACTATAGAACAACAGGACCACCGAACTACGATTCGGCAAAGCATATACAAGCATATACCCCACAAGGGAAGACAGCTACAAAATAAGCTTGATTTCTTGACCAAAAATATAAAAAATTTAACTAATCCCAGAAAATATTCTCACTCAGCAATACCTTTAATAAATAAACAAAATTTTAATCACCACCACCTTCTTCAAAAACGCCGGTTTCCCACAATGAAATTGAAGCCAGTCAGACAGCACCGGTCCCGTCTATGCCACAAAAACTAGACCCGGAATTGCGTTGCATATTAGTTCTAAATGTACTGCGCTACATAGCAATGAATTTTAATACAAAGTTTGTAAAATTAAGCGGAATTTTTTCTGCTTATATTGGTTGATATGGCGAGTTTTTTACCCGTCTGTCCAATTCCTCCCACAAATGCTGGATTGGGTTTAGATCTTAAGATTGTGGCGGATGCGGTAATGTCTTTTTACCTTCTGCTCCAGACACATACGCACATCATGAGCCGTATGTTTTGGGTCATTATCGTGCTGAAAAGTGAATTTTTTGCGCAAGTTCAAATTTGTCACACTTTTAAATCAATTTCTCTTAATAATATTTTTTTTCAATAATGCCGTCTATAAATTCAAGTTCTCAGACACCAGCGCCAGATATGTAGCCCACACCATAACGCTTTTACAGTCATTGCAAGGTTTTTATCTGCAGTTCTGTATTAGGTTTTCTCCATACAGTTTGGCGGCCGTCCGATTGGAAAATATTAAATTTACTCTCATCAGAAAGAATCACACTGTTAAAAAGTCTATTGGCTTGTTATAATAATTTGTTGCTTAGGCTACACGTTTTTTTTGGTTGACTCTTAAAATGAGTGGGGTACGTCTTGCCACAGAACTCTTGTAGATAGCTTCATGCACTGTCCTCCGAACCGTAATGGTGTGAATTTTTTTTTCCAAAATCATTTTTAATGTCTGCTGCAATCTGCGTTGAAGATTTTTTTGGGCTAACTTTCACCTTCCTGATGATATTGGCGCGTTCCCGGTTAGTCAAAGCCTTGGGTCGGCTAGTGCTTGGCGCTCTACAACGACAAGGCTCCTTTGAAGCGCTACACTGTGGTTGCGCCCATAGGCCAAAAATAAAAAAATAAAAATTTCAAAGCATTTGCGAAAAGTAGTCCAATTATTTCGAAAATGTCAAAATTTATTTATGGTAAACACGTTTTGTTTCGAAATCTAATGAGACATTCCAATGCAAAGAGAGACCATACTGTTCATTTTTCGAAGCGCATATTTGGTATTCGTTACAACAAAATTGCATGCAAAATAGTCAAACGTATGCTGGAGAGGTCCGATTTTAACTATTTAAAAGGGATTTTTAAGTTCTAGGGATTTACTTTAATAAGTTGATTTTGTGAAAATAATTTGAGTGATTTATTATTTTTTTGGGTATTTTTGAATGATTATGCTTTTTTGCTTTTTTTCTAAACGTAATTTTTCAGGTTTAAATAGTCTTTTATATATGTTCCCCCCGATGCCCCTCTTATGAGTGATATCATTTGTAGTATTCGTAAATGTTTTAAGGTAATAAAAAAATAAAATATAGCTGCTGATATTTGCTGATTCATTCATTAATAAACTCATGCTGTCTTACTGTTTTCACGGTCAAATTTTCGGCGCAGTCTGCTGCTACTCCATTGCTTTTATGGTGTTTCTTTTTACCAATTAAATAAAACAATTAAATTTATAAATAAATATGGACGCTGATGTACTACGGTCAGTACACTCAAGTGGCCCTTATGAGACCAACCACGTGCCTGTTAGGGTTAGGTATAAGTAGACGCGATGAAAAATATAGAAAAGAATACAGAAATATAGAAAGGAATAAACTACCGGCGTGATGCCTGAGTGTTTGCATGCATGCGATCTAAATGGGTAAGGATTAAGGTTTTTAGTTTAGGAAGACTATCAACATGTGAGATTACCGATTACAGTACCGATTACAGAGCTTACAGTACTCTAAAGGGTTAATGCAGTTCATAGGAGGTTCTACAACGGCGCAAGACTAAGGGTATATACGATCAAGTATTTCTACCCGGAACGCGGAAATTGAGCTGGCATTACAAGTCAGTACTTCCCACATCACCGTGAATAAGGTAATTTTTTTTTTTTTTACGCGCGAGTCCTACGCCCGCCTCCCGCCCAACCGACCGAGGGGCGCAGCCGTGTGACGTACGGCACGAAACGCGTTCTAGTAAGACGCGAGAGAAGAAAAAAATAGAAAAGGACGAGAAAAAATTAGGATACACTACGGGATAGTACTATAAGCAATACAGTTTTTAATTTTTGAAGGCTTTCAATGCCTTCAATACTACTAAAGAGACAATTGTAATCAGTACATAAAACCCTAAAGGGTTCATGCACTTCAAACTCACGCCTACAGTGTTTAACTACTAATGGTATAAAAGTTCTAGATGAAAGACGGGGAACATGGAAATTGAGCTGGCCTAGAAGGTAGGGGCTCTCCACATCACCGTTAATAAGTTTATGTAAAAAGACGACGCCCCGCATCGTCCTAAGGTTAGCTAAAGAAGGTAGGATTAAGTAGGAGAAGTCTACTAGAGTAAGACGGTAATCTAAGGTTGGCATCCCAGGGTAGGCCACGGAGGGCGAAAAGCAACAAGTTCTTTTGGACAGATTCATTGCGGCCACTATGGACTCCAAATTGAGCACTCCAGACGCACGAACCATACTCCAATATAGGGCGAACCAACGAAGTAAAGAGAGTCTTCGTTACACAAGGAGAATCGAATTCCTTCGCCCACCTTTTAATGAATTCCAGCATGCCTCTGGCATGTTCAGAGAACGAAAGTTTAGGATCCAGGCGAACACCCAGATCATCAACGATAGTAATTCTTTCCAAAGAGCAGTCGTTAAGCATATAGGTTGCAAGCAGGGGAGTAACTCGTGAAAATGTCATCAGTTTGCATTTTGAGCTGTTGAGATGTAAATCAAGCATGACACCATGCTTGGAAGTTATCAAGATCCGATTGTAGGTCTGATTGGCAAGAACTGTCCCTATACTGCAAGCAAAGTTTAACGTCATCAGCGTACATAAGTACTCTGGAATTGGTTAGAACCTGCGGCAAATCATTGATAAACAATGTGAATAGCAGTGGTCCAAGGTGGCAACCCTGTGGGACGCCAGATGTGACCCTGAGGCTATTGGATAGAACGTTTCTGAACAGAACCTTTTGGATCCAATCACTTAGATAACTCGAAATCCATTTAAGAAGATCACTAGGAAACCCCATTGAATCGAGTTTCCTAACCAGAAGAGAATGATTAACCGTCGAAAGCTTTACTAAAGTCCGTGTAAATAACATCGGTTTGAAAGTTTTGTTGGAAGCCCCTAATAACGAAAGAGGTAAGTTCCAGAAGATTGGTCGTGGTTGATCTTCGCCTCATAAAACCATGTTGACATGGAGAGATGACGGATCTGCATAGATGTTCCAGGTGAGGAGTGATTAAATTCTCGAAAAGTTTGGGGATAGCCGATAACTTAGAGATACCCCTATAGTTACTGGCATCCGATTTGCTACCTTTTTTGTGGAGAGGAATCACAACTGATTCCCTCCAAATAAGGGGAAATTCTGAGGATTCTAAAGATAAGGTAAACAATTTAAGAAGGGGGTTACACAGCGCCTCGGAGCAATACCTAAGCACAGAGCCCGGTATTCCATCGGGACCTGGTGACTAAACTTAACTCGTTAAAGATCAAGAATAAGTGAGCTTTCGTTTAAAATAGGACTGAAAAATAAGGACGAACTGGGCAAAACTGGAGAAAATGTATGATCTGAAGATGTTGAGGGCGAATATGTAGATTTAAAAACTCAGCGAAGAGATTGGCTTTTGCTTGGTCAGAATTTACTGTAGTATTCCTAAATAACAGCGAGGGAGGGTATAACGTGGGTTTACGTTTAGAGTTAACAAAGTTATAAAACTGTTTAGGGTCCTGCGTAAACTCGACCTTACAACGAGTCAAATAATATTTATAACACTGAGCGTTAAGCACGGTAAAGTTAGATCGAGCACTAAGATAAGATGAGAAAGCGGTTTTTGAACCAGTAAGTTTATATTTATTATAAAGCCTAGATTTTACGTTTTTTAAACGTGTCTGCTCTTCGTTAAACCAAAGTGGTTTATTAGAGACAGACGGGTATGAGTTCATGGCACTGTAAAAAATATGTTAAGCCTCTGATAGTCAGCCTTTCGGAAACAGCGGACTCTGTTTAATATACTACCAGATGTTGTTGCTAAAGCTGTCCCAGTGTCTATAGTCACATCGAAAGTTGGATTATAAGGATCTTCAGGTTGCGTCATTGGAGGAACTCTAATTAGGTTTACACCTGCAGGATCGGAGACAAAGCATATCTCAAGTAAGCGGTTTAAAGAATTAAAAATATGGTTAACTTGCGATAAGGATAAATCAAGCAAGCCATTTAGGAGGTCATGCTGTGCCGCAGTGTGAAGAACATTAGACACACCATCAGGAGACCAGTGAGCTCCAGGTATGTTGAAGTCACCCAAAGCCAGTAATTGGTCCCTATCAGAAAGCCGATTGGAAACGGTCTGAATTGCCGAAAGGTGTTTCCAATAAATTGGCTCTTCCGAAGATGGAGGAATTTAAGAATAGGTTACATAAATACAACTACCTGTAAAAGATAGTTTTACACAGATAAATTCGATGTCCAAAAAGTCATAGATACCAACCGTTCCGAGATGAGACAAGAGTCAACGGCAATTAAAACTCCGCCACCACGCTGGAGAAGTCGATCTAATCTGTAAATTGCATACTTACTTGGAAGAATTTCGGAGCAGAGGATCTCCGGCTTCAACCAGGTTTCAGTAAATACAATTACCTGGGATGCAAAGGAAAGGCTATCAGAATATAATCTAGAAAGCTTACTGCGTAAGCCCGTAGTATTCTGATAGGAAAGTTGTAGGGAAGAGGTTAGTTTTTTGGGACAGAAGGTACAGCTGAGGACACTGAGGATTGAGACGGCCCTGGCAGCTGAATTCCGGCAGGCCGATTTCTCTAATTTTGTGCCTCATACTCCTTGAGTACAACGTACTCGGGCCAGAAGTCACCCGAGCAGATAGTCTCAAAGAGTTGGAATGAGACATTTATCTTAAATGATGAAATGTCTCTGGTATACGAAAATTTGAATTTTTCCACCTTGATATTGCCAGCTTTGGTTTTGCCTTGAATATAGGCCATAACATCTTCAGATGCGAGATCAGGGGCAAGCCTCGAAACAAATATAGTTTTCGAATGTGGGACTGCTGTAATGGTCTTACGTAACGAGTTGTTACCAACCACGGCCGATATTCCGGGTAATGTTGGACCCTGGGTAGATTTTTCTACGGTGATTTGCGGAGCCAAAGAATTGGGCTGCGCATCAGACACCACGGACGACGCGGAGATTGCTGGCTGCGCGGCTTCCGACACCTCTACGACCGATTCGGTTACCGAATCTTTGATCGTTCCTGATCTCAGAACCATTGGAGCGGGTACCAAGAGCTGTGGCGACGGAGAGTGGCAGGAAATCGGTTGCTGTGCCTCGCACAGTTGCAGCCGACTAGCAGCGGATTTTTTGCGTTTCAGCGACTCATTTAATAGTTTCATACTATTAAATTGAGCGTCTAGCGCGGAGAAAAGGTCATTTACCTTGCGAAAAGTGGCCCTTATCTCAGAAAATCCGCTCCTGGTCTGACGCACGAAGGATGATATTTCCTTCCCAACCGGTCGACAGGCCTCACAGCAAAAAAGCAGGCCTTTTTTGCTGGACACTACGTCAGCCATTCGACCTGTCATCTCGATGTACATCTCGTGCACATTTGCCTCGCAAAGCCAGCAATGGAAACTAGGCTGGTCTGCCAAAACATTATTTTGGCAATTTTTTATAACACAGACAATATTCTGGGACATGTTCACCAACCCTAGACCACTGTGCACACTATCAATACCAAAAAAGTAAAGAGTGGGAGATAGAACAAAAGAGCGCAAGAGTTAGAATTTGAGCAGCAGAAATCACAAGAGCGATGAGAGCTATGAACAGCTTAGATGCAGCTTATAGCAAACGTCCCTCGAGCGGGGGAGAGAAAAAATAAAAACGGTAAAAGAGCAAAGAGGAAAAAAAATAAGATAAGAAAACCGTCTTAGCACAAAACTAAAAAGTGATTATTAATGCAAATTAATTACACAGAAAAGTGCATGCACGCGCGGTAGAAAAACGGTATATTATTATTGATATTAAGTGATAAATTAGAGGAAACCCCGGTGGTTTAAATTCAAAATGAACACAAAAGTCGGAGCGCAAAACAAAAACACGACCGTCCGCTACGAAGAGAAAGATCGAATGATCGAATAAATAAAGGTAAAGCCTATCATAGTTCTACGATTGGCTAAGGGGGGTAAGTTAATTAGGAGAAGTCTACTATAATATGAGGGTATTGTCTGTTCAGCATCCCAGTTTATACCGCGTAGAGCGAAAAGCAAAAAGTTCTTTTGAACCGATTCCATGCGTTTACTGTGGACCGCATACTGGGGGCTTCAAACGCAAGATCCATAATCTAAGATAGGACGAACTAATGAAATATATAAAGTTTTAGTTACATAGGGGTCTTCGAATTCTTTCGACCACCGTTAAATAAATCCCAGCATACCCCTGACTTTATTCACCATGCTCGAAATATGATCGATAAAGTCAAGTTTGGGATCCAGGCGGACACCCAAGTCATTAACTAAGTTAATTCTTTCCAAAGAACAGGAGTTAAGCGTGTAAATTGCAAGCTTGGGAACGACACGAGAGAATGTCATAAGCTTACATTTAGAGCCATTTAAGTTTAGTAGGTTTATGCGGCACCAGGTTTGGAAGCTATCAAGATATCTTTGTAAATCAGACTGGTAAGCAACGTCCTTGTATTGCACGCTAAGCTTGACATCAGCGTACATGAGTACTCTTGAATTTGTCAAAACTTCGGGCAGATCATTAATAAGTAATGTAAACGACATAGGACACAGGTGGCTCCCTTGCGGGACACCTGAGGTGACTTGGCGAACATTAGACGAATTATTTTCAAAGAGCACTTTTTGCGTCCTGCCAGTCAGATAACTAGGGATCCGTCTAAGAAAATCAATTGGAAATTTTATTAAGTCGAGTTTCCTAAGGAGAAGGGAATGTTTAACGGAATCAAATGATTTGCTGTAGTCAGTATAAATTACATCTGTTTGAAAGTTATTATGGAAACCCCTTATAATAAAGGAAGTGAGCTCCAGAATGTTAGTGGTTGTTGATCTTCGCTTAACAAATCCATGCTGACATGGAGAAATTACTGATCTACAAAGGTGCTGCAAATGTGGAGTAATGTTTTCGAAAAGTTTAGGGAAGGCCGAAAGCGTAGCGATTTCTTTATAGTTATTGGCCTCCGATTTGTTACCCTTTTTTGTGGAGAGAAATAATAATTGATTCCTTCCAAATAAGGGGAAAGTGCGAGAGGTGTCTAAGGATAAGGTAAACATTTCAGAAGGGGTGAGCATAGGGCATCGGCACAATACCTAAGCACGCAGCCCAGTATTCCGTCGGGACCTGGCGGATAAACAGGCTTTACACGATGAAGATCTAAAAGGAGAGAGCTTTCGTTTAAATGTGGACAAGAAATTAGGTTCGATCTAGGCAAGTTATAAAAATACTTCTGATTTAGGTCAGTTGAAGTAGAGTATGTTGCTTGAAAAAACTGGGCAAAATAATCGGCAATTGTCTGATCGCCCTTCACAGTTGTGTTTTTAAAAAAAAGCGAAGAAGGATGAGTTACCGCCTTACGTTTAGTATTAACATAATCATAAAACTGTTTAGGATCTTGAGAAAATTGGACCCTGCAACGAGTCCAATAGTTTTTGTAACACTGTGCGTTCAATACGGATAAGTTTGATAGAGCCGATATATAGTTAGAGAGGTCAGAACGAGAACCGTTTTTTTTAAATTTCGTGTAGAGTCTTGACATTACATTTTTCAAGCGACTTAATTCTGTAGTAAACCAAGGTGGTTTATTTGAAATAGAGGGATAGTATAAGGAAAAACATTCAAAGAAGAATGAATTCATCGATTTGTAAAAAATGTCCACGGCATCAGCCATGTCAGTGCACATATATAAATTAGACCAGTTAAATTCAGAAATAAAATTATTTAACCGGTCAAAATCAGACTTGCGAAAGCAGTAAACTCTTTTGGCTGGTTTGTCAGATTTCTTCTGTATATCAGCACCAATGTCGAGTGTCACATCGAAAGTAGGATGATAGAGATCTTCAGGTTGCGTCAGCGGCGCCACCCTCACTAAACTGATACTCGCCGGATCAAAGACAAAACAAAGATCGAGCAAGCGCTCTAAGGAATTTCGTACATGGTTGACTTGAAACAGCGAAATGTCGAACAAGCCAGCAATAAAATCATATTTTAACAAAAAATTTCTTAAAACTAAAAAAAATCGTTTGGCCACCCCTTAAAACTAAAAAATTGAAAAAAAACTTCTGCCCTTCTCTTAAAACTACATAATATAAAATGCCCACCCCTTAAAACTAAAAAATTTCATCAAGAACTCTAAAAAATAAAAAATAAACTTAAAAATAAAAAAATAACTTCTGCCCATCTCTTAAAACTAAAAAATAAATGGCCACCTAAGGGCATATTTTACCAGTTGTTTTTTTATTTTTAATTAATAAACGAAAAATGCAATCGTTTCATTTTTGAAAATGTAATAAACTGGAATCACAACACCCTATTTTCGTTGAAACTGCAAGTCTTCCTTTATTATGATAATAAAGTATTTGTAGCATATATTTCTTTAATAAAGTTTATGTTTACGTTTTATTTATCATATTTAATATTAAAAAGTCAATAAAATAAATTAAAAATGTAGATAATATTTTTATTTAAGAAAACAAACTTTTGATATATTATAACACTTTTTGTGCCTTTTCTAATTCCACCAAATTTTAATAGAGTTTATGTTTACGTTTTGTGTATTATTTTTAATCTAAAAAAAAAACAAAAAATTTAATACAAAAAAACTTAATTGGTAATGTGTTTTATTTAGTTAAGCAGCTAAGGAATTATTTTTAAGATAAATAAAAACAAGTTTAGAACTTAATTTAGTTTTTCTTTTAATTAGTTTAAGAAAATAATAATATATAAAAAAATACAAAGAACTTAAATTGTATAGTTAGATAAATAAATACAAATATATTTATAAATAACAACCAAAACAAAACACTTAAGCAACATACTTGAGTACAGAACCTTTACTTAACAGCTCGTTTCTTAGCTCGACTGTTAGTTACATATTCGTTCTGCATTCAAGTTAGTTTCTTTTGTTTGTCATTTTTGTTTTAAACCCTTTATTACGAAGTTTTGTGTTAAAATAAACTAAAATTAACTAAAAAACTTCATTGGTAATGTGTTTTGTGTAGGAGGGCGATTCTGCCGCCAAGATAGTCCGACGGTGGAGGTGATAAAAAGCTGGTGGCTCCCAGAAAATCCCACTTCGCAAGCGTAGACGATGAAAAATGAACGGAGTCGGGGGCGTCGTGGAATTCAAGGGCACAATCGCTGGTCGTTTTATTTCGACTTCATACATTGAACTCACTTAAGTTAACATAAGGGCCGCGTTCCGACCGATAAGCTCAGCTTATCGGCGTTGGTAGGACCAAGTACCGCGGGTACACCTGCCCTCCAGATCTGAATGGGGCTCGCTGCTGCAACCGGGTTGCGTGCCCTGGACTTTCGTGCGCATGCAGGAGCGTGTGGTGATGCTGATTGCACTTTTTGCATCGATCCCCACTGCGGCACGTTCCCTCAGTATGTTCGTGGGCCAAACAATTGGAGCAGTACTGATGTTTGATAACTGCCTGGAGTCGTTTCTCAGCACTAAGCCTCCGAAAACGTAGGCATTTCCGAAGAGGATGGTTCCCTTGGCAGACTCGGCATGGGTAGGATCGAATACCTCGGGAGTGTCTGCTTTCAACGGTGGCCCCACTATGGTTGGTAGGACAGTTCCTTAATGAACCATTGGACGCGAAGGAAGTGCGTGTGGAAAACACCCACACGCCGTTAGTGGGCGCCGTTGACACTGGGCCTGTAAGTACCCAGCCAAAAATTGTTTCCTGGGCCAGAAGAGAGCCCAACATGTTGGTCCTAACGCCGCCCAGAAACACAGGCGGAAGAATGTCAGCTCCTATCAGAACATCGATTTCGGAGCCCTCGAAAAACGTTGGATCTGCTAAGGGGAGATCCGGAAGTTCCCTTAGAAGATCTCTCGGAACGGGGTGGGACGGAAGTTGTCCGGACAGTTGAGGAAGGACTGCGCTTCTAACCGTATCCCGGGTCTGGAGAGAACTCGAATGGAGAATTTGCAGCGCTTCGTGGAGTGCACGGCAACTGTTTGATTGATACCGGAAACTCGAGTCTGGACTGTGTCAAATGGAAGTCAGATTCGATTGAAGAGTCGCTCAGATATGAGCGTAGCCTCGGAACCTGAATCGATCAGAGCACGAGCTTGGAAGTCGCGACCCAGATGACTTATATTAATAATCGCTGTTCCGAGCAGTACAGCTCTTGACCCGGATGAAAAACATATTTGCACATTCGTGCGGTCATCAGGAGCTGCAGCGCTTCTCGCGGTGGGCACGGGTCGTGAACTTGATGAAACGGGAGGAAATGGAACAGTTGCCAAGGGATTGCCACGATGTAGTAGAGTATGATGACGGCTGTGGCACGTCAGGCAGGAGTGGGCACTTGTACATTCACTATGCTGATGGCCTCGTACGAAACAATTTAAGCAGAATTGTTTCCTTCGCACATAGTTCAACCGCTCATCAAAATGCATTTCGAGGAAGTGCGGACACAAACGGAGTGGGTGGTTTTCCCTGGAACACAGGTCACACCCTCTACTTGCTGGAGCCACCCGTGGTTTGTAAGAATGGAGTCTGCGCACAGGTGGGGGGCATTTGACGATCTTGGCGGAAGGTTCCCGGAGCCACTAGGCCTCACGTCGTCGATTGCCTCCAGAGTACGATGGCGCTCTGTCAGGAAATTATCTAATTCCTTCCAGGTTGGAATTTCGGCCTTGTTGTGTATGGATTGCTCCCACATAGAAAGTGTGACTTTAGGGAGCTTTGAGGAAATCATGAATACCAGGAGACAGTCCCCTGGCCTCAACATTGATAGAGGACATCTCTAGAGCTGTCAGACAACTCTGAATGGTGGCTTGCAGCTCCTTCAGCGCGACTCCGGACTCTTGAGGAACAGCCTGGATGTTGAAAAGGATCTTTAACTGGCTGTTGAACAAGAGCCGCCGGTTCTCAAAGCGGTCAGTGAGGCTTTGCCACGCCGCGACAAACCCCTCATGGGTAAGCGGAGCCTTGGCAACAATGGCGTGTGCGTCATCACTTGTTTTGGATAGCAAGTGGAACAACTTTTCTACCGGGGTGAGCCGCGAGTTCTGGATGTAAATGGCAGTGAACAAGTCTCTGAAGGTGGGCCACCGAAGATAATCACCCGCAAAGACTTCGGTATCCACTGGCGGTAACCGGCAGCCTGTCGACAGGGGCGTGAGAACGTTGGCGGAAGCCTGAATGGACTGAGAGGCAATTTTTTGCCGAAACTGGGCAGTACATCTCGAATAGACGGATTAACAGTAGCTGTACTTTGATTCCAGCACTGTCGAGGTGGCCGTATTATCGTCGGATACGGCTAGCAAGTCGGAGCAGCTCTCGTAGGTCTTTTCTACCTTCTCCTACAGGGCCCGAATTTGGTCCCGATGGACTTCCAACATGTACAGGAAGTCTGGGGCGCCCGGAGTATTTATGTTGGCCTCAAATTGACTGATCCGATCTGTTGTGGCGATGAACTTTTTCAGTGCCACGTCGACCGCACTTTGAGCCATTCTTGCCATGGAGCGGGTCTGCCTTTGTGAAGGACAGGGGGTTTTATCGACGGATTCGTCGCTCTTTGCCCTTGAAATGGCACTGGTAGCCCTAGGCTTTAGAAAAGGCGCCCGCGGAGATGCGGATTTAGATCTGTCCAGACGAATGGATGGGATAGGACGCGGGCTCTGGTCTTCTCCCGTTGGCATTCTCAGAATAGAGCTCGCTGGTCAGCGCTTGTCGACTGACTTGCGCAATTAGTGCCTCGTACGAAGCGGTGGCCGGTCACACTAATGTGCTGAGAATGGCGAGATTGCGGATGCAATGCTTAAAAGGAACAAGTTTGGCAACTCGGCGCAGACGTCGAAAGAACAGTCGTGTGCGGCACGAACCGTATGTGGAGGACAAAGAAACTGCAGGAACCCAAAAACCAAAAAAACCCAAAAGGCAAAGCGGTTTGATGTGATTGCAGGCGGATGGTGCCTGATGCGGAGTAGAGATAGTGTTGGAGACACGGAAAATTAAAAAGTATCGGAAAGTCCGTGTTCGTTCAGTGGATGACAATCAATATGTGTAAAGTCATATATGTATAGAAATATATGACACGTACGTATATATTGTATCCTTGACTGACTCGGATTTAGAGGGGCCTCCGAATAGCTGAATTTTTGTTTTTCGCAATAATAATAATTGTTTAAGTGTTTATAGGTATAATTGGTCCCTCAATTATTTTCGAAATTAAATGTTGCGGAGCCGGAAAGGTGGAATTGTCCTTGGCTTGAATTTGACACAAAAAAATAAATAAATAAATAAATAAATACATAATAATAATTAACCTTCTTCTCTGACTAATTGTTGTCGGATTTAATTATTTTGGACCCGGAAAAGTGGAATTGAAACCTTGGCTTCTTGTTCGGACGGAGAACTAATAATTAAATAATTAATTATTTTCTAATTTAATTATTATGTGGCCGGAAAAGTGGAATAAAACCTTCGGCTGCTTCCCGATCGAAAAATGAATAACTAAATACTTTATAGTATTTGCTTAACTAAATTCTTTTAACTTCACGGAGGGACGGATGGAATAAAAAAAACAAACCCTCTGCGCTTTGTTGTTGTTGGAGCGGGAAAAAGTTCACTGGGTTACGCCGACGGTAAAGCAGTGCGTAAGTCACCAAAGAAAAAAAATAAAACAGCAACACAACACAAAAAAACGTCGGCGCTGCGGCGGGTGAATTAAATTTCCGGAACTAATGCACACCGGCTGGCCAATATTAATTATGCCTTCTTTTATTCACAGCACAATCTCACTTTTCACTTGCGGTTTTTTCTCGGATTAATTGCACCAAAAAAATATATGTGCACAATTGTCATGAGTGTATGTATGTATGTATGTCGATCTTTCTCTTCGTAGCGGACGGTCGTGATTTTATTTTGCGCTCCGACTTTTGTGTAATTTTCGAAACCACCGGGGTTTCATCTTAACTTATAACCTAAAATTTATAACGATATACCGTTTTGCTACCGCGCGTGCATGCACTTTTCTGTGTAGTTAATTTGCATTAATAATTACTTGTTAGTTTTGTGCTAAGACGGTTATATTATTTAATTTTTCCTCTTTTACCGTTTTTATTTTTCTCTCCCGCTCGTGTGCCGTTTGCTATTAGCTGCATCCAAGCTGTTCATAGCTCTCACCGCTCTTGTGATTTTCTGCTGCTCAAATTCTAACTCTTGCGCTCTTTTATCTCTCTCTTCATCTCTTTACTTTTTCGGTATTGATAGTGTGCACAGTGGTTCTAGGGTTTGTGAACATGTCCCAGAATATTGTCTGTGTTATTAAGAATTGCGAAAAAATGTTTTGGCAGACCAGCCCAGTTTCCATTGCTGGCTTTGCGAGGCAGTTGTGCACGCTAAGTGCATTGAGATGATGGGTCGAATGGCTGACGCAGTGTCCAGCAAAAAGGGCCTGCGTTATTGCTGTGAGGGCTGTCGACCGGTTGAGAAGGATATATCATCCTTCATGCGTCAGACCAGCAGCGGATTTTCTGAGATAATGGCCACTTTTCGCAAGGCGAATGACCTGTTCTCCGCGCTGGACGCTCAATTTAATAGTATGAAGCTATTAAATGAGTCGTCGAAACGCAAAAAATCCGCTGCTAGTCGGCTGCAACTGTGTGTGACACAGCAACCGATTTCCTGCCACTCTCCGTCGCCACAGCTCCTGATCCGCGTTCCAATGGTTCTGAGATCAGGAACGATCCTTTGATCGTAACCGAATCGGTCCTAGAGGTGTCGGAAGCCGCGCAGCCAGCAATCTCCGCGTCGTCCGTGGTGTCTGATGCGCAGCCCAATTCTTTGGCTCCGCAAATCACCGTAGAAAATTCTACCCAGGGTCCAACATTGCCCGGAATACCGGCCGTTGTTGGTAACAATTCGTTACATAAGACCCTAACAGCAGTCCCACATTCGAAAACTATATTTGTTTCGAGGCTTGCCCCTGATCTCGCATCTGAAGATGTTATGGCCTATATTCAAGGCAAAACCCAAGCTGGCAATATCAAGGTGGAAAAATTCAAATTTCCGTATGCCAGAGACATTTCGTCATTTAAGATAAATGTCTCATTCCAGCTGTTTGACACTATTTGCTCGGGTGACTTCTGGCCCGAGTACGTTGTAGTCAAGGAGTACGAGGCACGGAAGAAGAGAAATCGGCCTGCGGGAGTTCAACTGCCCAAGCCGTCACAACCCTCAGTGTCCACTGCAGCACCTTCTGTCCCAAAAAACTAACCTCTTCCCTACAACTTTCCTATCAGAATACTAGGGGCTTACGCAGTAAGCTCTCTAGATTATATTCAGATAGCCTTTCTTTCGCATCCCAGGTGATTGTATTTACAGAAACCTGGTTGAAGCCGGAGATCCTCTGCTCCGAAATTCTTCCATGTAAGTACACTATTTACAGATTAGACCGTCTTCTCCAGCGTGGTGGCGGAGTTTTAATTGCCGTTGACTTCAGCCTCATCTCGGAACGGGTGGTATTTAATGACTTTTTGGACATCGAATTTATCTGCGTTAAACTATCATTCACAGGTAGTTGCATTTATGTAACCTGCTCTTAGGGATCTAAGAGAGCCGGCAGAGCCAATTTATTGGAAACACCTTTCGGCAATTCGGGCAGTTTCCAATAGGCTTTCTGATAGGGACCAATTAGTGGCTTTGGGTGACTTCAACATACCCGGAGCTCACTGGTCTTCTGATGGTGTGTCTAACTTCCTTCACTGGCTCGCTTGATTTATCATTATCTCAAGTTAACCATATCTTTAATTCCTTAAACCGCCTACTGGATCTATGCTTTGTCTCCGATCCTGCAGGCGTAAACCTTATTAGAGTTCCTCCAATGACGCAACCTGAAGATCCTTATCATCCAACTTTCGATGTGACTATCGACACTGGGATAGTCTTAGCTACTACACCTGATAGCAGTTTGAACAGAGTCCGCTGTTTCCGAAAGGCTGACTATCATAGGCTAAGCACTTTAATAGCAGAATTTGATTGGTCTAATCTTTACACGAGCTCTGACATGGCATGCGCCGTTGACATTTTTTACAATGCCATGAACTCATTTTTCTCTTTATGTGTTCCTATAAGCTACCCGTCCGTCTCTAATAAACCACTTTGGTTTAACAAGGAGCAACTCACTGGTTCAAAAACGGCTTTCTCATCTTATCTTAGTGCTCGATCTAACTTTACCGTGCTTAACGCTCAGTGTTATAAAAATTATTTGACTCGTTGCAAGGTCCAGTTCACGCAGAACCCTAAACAGTTTTATAACTTTGTTAACTCTAAACGTAAACCCACGTTATACCCTTGTGACGGTTGGTCAGTGCGCCGGGGCTCGCGGGTGGCCAGGGTCGCCTAAGAAATTTATATTTTTGAGTTGGGTAGAGTTGCTAGAAAAGATCCCGATCCGTTCCCAGAGGTGAAGGCGGGAGGAATTACACAGTAATTACTTATATTTGTGCGTTTATTGGGTTCTGGGCCAAATTCAAAGGGGTTAACAATAAATGGGGAGAGGGTATAATAGTTGGTGTTCACGAGATTCAATGATTCGGCTCCCGCTGCTCCTGAGTTTGGGGTCGTCCGGGCTTCGTCTCAGCTGTTGTGATGAGCCGACGATGGTCGGCGGCTACATAGTAGAGGGGGAAGGAGAGAGAGCGAGAGACCCTCGAGGTCTGCCAATTAGGATGGGTTTTAGAGGCCTATAAGAACAGTTTAGAGGCCTTTGCGGTCTATGAGTTAGGCGAATGGTTCTTGGGGCCTTCAGAGTCTGTGAACTAAAAGAATAGTTTGAGAGGCCGTTGAGGTCTACTAATTAGGCGAACAGTGTAGAGGCCTTTAAGGTCTCCCAATTATGAGAACAGTTTAAGTCTATAATATATGAGAAGAGTTTGAGAGGCCTTTAAGGTCTACAATATATAAGAAGAGTTTGAGAGGCCTTTAAGGTCTACAATATATGAGAAGGGTTTGAGAGGCCTTTAAGGTCTACAATATATGAGAAAAGTTTGAGAGGCCTTTAAGGTCTACAATATATGAGAAGGGTTTGAGAGGCCTTTAAGGTCTACAATATATTAGAAAGTTTGAGAGGCCTTTAAGGTCTACAATATATGAGAAAAGTGTGAGAGGCCTTTAAGGTCTACTAGGTACGATTAAAGCTAGACCTGATCAGTCGGTTCTCCGACCCAGATTTAGTAGCTAAGTTACCTTTGCCTATCTTAGGCTTTTTCTCCGCTTACCCGGTGATCCTCCTGGTCCTAGGTAGGTGTTGCTCGCTTTGGCTGCTCGCACTGATTGCCTTTTCAAGGGATCTGGCTCGCCTTATATAAAGGCCCTGGGCCGTCTAGTGTGGCTTTCTCATTTAACATTATCGATCCTCTCTAGTGTGGCCAACCCCGGTAATCGGTGTGACCCCTGTTGGGCGCACGCGCGCGTTCGATTTGAATTCGAAAAGGACTGTATTATTATTCATATATTTATTGATCTTTTCATATTAATATTTATTAATAATTGTTCATGCCAGGGGGCTCTCCGCCGCCGCCTCTGCCCTCCGTGCACCAACATACGAGCGGACTTATGTTCTCCCGCTCTCCGCTCCTCGGCATTCCCGATCTGCGCTCACTGCGAGGCGAGCTGGGGACGGCTGGCCCGCTTCTGCCACTAGGGCCCGCTCCCGCACGGTTAAGCTGAGGTTATCGGTCGGGAGCGCGGCCCTTATGTTAACTTAGTTTTTAGTTTTATGCATGCAGCCAAATAAAGCCGACGCTACTGCGCCCATTGAATTTACCCACGACGCCCCCTACTCTTCATTTTGAGCCTCCGGTTTATTTTCGCTTCGCGACATGGGACTTTTCCTCTGGGCCTTCTTTCGCTTCCTGGATATCTTTTTGCGGCACAAGCGCCCCTCTTCACATTTTGGTCCATCAGAGCCGGATTTCTCTCTACCAGCAGTTACCGGCATTGGTCCGCCAAAAAGATAAGTACGACATTTCTCCGTCTTCGTCTCGCTGCCGGTCTTCAGCAGTGGTCCGAACATTAAATTTCGTTCACACTGCTGTAAGATTTGTTTTTCCTTCCGTGTCAGCTCCAAGTCCGAGTTTTTCGACACAACGGCAGTAATTTCTATTCTACTTCGCCTTCAATCTCTGAAAAATTTTCCATCCGTCTCCGTTTTGTGTGCGCCATATTCCTCACCGTTTTCGGTCTCCCCGTTATCCATTCGCTTGCCGGCGGTCGAGGCATATGTGCATCCATACATACATACACATTTACCCACATGCCAATTGCGCATATTTTTTTTTTTGGTGCAATTAATCCGCGAAAGATTCGCAAGTGAACAGGGAAATTGTGCGGTGAATAAAAAAGGCATAATTAATATTGGCCAGCCGGTGTGCATTAGTACCGCAAATTTCCAAATCCGCCGGACAGTCCGCCGCTGTCGCAATATTTTTTTTGTTCCAATCAGTGTCATTTTTTCACCGCATAACCCTCCGTTCCCCCAGTTACATACATACATATATACAGTCCACTTATGGGAGACAAGTCTTTTACTCACAGTGGCAAGACGTGTTTTTCTTCGCGCTCCGAACCGACTCGTTAAATAGTCAGTGCAAGACCGAAAGGAACCTGAAAGGAAGACCCAATTAGGGAGCTACAATCTGGGACGCGGGTACGTACCAGGATCGGCACAAGCAGGCTGGCTGGTGACCAAAAAAACCTTGGCACTTGCGACTTGCGACCTCCGCCGGCGATTGTAGGCAAGGGGGGAACCCCTCTCGCATCCAGTGAGCGCTCCTATTTCCCGGTTCGCCTCTCACTCTCCCGGATCCAATTGGTTTCCACAAGCCACATTTTTCCCCGCGTTTTTCCTCGACGACACAACAAAACAAAGATCAGCTGACCACAGTGTTGTGCAACGTACGAGCAAGGAGCTTTTACAACGGCGTAGTGTTGTACAACGCACGAAGCCCGCCTAAGCCCTGATCCAGATCAGCTTTAAATTAAATTTAAAATTAAATTTAAATTTGAACTAAATTAAATTAAATCTGAATTTAAATTTAAGCACAAATTTAAATTTAAACTAATTTAAGTTTGCTCTAATTTAAATTTAAATTTAAACTAAAGCCCAGGCTTTAGCTTAACTTTGAATTGGACTTTAACAATTTAAATTAAACTAAAGCTTTGGCTTTAATTTAAACCAATCAGGGTCCAAACTGGGCTGGACCGGCTAGCAAGCTAGATCCCACCTCCTGCAACCCTAGCACCTGGCTCCTGTGGGAGAAGAAGCAGAAGGCCGAGGAACTGGCCATTTTCCAACCCCCCCGCCGAGGCGGCGCCATTTGAAAGGGGCTCTGGGGACCGAGAAGGAGCGGTATATCTCCCAACAGGCATCCACCGGGGGAAATCCCTGTGCACCGGGGGACCCCACCTAGGAGCAGGCGACATGAGCATGGAGAAGCCAACTGCGGGCCAGAATGAAGAGAGCCAGGCCCTAGCGGTAGCGAGGGCAGAGGAGGAGCTGCTGCGCAACTTCCAGCGGGTGAAGCAGCGCGTGCAACGCTCGCCTCCTGCAACCTTGACTGAGGCGCACCCGATGTCGGCACCGCCAAAGGTCCACGGCCAGATGTTCGCCTTTGGCGACAATCCAGAGGAATTGACCACCCCGAAAAGGAGTAGGGACGCTGCAAGCCCTGAAGGCAAGCCGGACGCCGCATCGAAAAAGCAGAAGGTCGAGGCTAATGCAGTAGAGTTGGCCGATAAGCTGGGAGTGATGCTCGACGAAATGATCGCCAAGTTTACGGACACGAAGAGCAACAACAAAAAAGTAGTCCGCCACGTCACGCAGGGCTCGATTGAAGCGATGCTGGCTATGAAAAAGGTGCAGCTGGACCTCAGCTCGGCGCTGGCCAACACCCACCACGAGCGGCCTACCACTTGTGCGAGTCAGCAGACATCCCCTACGCTGGCAGACGCAGCCCAAGCAGAAGCTCCCGCAGTCAGGCCAGCAAAACCGGCATGGCAGCAGGTCAAGGCAAAACCCAAGCCGAAGGACTCCCAGGCCAATAGCACGACCAGCGCGCGCAGTGAGGAGGGAGAATCCCGCGCCCTACCGAGGAAACAACGCCCCGATGCGATCCTCATCAAATGCAGCGAAGGATCCTACGCTGATATGCTCAGGATCGTTAAGACGGAGCCCTCCCTACAGGGACTCAAAGGCAACGTCCAAGGCCTGCGAAGGACAGCCAACGGTGGCCTTTTACTGCGGATGCAAAAGCCGCTGGACCCAGCCACACAGCAGCTCCAGGCGGCCTTAAAGACGGCCATCTCCGACAAAGCGGAGGTGTCTGTCATGCAGGAGACGGTGCAGGTGGAGATCCGCGACCTGGACGACATGACCAGCGGGGAGGAGGTAACCATGGCCATTTTCGCGGGAGAGGACTGCGATATCCCAAGCAATGCGGCGCCAAGGATGCGTAAAGCATTCGGCGGGACCCAAGTAGCAACGGTCAACCTTAGACCCGAGCACGCAAGGAGGTTGCTGGACAAGGGCAAAATCCGGATCGGATGGGTAGTCTGCCGAATCAGGCAGAAAACGGAGCCGAGGCGGTGCTTCAAGTGCATGGGCTTCGGGCACACCTCGGTGAGGTGCAGGGCCTCAGACGCAGCAGCAAAGGTCACGCAGGAGTCCTGCTTTAGATGTGGGGGCCTAGGCCACCAACACAAGGCGTGCCACGGCAAGCCTAAGTGCATTCTGTGCGCACGAGGAGGCAAGAGCGCGAAGGAATCGGAGCATGCGACCCTGAGCAGGACCTGCCCCGAGTACCAGAAGGCCACCAAGCACATGCAAAATGGTTAAGCTCCTCCAGCTGAACCTTAACCACTGCAGAGCAGCCCAAGACCTCCTGTCCCAAACTGTCTCTGAGTCGAAGACGGACATCGCCATACTGAGTGAGCCATACAGAGCGAAACACGAGGGAGTATGGCAGCAGAGTGCCGACGGTGGGGCAGCCATCTGGAGCTGCGGGCAGCCCGCTGGCCACCTATCACAGCGAGTGGCGAGACCGGGATACACCAGGGCCACACTCCACAAGATGACGGTGTACAGCTGCTATCTAGCCCCGAGTCTGAGCATAGACGCATTCAGGGACATAGTCCTGGAAATCGCCCAGGATGCCCGCGGGAGATCGCCGGTGCTAATAGCAGGAGACTTCAACGCCTGGGCCACCGAGTGGGGCAGCGCGAAGACGACCCAGCGGGGAACGATCCTACTGGACACGTTTGCAACCCTGGACGTATGCCTGCTCAACGATGGGGCCCGTTGCACCTACAGCAAGGCGGGACGAGAGTCAACTATCGACCTGACCTTTGCCAGCCCTGAGCTCTCGCGGAACACCAGCTGGAGAGTCAGCGGCCTATACACGCATAGTGACCACGCGGCGATCACCATGGAGATTAGGGCTGACCAGCCGAGCCCGCAAAACCGCCAAATGGCCTACAAGACGGGCACCCTCAACACTGATGCGCTACTTGCCAACATGGACGCCACCACAACCGCAGGGGATGCTAATACCTGCGCGGAGGGGCTGTCCGCGAAAATCAAGGCATCCTGCGACGCTGCGATGGTGAGATGCTGCAGGGGAAACGGCAGACGACCAGTACCCTGGTGGAACCAGGAGATAGAGGCGGCAAGACGACAGTGCCTATCTGCACGGCGGAGGTGTCAGCGAAGCAGGGGACGCCCCGCGCATGAGCAGTACGAGGCCAGCTTCAGGGAAAGAAAGCGAGCCCTCAAGGTGGCGATCAAGGCAAGTAAGAGCAAGTGCTTCCAGGAACTTTGCGACGCGGCAGACCGGGAGCCCTTCGGGTCAGCATACAAGCTGGTAATGGGAAAACTTACCAGACAGCCCACGCCAACATCGCAGGAACAGTTGGGAGCTATCGTCTCTACGTTGTTCCCGGCCCAGCCGCCACTAAGACTGCCCAGCGTGATCGCAGGCAGACCGGAACCGACCTGCGAAGAGGAAGTCCTGAGCGCCTTGTCTAGCTGCAAAGTATCCAAGGCCCCAGGACCCGACGGCATCCCCAACGCAGCCCTGCATGCTATAGTCAAGGCGTTCCCGACACCTTTTGCGCAGGTATTTAATACATGCCTCAGCGAGCGGACTTTCCCGAGAGCCTGGAAACAGCAAAGGCTCGCCCTCATCCCGAAGCCTGGCAAGCTTAACGATGACCCTTCCTCCTACCGGCCCCTCTGCATGCTGAACACGGTGGGGAAAATATTCGAGCGCATTGTATGCAACAGGCTGGAAAAGGAAATAGAGGAGCACGGAGCCCTATCTACCCACCAGCACGGGTTCCGGAAGAAGAGGAGCACAATCGACGCGATACGCGAGGTAACGCAGCTGGCAGCAAACGCCATCGAAGGCGAAAGGTGGCAGGGAGGCACTAAGAAGTATTGTCTGGTGTGCACCCTAGACGTCAAAAATGCCTTCAACTCTGCAAACTGGAGTCTGGTCCTGCAAGCACTCCAGCGCAGCGGCATATCGGGCTACCTTGTACAGCTCATAGCCGATTACTTCACGGACCGCGTCCTGATGTACAGCTCGGACGCCGGCAACCAGGCGTACCAGGTGACGGGAGGCGTTCCACAAGGATCAGTCCTTGGGCCAATCCTATGGAACGTCATGTATGACGGCATTTTGAGGCTGGAACTTCCTGAAGGCTGCTCTGTGGTGGGCTTCGCAGACGACATTGCGTTGGTCACGGTGGAGAAGCACTTGACCGACGTCTCGGCGAAATGCAGCCACGCGATCGACATGCTGATGGCTTGGCTAGCAGATAACGGGCTTTCGCTCGCCGAGCACAAAACGGAAGCAGTGCTCATAAGCAGCAGGAAGGCAGTAGAGAAGGCGAGCATCCGGGTCGGCTCGACCACCATTGAGTCCAGCCCTGCGCTAAAGTACCTTGGAGTGATGATCGACCACAGGCTGACCTTCAAGAGCCATCTGGAGTACGCTGCGGCCAAGGCATCCAAGGCCACGGCGGCAATCTCGAGGATGATGGCCAACACACGAGGACCAAGGCAACACAGTAGACGGCTTATAGCAACGGTGGTGACCTCGACCATCCTGTACGCAGCACCGATATGGGAGGAAGCCATGCGGACAGCCAGCTACAGCCGCCAATGCAAGACGGTCTACAGACGCTGCGCACTGCGGATCGCCAGCGGCTTCTGCACAGTATCAGAAGAAGCCGCATTGGTTGTAGCCGGAACAATCCCCATCGATCTACTGGCAGCGGAGCGCAGGACCGGCAACTCTGGTAGCGCAACCCAGAGGAGCAGCACGCTCACGCAGTGGCAAGCGAGATGGAATGGGGCAACCACAGGACGCTGGACTCATCGAATCATCCCCGAACTGGATCCCTGGATAAACAGAAGGCATGGGCAGGTTGACTATTACACGACGCAGTTCTTAACGGGCCATGGCTGCTTCAAGGCATACCTGCATAGGTTCGGACATGAGGCGGATCCACACTGCGACGTTTGCGGCAGTAGAGCAAGAGAAGACGCGGAGCACACATTTTTTGCCTGCCCGCTATTTAGATCCCAACGAGCGGCCGCGGAAGAAACAACGGGATGCCACCTCACTCCCGAGAATATTGTAGGGTGCATGCTGGAGACTCCAGAGAACTGGGAAGCGGTTGCCAACATGGCAGCAACCGTGCTCAGAGAGCTGAGGCGACGGGAGCAGATCCGACGCTCGGTCGGCTAACGAGGAGCGGCATGACCGCCAACCGCCCCCGCGAAGTATAGCTCTGCGGCAGTCCCGCGGGAGTGGACTTACTTTCCCTACCCCCACCTATTCTATCCAATTGTATATTTTCCTTATATCTTATATCTTATATCTTTTAAATAAAAAAAAAAAAAAAAAAAAAAAAACAGTCCACTTATGACCGTTCCGCTTCGTGAATGTCCATACATATATATATATATTCCAATATTTTCTGCCTCCGATTTCAGAAACCATCATATACATATCTCCGTATTGAATGAATGCCCATATATGTTCCCATATATTTTCTGCCTCCGATTTCAGAAATAAATAAAACGAATGATAAGCCTACGAATATAAAAGATCACTCAAAATCCGTGTTTAAAAAATTTAATTCACCCGCCGCAGCGCCGACGTTTTTTTGTGTTGTGTTGCTGTTTTATTTTTTTTCTTTGGTGACTTACGCACTGCTTTACCGTCGGCGTAACCCAGTGAACTTTTTCCCGCTCCAACAACAACAAAGCGCAGAGGGTTTGTTTTTTTTATTCCATCCGTCCCTCCGTGAAGTTAAAAGAATTTAGTTAAGCAAATACTACAAAGTATTTAGTTATTCATTTTTCGATCGGGAAGCAGCCGAAGGTTTTATTCCACTTTTCCGGCCACATAATAATTAAATTAGAAAATAATTAATTATTTAATTATTATTTCTCCGTCCGAACAAGAAGCCAAGGTTTCAATTCCACTTTTCCGGGTCCAAAATAATTAAATCCGACAACAATTAGTCAGAAAAGAAGGTTATTTATTTATTTATTTATTTTTTTGTGTCAAATTCAAGCCAAGGTCGAAAATAATTGAGGGATCAATTATACCTATAAACACTTAAACAATTATTATTATTGCGAAAAACAAAAATTCAGATATTCGAAGGCCCCTCTAAATCCGAGTCAGTTAAGGATACAATATATACGTACGTGTCATATATTTCTATACATACATAATTTTACACACATTAATTGTCATCCACTTTTTTCTGAACGAGCACGGACTTTCCGATACTTTTTCATTTTCCGTGTCTCCAACACTGTTTCTACTCCGCATCAGGCACCATCCGCCTGCAATCACACCAAACCGCTTTGCCTTTTGGGTTTTTTTTTGGGTTTTGGGTTCCTACTGTTTCTTTGTCCTCCACATACGGTTCGTGCCGAACACGACTGTTCTTTCGACGTCTGCGCCGAGTTGCCAAACTTGTTCCTTGTAAGCATTGCATCCGTAATCTCGCCATTCTCAGCACATTAGTGTGACCGGCCACCGCTTCGTACGAGGCACTAATTGCGCAAGTCAGTCGACAAGCGCTGACCAGCGAGCTCTATTCTGAGAATGCCAACGGGAGAAGACCAGAGCCCGCGTCCTATCCCATCCATTCGCCTGGACAGATCTAAATCCGCATCTCCGCGGGCGCCTTTTCTAAAGCCTAGGGCTACCAGTGCCATTTCAAGGGCAAAGGCAGACCCGCTCCGTGGCAAGAATGGCTCAAAGTGCGGTCGACGTGGCACTGAAAAAGTTCATCGCCACAACAGATCGGATCAGTCAATTTGAGGCCAACATGAATACTCCCAGTGCCCCAGAAATGGAATGCTCCCAGTACATGTGGGAAGTCCATCGGGACCAAATTCGGGCCCTGTGGGAGAAGGTAGAAAAGACCTACGAGAGCTGCTCCGACTTGCTAGCCGTATCCGACGATAATACGGCCACCTCGACAGTGCTGGAATCAAAGTACAGCTACTGTTAATCCGTCTATTCGAGGTGTACTGCCCAGCTTGGGAAAAAAATTGCCTCTCAATCTACTCAGACTTCCACCAATGTTATCACACCCCCGTTGACAGGCTGCCGGTTACCGACAGTGGATACCGAGGTCTTTGCGGGTGATTATCTTCGGTGGCCCACCTTCAGAGACTTGTTCACTGCCATTTACATCCAGAACTCGCGGCTCACCCCGGTAGAAAAGTTGTTCCACTTGCTATCCAAAACAAGTGGTGACGCACACGCCATTGTTTCTAAGGCTCCGCTTACCCATGAGGGGTTTGTCGCGGCGTGGCAAAGCCTCACTGACCGCTTTGAGAACCGGCGGCTATTGGTCAACAGCCAGTTAAAGATCCTTTTCAACATCCAGGCTGTTCCTCAAGAGTCCGGAGTCGCGCTGAAGGAGCTGCAAGCCACCATTCAGAGTTGTCTGACAGCTCTAGAGATGTCCTCTATCAATGTTGAGGCCAGGGGACTGTCTCCTGGTATTCATGATTTCCTCAAAGCTGTGGGAGCAATCCATACACAACAAGACCGAAATTCCAACCTGGAAGGAATTAGATAATTTCCTGACAGAGCGCCATCGTACCCTGGAGGCCATCGACGACGTGAGGCCTAGTGGCTCCGGGCAAGTTCCGGTACACGGTCGGAGGCTCAATTCGTACGAACCACGGGTGGCTCCAGCAATTAGAGGGTGTGACCTGTGTTCCAGGGAAAACCACCCACTCCGTTTATGTCCGCACTTCCTCGAAATGCATTTTTATGAGCGGTTGAACTATGTGCGAAGGAAACAACTCTGCTTAAATTGTTTCGCACGAGGCCATCAGCATCGTGAATGTACAAGTGCCCACTCCTGCCTGACGTGCCACAGCCGTCATCATACTCTACTACATCGTGGCAATCCCTTGGCAACTGTTCCATTTCCTCCCGTTTCATCAAATTCACGACCCGTGCCCACCGCGAGAAGCGCTGCAGCTCCTGACGACCTCACGAATGTGCAAATATGTTTTTCATCCGGGTCAAGAGCTGTACTGCTCGGAACAGCGATTATTAATATAAGTCATCTGGGTCGCGACTTCCAAGCTCGTGCTCTGATCGATTCAGGTTCCGAGGCTACGCTCATATCTGAGCGGCTCTTCAATCGAATCAGACTTCCATTTGACAAAGTCCAGACTCGAGTTTCCGGTATCAATCAAACAGTTGCCGTGCACTCCACGAAGCGCTGCAAATTCTCCATTCGAGTTCTCTCCAGACCCGGGATACGGTTAGAAGCGCAGTCCTTCCTCAACTGTCCGGACAACTTCCGTCCCACCCCGTTCCGAGAGATCTTCTAAGGGAACTTCCGGATACTTCCTTAGCAGATCCAACGTTTTTCGAAAGCTCCGAAATCGATGTTCTGATAGGAGCTGACATTCTTCCGTCTGTGCTTCTGGGCGGCGCACAGTGGCGCTTTTCTGGCATTTGACGTTGCAAAAATCATAACTTTTGAACCAAATAAGATAATCGAATAATTTAAACGGCATTTGACAGTGAATTGGTGTAAAATTTATATATCTAGTGGACAATGTGCCACGCCCACCCATTCGCCCATTTATAGGGCGTCAAAGTGAAAAAATCGAATTTTCTCCTAGAAAACGATTTTTAAACAAAAAAAATTGTTTAATTTTTTAGCTTTATTTTTTTCGATTTGCTCAAATAAAAATATTTAAAAAAATTTTTTAAAATATTTTACAGAAAAAAATTTCTTTAATTTTGATTTTTTTATTTTTTGATCATTTTTCTAACATTTTGACTAACAATAAACCTATATTGAGGGAATTTCTAATAGCTGAAGCATTTCTGGACTAAAAAAATTTGATTCCTCATCCTTTCACGTCTTAAAATTATTTAAAACAAAAAAATCACGATTTTAACACTGCAAATGCCCTTGCGCGCTGCCGGTACCCCTGAAGCGTTTTCACCCATATTTCGCGTTTTTTGACCCTGAGTTGTTTCACTAAAATCGCTGCCAAAGGTGGAGTCGCAGCTAGACGCAGACTATCTAAACGGGTCCTGGTTCAGGAAAGATACACGGAACTGACCTATATAGTGTAATTGAGTGCTCTGTAGTGCCAAAAAAGTTCTAGACTACTTTAGGCAGAAAAAGTTGTTAAAAATGGACACCTGGCAGGTAACGATTTACCTGTACAAGCCAAACCCAAACTGCCGGTTTTTTTGCTTAAATCTACAGTTTATGAATGTATCTATAATTTAAAACCAAAATCAGTCCGATTGCTTGTCTAATTTTTGTGTAATATTACTTGAAAGTCAACCAAATTCTGTTTTTTTCTCAAGTGTTTTCACTCAAGTGGCCCTTATGAAACCAGGCACGTGCCTGTTAGGGTTAGGTATTAGTAGACGCGATGGAAAATAAAGAAAAGAATGCGAGGAAATAAACTACCGGCGAGCAGCCTGAGTGTTTGCATGCATGCGATCTAAGTGGGTAAGGATTAAAGTTCTTAGTTTAGGAAGACTATCGACATGTGAGATCACCGAATACAAATCATTATAACTTGCACACAGTACTCTAAAGGGATCATGCAGTTCATTGGAGGTTCTACAATGGCGCAAAACTAAGGGAATGTACGATCTAGTATTTCTACTGGGAACATGGAAATTTAGCTGACCTAACAAGTCAGTACTTTCCACATCGCCGTGAATTAGGTTATAAATGAAGGTAATACCAAGCATAGTTCTACGATTAGCCAAGGAGGGTAAGTTAATTAGGAGAAGTCTACTATAATAGGAGGGTAATCTCTGTTCAGCATCCCAGTTTAAGCCGCGTAAAGCGAAAAGCAAAAAGTTCTTTTGAACCGATTCGATGCGTTTACTGTGGACCCCATACTGGGGGCTCCAAACGCAAGATCCATATTCTAAGATAGGACGAACTAGTGAAATATATAAAGTTTTTGTTACATAGGGGTCATCAAATTCTTTCGACCACCGTTTAATAAATCCCAGCATACCTCTGGCTTTATTCACCATGCACGAAATATGATCGATAAAGTCAAGTTTGGGATCCAAGCGGACACCCAAGTCATCAACTGAGTTAATTCTTTCCAAAGAGCAGCAGTTAAGCGTGTAAGTTGCAAGCTTGGGAACGACACGGGAGAATGTCATTAGCTTACATTTAGAGCCATTTAAGTTTAGTAGGTTTATGCAGCACCAGGTTTGGAAGCTATCAAGATCTGTTTGTAAATCAGACTGGTAAGCAATGTCCTTGTATTGCACGCAAAGCTTGACATCATCAGCGTACATTAGTACTCTAGAATTTGTCAAAACTTCGGGCAGATCATTAATAAATAATGTAAACAACAAAGGACCCTGGTGACTCCCTTGCGGGACACCTGAGGTGACTTGCAGAACATTAGATAAATAATTTTTAAAGAGGACTTTTTGCGTCCTGCCAGTCAGATAACAAGAGATCCACCTAAGAAGATCAATTGGAAAACCCATTAAGTCGAGTTTCCTGAGGAGAAGGGAATGATTAACGGAATCAAATGCTTTACTGAAGTCAGTATAAATTACATCCGTTTGAAGGTTATTCTGGAAGCCCCTTATAATGAAGGAAGTGAGCTCCAGAAGATTTGTGGTTGTTGATCTTCGCTTAACAAATCCATGCTGACATGGAGAAATTACTGATCTAGAAAGGTGCTGCAAATGAGGAGTAATAATGTTCTCAAAAAGTTTAGGGATGAATACGTCTAATTTAGGTCAGTGGAAGTGGAGTATGTTGTTTGAAAAAATTGGGCAAAAAGATCGGCAATTGCCTGATCGCCCTTCACAGTTGCGTTTGCAAAAGAAAGTGATGAAGGATGTGTTACCGCCTTACGTTTAGTATTAACAAAATTATAAAACTGTTAGGATCCTGAGAAAATTGGACCCTGCAACGAGTCAAATAGTTTTTATAACACTGTGCGTTCAGTACGTTGACGTTTGACCGAGCCGATAAATAGTTAGAGAGGTCAGAACGAGAACCGGTTTTTTTAAATTTCGTGTACCGGCTTGACTTTACATTTTTTAAGCGACTCAATTCTTTAGTAAACCAAGGAGGTTTATTTGAAATAGAGGGATAGTATAAGGGAACACATTCCGAGAAGAATGAATTCATCGCATTGTAAAAAATATCCACGGCATCAGCCATGTCAGTGCATATGTACAAATCAGACCAGTTATAGTCCGAAATAAAATTATTCAGCCGGTCGAAATCAGACTTGCGAAAGCAGTAAACTCTTTTGGCTGGTCTATCAGATTTCTTCAGTATATCAGCACCAATGTCGAGTGTCACATCGAAAGTAGGATGATAGGGATCTTCAGGTTGCGTCAGCGGCGCCACCCTCAGTAAACTGACACTCGCCGGATCAGAGACAAAACAAAGATCAAGCAAGCGCTCTAAGGAATTTCGTACATGGTTGACTTGAGACAGCGAAATGTCGAACAAGCCAGCAATAAAATCATGTTGTGTTGAGGATTGAAGTGTGTTAGAGGAGCTATTTAGGGACCAAATAGCCCCAGGGATATTAAAATCACCCAAGACTACTAAATGATCTCTATCAGAAAGCATATTGGAAACCATCCGAATGGCGGAAAGGTGGTTCCAAAAAATAGGTAGTTCCGACAATGGAGGAATGTAGGAACATGTAATAAAAACAAAGCGACCATGAAATGATAGCTTCACACAAAGGAATTCAACTTCGTTGTTTTCCTCGAAAGTTACTAATTCTGACGTGAGAGTGGAGTTGACCGCTATGAGGACCCCACTCCCGCGCCTGACAGGCCGATCTAGCCGATAAATCGTGAACGCAGCTGGGAAAACTTCGGAGCTAAGAATCTCCGGCTTTAACCAGGTTTCTGTGAACACAATAACATGAGATGAGAATGCAAAACTATCAGAATACAACTTAGACAGCTTACTACGCAAGCCTCTTGCATTCTGATAGGAGATTAACAGAGAGGTATTTAGTTTTTTTGAACAGAGGCAGAGGATGTAGTGGGCACAGTGGTCAGATCGGGTTTAGGAAGAGTTATCCCGACAGGCCGTTTCTTTTTCTTAGCTTCATATTCTTTGACGACAACATACTCAGGCCAGAATTTGGTTGAGCATATCGTGCCAAAGAATTCATTTGGGACATTTATTTTGAAAGATGAAATATCCCTAGCGTAAGAAAATTTAAATTTTTCCACCTTTAATTTTAAATTTTCAGCTCTAACTTTGCCTCGTATAAAGGCAATTACATCTTCAGATGTTTGACCAGGGGAGAGCCGCGAAACAAATATCTGTTTCGTAGGTGGGATAGCGATGAGGGCTTGAGGGGAGACAGACGGAGTGCCTGGAGTGCCCATATTGGCCGGTAGTTCCTGCGGGGATAAATTTAAATTTACGGGACTATGGGGGGTCAAAATTTGTGCTGCCGTAGGAGACGAAATTGAAATAGGCGGTGGAACGTTTAGTCCCACAGCACCTTCAGATACCGCCTCCTTCCTAACACTTGACCTCAGAATTCTGGGATTCGATTCTGAGGTCGTAGGCAGTGTCAACGGCGGCTGCTGTTGAGCGCCCGCCGCAGGTTGTAGGGATCCGTCGCCCTGCTGCACTCCAGTTGCAGTTTTTTTGCGCCTTGGAGACTCATTTAATAGCGTAAGGCTATTAAATTGTTTATCAAGCGCTAAGAAGATGTTATGAGTTTTGTTGAAACTCGATAACAACTCCTTAAAACTGCCCTTGGTTTGCCGCATGAAAGACATCATTTCCCTTTCAACGTCACGACAGGCATCGCAACAGTAGCGCAAGCCGATGTTTTTTCTTACATCGTCAACAGTCCGGCCGTTAACACCAATGCACTTAGCATGCAAAATGTTGTCGCACAGCCAGCAGCCGATAGTAAGATCACTTGACAAAACTGCCTTTTTGCAGGTTTTGGAGAAGCAGACGATATCGGAAGACATTATTTTGGACTTACCACTGTACTTGTAGCAATAGATGAGGGGGCGAAAGATATGAAAAGAAAAGTGCAGCTGCACCAAGAGAGTTGAAGCGCTAGAGAGCAGGGGAGTGTGAGAGTAAGCGAGCTTAGAGAAACGTTTAGCTGTCGCGACAGAGCAACAACGGCTAAACGAGAGAGGTGTAAAGAAGAAATGCAAAAAAACACAAGAACAACAAACACTGGCAGCTCACTTAAGTTGTGAAATAAAGGTTTTAAATAAGTTAATAAAGTTAATAAAGTTGCATGCACACGCGAAGTGAACGGGAGGTATGTATATAGAACACAAAGTAGAAGTTTTAAACAAACCCCGGTGGTTTTTACGTAAATAATTTTACAAAAACGAGAGCGCAAGAAAAAAACACGACCGTTCACTTTGAAGCGAGAAAGAATGATGATTATGCAACGCCAAATGCACCAATGGCGCCACTGTGCGGCGTTAGGACCAACATGTTGGGCTCTCTTCTGGCCCAGGAAACAATTTTTGACTGGGTACTTACAGGCCCAGTGTCAACGGCGCCCACTAACGGCGTGTGGGTGTTTTCCACACGCACTTCCTTCGCGTCCAACGGTTCATTAAGGAACTGTCCTACCAACCATAGTGGGGCTACCGTTGAAGGCAGACACTCCCGAGGTATTCGATCCTACCCATGCCGAGTCTGCCAAGGGAACCATCCTCTTCGGAAATGCCTACGTTTTCGGAGGCTTAGTGCTGAGAAACGACTCCAGGCAGTTATCAAACATCAGTACTGCTCCAATTGTTTGGCCCACGAACATACTGAGGGAACGTGCCGCAGTGGGGATCGATGCAAAAAGTGCAATCAGCATCACCACACGCTCCTGCATGCGCACGAAAGTCCAGGGCACGCAACCCGGTTGCAGCAGCAAGCCCCATTCAGATCTGGAGGGCAGGTGTACCCGCGGTACTTGGTCCTACCAACGCCGAGCCTGCCCGCAATAATCAGGCACCCTTCCATTCCAATGTTCCTGTTTACTGTGGCGTCTTGTAGCTCTAATCGTAGTTCCAACTTTTATTTCGCATCAGTACTGATTCCATATTTTTTTTCTCCGTCATATTCTGCCAGTAATTTACACCTCCACGCCCACGCAGCGCCATCGCACCGGAGAGCAGATGTACTCGAGGTACCTAGTCCTACCGTGGCCGAGTCTGCGGTGAAATTCACCTGACGGAGCGCGACAGCGAGGGGATTGCGGCAAGACATGATCACCACGGAACGTGTCAGCCGCTTCGTCCGCCACTTTCCGGTACGTTTCAGACACTGTTAGGCCCTTGTCCGCCGCTGTCCGGGAATCTGCAGCCACTTCAGCGTCACGGAATCAACGGAGGAACCATCTGCTACGCCTGCCAATAGCCATAAAAGGGTTTTTTGCAACCCGAGTGATTGCAAGGGGGGGGAGAATGTTCATGCCAGGGGGCTCTCCGCCGCCGCCTCTGCCCTCCGTGCACCAACATACGAGCGGACCTATGTTCTCCCGCTCTCCGCTCCTCGGCATTCCCGATCTGCGCTCACTGCGAGGCGAGCTGGGGACGGCTGGCCCGCTTCCGCCACTCGGGCCCGCTTCCGCCACTCGGGCCCGCTCCCGCACGGTTAAGCTGAGCTTATCGGTCGGGAGCGCGGCCCTTATGTTAACTTAGTTTTTAGTTTTATGCATGCAGCCAAATAAAGCTGACGCTACTGCGCCCATTGAATTTACCCACGACGCCCCCAACTCTTCATTTTGAGCCTCCGGTTTATTTTCGCTTCGCGACATGGGATTTTTCCTCTGGGCCTTTTTTCGCTTCCTGGATATCTTTTTGCGGCACAAGCGCCCCTCTTCACAATAATGAATTCATTTCTTCATAGATTTACATTCTTATATTCCATATTCCAATTCATATGATTATCTATTGATATATTCTTATTGTGCGTCCCTGGGCGTCACACCCTCCCTCGCTGTCATTTAAGAATACTACAGTAAATTCTGATCAAGCAATTGCTAATCTCTTTGCTGAGTTTTTTAAAACGACATATTCGCCCTCAACATCTTCAGATCATACTTTTTCTACAGCTATGCCCAGTTCGTCCGTAATCTTCAGTCCTATTTTAAACGAAAGCTCACTTATTCTTGATCTTCAACGTGTTAAGCCAGTTTATTCGCCAGGTCCCGATGGTATATCTGTGCTTAGGTATTGCTCCGAGGCGCTGTGTAACCCCCTTCTTAAATTGTTTACCATATCTTTAGAATCCTCAGAATTTCCCCTTATTTGGAGGGAATCATTCGTTATTCCTCTCCACAAAAAAGGTAGCAAATCGGATGCCAGTAACTATCTCTATCTCTAAGTTATCGGCTATCCCCAAACTTTTCGAGAATGTAATCACCCCTCACTTGCAACATCTATGCAGATCCGTCATCTCTCCATGCCAGCATGGTTTTATGAGGCGAAGATCAACCACGACCAATCTTCTGGAACTTACCTCTTTCGTTATTAGGGGCTTCAGGGATCTTCAGGGATCCCAGGTTGCGTCATTGGAGGAACTCTAATTAGGTTTACATCGGAGACAAAGCAGAGATCCAGTAAGCGGTTTAAAGAATTAAAAATATGGTTAACTTGCGATAAGGATAAATCAAGCAAGCCATTTAGGAGGTCATGCTGTGCCGCAGTGTGAAGAACATTAGACACACCATCAGAAGACCAGTGAGCTCCAGGTATGTTGAAGTCACCCAAAGCCAGTAATTGGTCCCTATCAGAAAGCCTATTGGAAACTGCCCGAATTGCCGAAAGGTGTTTCCAATAAATTGGCTCTTCCGAAGATGGAGGGATGTAAGAGCAGGTTACATAAATGCAACAACCTGTGAATAATAGTTTAACGCAGATAAATTCGATGTCCGAAAAGTCATTAGATACCACCCGTTCCGAGATGAGGCAGGAGTCAACGGCAATTAAAACTCCGCCACCACGCTGGAGAAGACGGTCTAATCTGTAAATAGTGTACTTACATGGAAGAATTTCGGAGCAGAGGATCTCCGGCTTCAACCAGGTTTCTGTAAATACAATCACCTGGGATGCGAAAGAAAGGCTATGCGAATATAATCTAGAGAGCTTACTGCGTAAGCCCCTAGTATTCTGATAGGAAAGTAGTAGGGAAGAGGTTAGTTTTTTGGAACAGAAGGTACTGCGTGGACAGTGAGGATTTTGACGGCTTGGGCAGTTGAACTCCCGCAGGCCGATTTCTCTTCTTTCGTGCCTCGTACTCCTTGACTACAACGCCAGAAGTCACCCGAGCAGATAGTGTCAAAGAGTTGGAATGAGACATTTATCTTAAATGATGAAATGTCTCTGGTACACGAAAATTTGAATTTTTCCACCTTGATATTGCCAGCTTGGGTTTTGCCTTGAATATAGGCCATAACATCTTCAGATGCGAGCTCAGGGGCAAGCCTCGAAACAAATATAGTTTTCGAATGTGGGACTGCTGTTAGGGTCTTACGTAACGAGTTGTTACCAACCACGGCCGGTATTCCGGGTAATGTTGGACCCTGGGTAGAATTTTCTACGGTGATTTGCGGAGCCAAAGAATTATTACGACGCGGAAATTTCTGGCTGAGCGGCTTCCGTTACCTCAACGACCGATTCGGTTACCGAATCTTTGGTCGTTCTTGATCTCAGAACCATTAGAACGGGAACCAGCAGCTGTGGCGACGGAGAGTGGCAGGAAATCGGTTGCTGTGCCTCACACAGTTGCAGCCGACTAGCAGCGGATTTTTTGCGTTTCGGCGACTCATTTAATAGCTTCATACTATAAAATTGAGCGTCTAGCGCGGAGAACAGGTAATTCGCCTTGCGAAAAGTGGCCATTATCTCAGCCGGTCGACAGCCCTCACAGCAATAACGCAGGCCCTTTTTGCTGGGCCCTTTTTGCTGGGCCTGCGTTATTGCTGCCATTCGACCTGTCATCTCGATGCACTTAGCGTGCACAACTGCCTCGCAAAGCCAGCAATGGAAACTAGGCTGGTCTGCCAAAACATTTTTTTTTGCAATTTTTTATAACACAGACAATATTCTGGGACATGTTCACCAACCCTAGACCACTGTGCACACTATCAATACCAAAAAAGTAAAGAGTGGGAGATAGAACAAAAGAGCGCAAGAGTTAGAATTTGAGCAGCAGAAATCACAAGAGCGATGAGAGCTATGAACAGCTTAGATGCAGCTTATAGCAAACGTCCCTCGAGCGGGGGAGAGAAAAAATAAAAACGGTAAAAGAGCAAAGAGGAAAAAAAATAAGATAAGAAAACCGTCTTAGCACAAAACTAAAAAGTGATTATTAATGCAAATTAATTACACAGAAAAGTGCATGCACGCGCGGTAGCAAAACGGTATATTACTATTGATATTAGGTGATAAATTAGAGGAAACCCCGGTGGTTTAAATTCAAAATGAACACAAAAGTCGCAAAACAAAAACACGACCGTCCGCTACGAAGAGAAAGATCGAATGATCGAATAAATAAGTGAGCATAGGGCATCGGCACAATACCTAAGCACGCAGCCCAGTATTCCGTCGGGACCTGGCGGATAAACAGGCTTTACACGATGAAGATCTAAAAGGAGAGAGCTTTCGTTTAAATGTGGACAAGAAATTAGGTTCGATCTAGGCAAGTTATAAAAATACTTCTGATTTAGGTCAGTTGAAATAGAGTATGTTGCTTGAAAAAACTGGGCAAAATAATCGGCAATTGTCTGATCGCCCTTCACAGTTGTGTTTAAAAAAAAAAGCGAAGAAACAAAATTAACAAAATCATAAAACTGTTTAGGATCTTGAGAAAATTGGTCCCTGCAACGAGTCCAATAGTTTTTGTAACACTGTGCGTTCAATACGGTTAAGTTTGATAGAGCCGATATATAGTTAGAGAGGTCAGAACGAGAACCGTTTTTTTTAAATTTCGTGTAGAGTCTTGACTCTTTTGGCTGGTTTGTCAGATTTCTTCTGTATATCAGCACCAATGTCAAGTGTCACATCGAAAGTAGGATGATAGAGATCTTCAGGTTGCGTCAGCGGCGCCACCCTCACTAAACTGATACTCGCCGGATCAGAGACAAAACAAAGATCGAGCAAGCGCTCTAAGGAATTTCGTACATGGTTGACTTGAAACAGCGAAATGTCGAACAAGCCAGCAATAAAATCATATTTTAACAAAAAATTTCTTAAAACTAAAAAAAATCGTTTGCCCACCCCTTAAAACTAAAAAATTGAAAAAAAAACTTCTGCCCTTCTCTTAAAACTACATAATATAAAATGCCCACCACTTAAAACTAAAAATTTTCATCGAGAAACTCTAAAAAATAAACTAAAAATCCTTAAAACTAAAAAATTGAAAAAAAAACTTCTGCCCTTCTCTTAAAACTACATAATATAAAATGCCCACCCCTTAAAACTAAAAAATTCCATCAAGAACTCTAAAAAATAAAAAATAAACTTAAAAATAAAAAAATAACTTTTGCCCATCTCTTAAAACTAAAAAATAAATGCCCACCTAAGGGCATATTTTACCAGTTTTTTTTTTTTTTTTTAATTAATAAACGAAAAATGCAATCGTTTCAATTTTGAAAATGTAATAAACTGGAATCACAACACCCTATTTTCGTTGAAACTGCAAGTCTTCCTTTATTATGATAATAAAGTATTTGTAGCATATATTTCTTTAATAAAGTTTATGTTTACGTTTTATTTATCACATTTAATATTAAAAAGTCAATAAAAAAAAATTAAAAATGTAGATACAATTTTTATTTAAGAAAACAAACTTTTGATGTATTTTAAGCCTTTTTGTGCCTTTTCTAATTCCACCAAATTTTAATAAAGTTTATGTTTACGTTTTGTGTATTATTTTTAATCTAAAAAAAAACAAAAAATTTAATAAAAAAAAACTTAATTGGAAATGTGTTTTATTTAGTTTAAGCAGAAAAATAAAAATAAGTTTAAAACTTAATTTAGTTTGTTTATTAATTAGTTTAAGAAAATAAAAATATATATAAAAATACAATGAATTTAAATTGTATAGTTAGGCTTATGATAAATAAATACAAATATATTTATAAATAACAACCAAAACAAAAGACTTAAGCAACATACTTGATTACAGAACCTATACTTAACAGCTCCTGTTTTAGCTCGTTTCTTAGCTCGACTGTTAGTTACATATTCGTTCTGCATTCAAGTTAGTTTCCTTTGTTTGACATTTTGTATTTGTTTTAAGCCATTTATTACGAAGTTTTGTGTTAAATTAAACTAATTGATAATGTGTTTATTTACTTCAAGTACATAATGAATAATTTTTAGATAAATAAAAATAGCTTTAAGACTAAATTTTGAATGTTTATTATTTATTATAAAAGAGCTTATGAATTATTTTTAAGATAAATAAGAATAAATGTATAAATACAAAGGACTTAATTTGAATAGTATTTATTTAGTTAAAGAAGGTGCTTTAAAATATTTTTAACATAAAAATAACTTAAATCTTTTATAATTTTTGTTTTTTTTTAGTTTTAAGAGGTAGGCAGAATTTTTTTGTTTTGTAAATTTGTTAGTTTTAAGGGGTGGGCAAACGATTTTTTTTAGTTTTAAGAAATTTTTTGTTTTAAAGGGTGGGCATTTCTTATTTTGTAGTTTAGGAGATGGGCACTGTTTATAAATGAAACCGCCTAGTGTTACTGAGATTATCTATTTATTGGTTATTTACGAACAGTTTCTGTTTGTTGTTTGCAACCGCGATGCGTCCGATTGATCTGAGAGCAAAAATGTGATTAATTACGCTTGGGCTAAGTACACTCTCATTAACTTGTTCTAGTCGAAGTTGTAAACAAGTTACAGTTAGGAATTAGAATTGCATGGAAAAGTACTTGCAGCAATGCAATGCTCGCGTAGCTACCCATGATAAGGCTAATGGCAACCGCGATCAACATAAGTAAAGAAAACTAATACAGGGTGTCTCGTTTCCAAACATACCACCCCCCCTGAACGGTCGTTCAGCACAGAGGCAAGACAGCTAATTTGGTAATGGGGCGTTTGTAGGATCCATGGATCGTTTTCACTGTAACGACCCGAACTTTGTCATCTGATCCTGAGTGCACCTCGCTAATGCGTCCAAGAATCCATTTAGAAGGTGGTAGATTAGGCTCCTTGAGCACTACAAATTCTCAAATTCTCCGTTTCCAAATACTATTGTGCCACTATATGCCACCGTTTCCAAAACCCTTGGACCATGGCTTGCAGCTGAGTCCACCTCTCCAGTCGATTAATTTGCATATCCAGACGGCAGGGTTCAGGCAGGGCAGTATAAGGCCCTCCCGTCAGGAAATGAGCAGGAGTCAGCGGGTTCAATGAGTTATCTCCACTCGGGCACAGTGGGCGAGAATGGATGGCTTCAATTTGGGTCAAAACAGTCGATAGTTCCTCAAACGTTAGAGCCTTTTCTCCAACTATCCGTTTCATATGTAGTTTAATTGAGCGAACTCCGGCTTCCTACATTCCGCCAAAATGAGGGGCGGAAGGGTTTATAAAATGCCAAGAAATCCTTTCGTTAGCGAAGAATCTAGCCACTTCCTCATCTTTGGCTTGTTCGATGGCTAGGCGTCGCATTTTATCCAACGTTTTCTGACCGCCATGAAATGTGGTTCCGTTGTCCGAATAAATCAGTGGGTTTCGATCGACGGGCGATAAAACGTTAAAAGGCCGTGATGAAAGCCGTTGTAGTCAGATCACTGACAACCTCGATGTGGATTGCCTTGGTAGTCATGCAGACAAAAATAGAAAACCATGCCTTTCCAATCCGTGGAGTGCGTCCCTTTGATTCCTTGATGGCTATCGGTCCAGCGTAGTCAAGCCTAATGACTTTGCGTTGAAGAAAGCACCATTGGAAGAAAGCAGCATTGGAAAACTGCCTTTCTGACGAGATTGCGGGCGCCCAAAATCCAGTACTGCTGACGAAGATTGGTGAACGTAGCTTCAACTCCAGTGTGTAGATTGCAAACGTGGAAATGTCGAACCAGTAGTCCAGCCAGCGGGGAATCTTCGGGTATTAGATTGCTCGATTCTTCCACCGATTCTCATAAGTCCCTGCTCGTCCAGAAATGGGGAGAACCGAATCAAATGCGATTTAGCATTAAGTGGGCGTCTATTCTCTAGCTGTGCATTGTGACGAAGTCACTCGCCCATGTAAATAAATGTTTTATTTTAGGGGAAGGGGTGACGGCCCGCGGGTGACGGCCCGCGGGAGCAGGCTGCTGGGCGATCCCGAGCCGGTTCCAGTCTCTAGCGGAGGGTTCAGGCCGCTGGAAATTCCCGGCCGGTAGAAATTGAGTAATTGTCCCGCCCAGCGTGGGCAATTGGAAGTCGCAATTTTCTAAGCCAAAAACCCACCCCTAAAAGTTCTTGCAAAATCTCGGCCTCCTTCATGTTCTGGCGTTTCCAAAATATAAATTATTCTGGAAGGGACTCTGGGCCGCTGAGTTCATATCTCTGCCGTAGTGCATCCTTACAGGTGGCGCCCGAACAGGGACTCGTCAGGACATGGGGAGATGTAAGAATCCTTACTAAGGCGGATTAAAGCCCCACCAGCCGAACAAGAGATTTTTAGCGGTGAAAAACATATACATACATACGCACATGCATACATATGCAAAGGCTAGAAATTGACAGAAACTTCCATAATTGCGACGCACATGCAGCCGCCACAACGGCGCCTCGTGTTTTCGGACCGTTAACGAAAGACAAGGGGAAGAGGAGAAGACGATAGAAAAATGCCATTCAGAAAAGAATAGTACAGCTTCGCCAAACACAGGGCGCAAAAGTTACATTTTTAGGCAATAAGAAAAATCCATGTCGCTGCCTACGCCGACGTCGGCAGAGCTGAGAGAACCGCCGCTGCACGTGCAGATCGTGAGTCGCGGTTATGCATACATATACATACATATACATACATATATATATATACTAATGATTTTCGTCTTGGTTGCGCCGCCATCTGGGCGGGTCCTTCAGCCCCGAGGATATACAGATCAAAGTGGATAAATAAAATAAATCAAAGAATAAAATAAATTAAATTAATTGATAAAATAAAATAAATGAAATAAAATAAATAAATAATTAAAATAAATTAAATAAACTGAATAAAATAATAAAATAAAGCGAGGCTTTACATTAATAAAATAAAATCGGGGCTACACTGAAAATAAAATAAAGCAAAAAGAAATAATAAAATAAAATAAAAAGAAAATAAATTAATAAAATAAACTCAGGGTACACTGAGAAAAATAAAACACACAAAGGCTGGGTACACCCTAAAATAAATTAAATAAGAAAATAAACTCAAAAATAAAATAAAGTAAAGCGAGGAAATCATATAGGGAATCAACGGTTACACTGAAAAAAAGGGAGAGCAAATAATAAGCGGAATCAAATAAACGAAAGGGAAGAAATAAAGGAAAAATAAAACGAGACAAACAAGGAAAAGCAGCAAGGCTAAAGGAGAAATATAAAGTAAATAATAAAATAAATAAATACAAAATTAAAATATAATAATTAAATAATAAAATCAAATAAATAAATAATAACATAAAATAAAATATATAGTATAAGTAAATAATATACAATATATATAATAAAGTAAATAAATAACATATAAAATAAATATTAATAAGAATAAATAGGGTAGATAAAGAACTAAGATAGGCAAGCGAAGAAAAGGGAAATATAAGGAACGGATTAAATGAAATGGAATAAAAAAAAAATTAATTAAGAAAGGAAATTTAATTAGGACAAACGGAAAAGAATAAATGAAAAAGAATACGGCGAGAAACGAGAAGTAAAAGAAAGGAAAGGGCAAGACTATAGAAGGAAAAGAAATAAGATAGGAAGACAAAGAATAAAAAAAGGTCGAAGGCAAGGAAAAAACACACTGTGGAAAATAAATAGATAAGGAAGAAAAGGAAAAAAGAAAAGGAAAAGAAGGGAAAACCAGAAAAAAATAAGGAAGGGAAAATCTAGTATTAATATTCAGAGAGAGAATAAAATAAGAATAAAATAATAATAAGGTAATAATAAAAAAAGGGGCTAGAAGAAATAAATAACGATAAATAGTAATAAAAGGAAAAAAATAAGGAGTACAATAACCAGGCTATAGATCGAACAGTAGAATAGAATATAACAAAAAAAATATAATATAATAAATAATAAAATATAAATGTTAATAATAATACAACAAAAAAAAAAGAAGAAGAGATCATGGGCGTCACTTGGATTAGCTATCGAAAGAAGTTGGAATTGGAGACCATTCTTCTTGAATTTTATTTCGAACGCGGAGGCACAGTGGAGGATATGCAATCACGGCTGATTGCTTTTGCGCGTCAGCAGGACCATTCGGAGGCGGTACAAATCCGCCTGGAGGAGTTAGAAAGAAACTTGTGGAACGATCCCACAGGGGACGCGAGGCTGCTGTCACCCATGTACTTAGATTTGGAGACAAACTCGTCAGACAAACCGACGGCGCCACTTACACTTTTACTGCCCAGGAGTACTTCTACGGCTGCAGGAAGACGCATGCCGACGAAGACGGAGGAACCACCATGGGGACCCGGGAGCCGCACTATTGGATAGGATGACCAAGTGGGGACTCTCATTTGACGGAACGACGGATCCGCTCTGCTTTATAGAGTACATCGAAGAACGGGCCGATACTTGCCGGATCGACCAGAAGTATCTTGCCCCGGCTTTGATAGTGTTGCTGACTGGCCGAGCCGAGAGCTGGTACAGGACCAGTGGCCTACGGAACGCCACTTGGCCGGAGGTTCGTAGGGAGTTTTTAGATTTATTCTTGCCACAACCAAAACAAAAGACTTAAGCAACATACTTGATTACAGAACCTATACTTAACAGCTCCTGTGTTAGCTCGTTTCTTAGCTCGACTGTTAGTTACATATTCGTTCTGCATTCAAGTTAGTTTCCTTTGTTTGACATTTTGTATTTGTTTTAAGCCATTTATTACGAAGTTTTGTGTTAAATTAAACTAAAATTAACTAAAAAAACTGCATTGATAATGTGTTTATTTACTTCAAGTACATAATGAATAATTTTTAGATAAATAAAAATAGCTTTAAGACTAAATTTTGAATGTTTTATATTTATTATAAAAGAGCTTATGAATTATTTTTAAGATAAATAAGAATAAATGTATAAATACAAAGGACTTCATTTGAATAGTATTTATTTAGTTAAAGAAGGTGCTTTAAAATATTTTTAACATAAAAAAAAATGGATCGTCTTCACTGTAACGACCCGAACTTTGTCATCTGATCCTGAGTGCACCTCGCTAATGCGTCCAAGAATCCATTTAGAAGGTGGTAGATTAGGCTCCTTGAGCACTACAAATTCTCAAATTCTCCGTTTCCAAATACCATTGTGCCACTATATGCCACCGTTTCCAAAACCCTTGGACCATGGCTTGCAGCTGAGTCCACCTCTCCAGTCGATTAATTTGCATATCCAGACGGCAGGGTTCAGGCAGGGCAGTATTAGGCCCTCCCGTCAGGAAATGAGCAGGAGTCAGCGGGTCCAATGAGTTATCTCCACTCGGGCACAGTGGGCGAGAATGGATGGCTTCAATTTGGGTCAAAACAGTCGATAGTTCCTCAAACGTTAGAGCCTTTTCTCCAACTATCCGTTTCATATGTAGTTTAATATAGCGAACTCCGGCTTCCCACATTCCGCCAAAATGAGGGGCGGAAGGGTTTATAAAATGCCAAGAAATCCCTTCGTTGGCGAAGAATCTAGCCACTTCCTCATCTTTGGCTTGTTCGATGGCTAGGCGTCGCATTTCATCCAACGTTTTCTGACCGCCATGAAATGTGGTTCCGTTGTCCGAATAAATCAGTGGGTTTCGATCGACAGGCGATAAAACGTTAAAAGGCCGTGATGAAAGCCGTTGTAGTCAGATCACTGACAACCTCGATGTGGATTGCCTTGGTAGTCATGCAGACAAAAATAGAAAACCATGCCTTTCCAATCCGTGGAGTGCGTCCCTTTGATTCCTTGATGGCTATCGGTCCAGCGTAGTCAAGCCTAATGACTTTGCGTTGAAGAAAGCACCGTTTGCATTGGAAAACTGCCTTTCTGACGAGATTGCGGGCGCCCAAAATCCAGTACTGCTGACGAAGATTGGTGAACGTAGCATCAACTCCAGTGTGTAGATTGCAAACGTGGAAATGTCGAACCAGTAGTCCAGCCAGCGGGGAATCTTCGGGTATTAGATTGCTCGATTCTTCCACCGATTCTCATAAGTCCCTGCTCGTCCAGAAATGGGGAGAACCGAATCAAATGCGATTTAGCATTAAGTGGGCGTCTATTCTCTAGCTGTGCATTGTGACGAAGTCACTCGCCCATGTAAATAAATGTTTTATTTTAGGGGAAGGGGTGACGGCCCGCGGGTGACGGCCCGCGGGAGCAGGCTGCTGGGCGATCCCGAGCCGGTTCCAGTCTCTAGCGGAGGGTTCAGGCCGCTGGAAATTCCTGGCCGGTAGAAATTGAGTAATTGTCCCGCCCAGCGTGGGCAATTGGAAGTCGCAATTTTCTAAGCCAAAAACCCACCCCTAAAAGTTCTTGCAAAATCTCGGCCTCCTTCATGTTCTGGCGTTTCCAAAATATAAATTATTCTGGAAGGGACTCTGGGCCGCTGAGTTCATATCTCTGCCGTAGTGCATCCTTACAGGTGGCGCCCGAACAGGGACTCGTCAGGACATGGGGAGATGTAAGAATCCTTACTAAGGCGGATTAAAGCCCCACCAGCCGAGCAAGAGATTTTTAGCGGTGAAAAACATATACATACATACGCACATGCATGCATATGCAAAGGCTAGAAATTGACAGAAACTTCCATAATTGCGACGCACATGCAGCCGCCACAACGGCGCCTCGTGTTTTCGGACCGTTAACGAAAGACAAGGGGAAGAGGAGAAGACGATAGAAAAATGCCATTCAGAAAAGAATAGTACAGCTTCGCCAAACACAGGGCGCAAAAGTTACATTTTTAGGCAATAAGAAAAATCCATGTCGCTGCCTACGCCGACGTCGGCAGAGCTGAGAGAACCGCCGCTGCACGTGCAGATCGTGAGTCGCGGTTATGCATACATATACATACATATACATACATATATATATATACTAATGATTTTCGTCTTGGTTTTCGTCAGGGCGGGTCCTTCAGCCCCGAGGATATACAGATCAAAGTGGATAAATAAAATAAATCAAAGAATAAAATAAATTAAATTAATTGATAAAATAAAATAAATGAAATAAAATAAATAAATAATTAAAATAAATTAAATAAACTGAATAAAATAATAAAATAAAGCGAGGCTTTACATTAATAAAATAAAATAAAAAAATAAATTAATAAAATAAACTCAGGGTACACTGAGAGAAATATAACACACAAAGGCTCCGTACACCCTAAAATAAATTAAATTAGAAAATAAACTCAATAATAAAATAAAGTAAAGCGAGGAAATCATATAGGGAATCAACGGTTACACTGAAAAAAAGGGAGAGCAAATAATAAGCGGAATCAAATAAACGAAAGGGAAGAAATAAAGGAAAAATAAAACGAGACAAACAAGGAAAAGCAGCAAGGCTAAAGGAGAAATATAAAGTAAATAATAAAATAAATAAATACAAAATTAAAATATAATAATTAAATAATAAAATCAAATAAATAAATAATAACATAAAATAAAATATATAGTATAAGTAAATAATATACAATATAAATAATAAAGTAAATAAATAACATATAAAATAAATATTAATAAGAATAAATAGGGTAGATAAAGAAATAAGATAGGCAAGCGAAGAAAAGGGAAATATAAGGAACGGATTAAATGAAATGGAATAAAAAAAAATAAATTAAGAAAGGAAATTTAATTAGGACAAACGGAAAAGAATAAAAGAAAAAGAATACGGCGAGAAACGAGAAGTAAAAGAAAGGAAAGGACAAGACTATAGAAGGAAAAGAAATAAGATAGGAAGACAAAGAATAAAAAAAGGTCGAAGGCAAGGAAAAAACACACTGTGGAAAATAAATAGAGTAAGAAAGTCAAGGAAATAAAGCATCGAAAAAAAGGAGGTAGAAAAGAAAAGGAAAAGAAGGGAAAACCAGAAAAAAATAAGGAAGGGAAAATCAAGTATTAATATTCAGAGAGAGAATAAAATAAGAATAAAATAATAAAAAGGTAATAATAAAAAAAGGGGCTAGAAGAAATAAATAACGATAAATAGTAATAAAAGGAAAAAAATAAGGAGTACAATAACCAGGCTATAGATCGAACAGTAGAATAGAATATAACAAAAAAAATATAATATAATAAATAATAAAATATAAATGTTAATAATAATACAACAAAAAAAAAAGAAGAAGAGATCATGGGCGTCACTTGGATTAGCTATCGAAAGAAGTTGGAATTGGAGACCATTCTTCTTGAATTTTATTTCGAACGCGGAGGCACAGTGGAGGATATGCAATCACGGCTGATTGCTTTTGCGCGTCAGCAGGACCATTCGGAGGCGGTACAGTTAGAAAGAAACTTGTGGAACGATCCCACAGGGGACGCGAGGCTGCTGTCACCCATGTACTTAGATTTGGAGACAAACTCGTCAGACAAACCGACGGCGCCACTTACACTTTTACTGCCCAGGAGTACTTCTACGGCTGCAGGAAGACGCATGCCGACGAAGACGGAGGAACCACCATGGGGACCCGGGAGCCGCACTATTGGATAGGATGACCAAGTGGGGACTCTCATTTGACGGAACGACGGATCCGCTCTGCTTTATAGAGTACATCGAAGAACGGGCCGATACTTGCCGGATCGACCAGAAGTATCTTGCCCCGGCTTTGATAGTGTTGCTGACTGGCCGAGCCGAGAGCTGGTACAGGACCAGTGGCCTACGGAACGCCACTTGGCCGGAGGTTCGTAGGGAGTTTTTAGATTTATTCTTGCCACAACCAAAACAAAAGACTTAAGCAACATACTTGATTACAGAACCTATACTTAACAGCTCCTGTGTTAGCTCGTTTCTTAGCTCGACTGTTATTTACATATTCGTTCTGCATTCAAGTTAGTTTCCTTTGTTTGACATTTTGTATTTGTTTTAAGCCATTTATTACGAAGTTTTGTGTTAAATTAAACTAAAATTAACTAAAAAAACTGCATTGATAATGTGTTTATTTACTTCAAGTACATAATGAATAATTTTTAGATAAATAAAAATAGCTTTAAGACTAAATTTTGAATGTTTTATATTTATTATAAAAGAGCTTATGAATTATTTTTAAGATAAATAAGAATAAATGTATAAATACAAAGGACTTCATTTGAATAGTATTTATTTAGTTAAAGAAGGTGCTTTAAAATATTTTTAACATAAAAAAAAATGGATCGTCTTCACTGTAACGACCCGAACTTTGTCATCTGATCCTGAGTGCACCTCGCTAATGCGTCCAAGAATCCATTTAGAAGGTGGTAGATTAGGCTCCTTGAGCACTACAAATTCTCAAATTCTCCGTTTCCAAATACCATTGTGCCACTATATGCCACCGTTTCCAAAACCCTTGGACCATGGCTTGCAGCTGAGTCCACCTCTCCAGTCGATTAATTTGCATATCCAGACGGCAGGGTTCAGGCAGGGCAGTATTAGGCCCTCCCGTCAGGAAATGAGCAGGAGTCAGCGGGTCCAATGAGTTATCTCCACTCGGGCACAGTGGGCGAGAATGGATGGCTTCAATTTGGGTCAAAACAGTCGATAGTTCCTCAAACGTTAGAGCCTTTTCTCCAACTATCCGTTTCATATGTAGTTTAATATAGCGAACTCCGGCTTCCCACATTCCGCCAAAATGAGGGGCGGAAGGGTTTATAAAATGCCAAGAAATCCCTTCGTTGGCGAAGAATCTAGCCACTTCCTCATCTTTGGCTTGTTCGATGGCTAGGCGTCGCATTTCATCCAACGTTTTCTGACCGCCATGAAATGTGGTTCCGTTGTCCGAATAAATCAGTGGGTTTCGATCGACAGGCGATAAAACGTTAAAAGGCCGTGATGAAAGCCGTTGTAGTCAGATCACTGACAACCTCGATGTGGATTGCCTTGGTAGTCATGCAGACAAAAATAGAAAACCATGCCTTTCCAATCCGTGGAGTGCGTCCCTTTGATTCCTTGATGGCTATCGGTCCAGCGTAGTCAAGCCTAATGACTTTGCGTTGAAGAAAGCACCGTTTGCATTGGAAAACTGCCTTTCTGACGAGATTGCGGGCGCCCAAAATCCAGTACTGCTGACGAAGATTGGTGAACGTAGCATCAACTCCAGTGTGTAGATTGCAAACGTGGAAATGTCGAACCAGTAGTCCAGCCAGCGGGGAATCTTCGGGTATTAGATTGCTCGATTCTTCCACCGATTCTCATAAGTCCCTGCTCGTCCAGAAATGGGGAGAACCGAATCAAATGCGATTTAGCATTAAGTGGGCGTCTATTCTCTAGCTGTGCATTGTGACGAAGTCACTCGCCCATGTAAATAAATGTTTTATTTTAGGGGAAGGGGTGACGGCCCGCGGGTGACGGCCCGCGGGAGCAGGCTGCTGGGCGATCCCGAGCCGGTTCCAGTCTCTAGCGGAGGGTTCAGGCCGCTGGAAATTCCTGGCCGGTAGAAATTGAGTAATTGTCCCGCCCAGCGTGGGCAATTGGAAGTCGCAATTTTCTAAGCCAAAAACCCACCCCTAAAAGTTCTTGCAAAATCTCGGCCTCCTTCATGTTCTGGCGTTTCCAAAATATAAATTATTCTGGAAGGGACTCTGGGCCGCTGAGTTCATATCTCTGCCGTAGTGCATCCTTACAGGTGGCGCCCGAACAGGGACTCGTCAGGACATGGGGAGATGTAAGAATCCTTACTAAGGCGGATTAAAGCCCCACCAGCCGAGCAAGAGATTTTTAGCGGTGAAAAACATATACATACATACGCACATGCATGCATATGCAAAGGCTAGAAATTGACAGAAACTTCCATAATTGCGACGCACATGCAGCCGCCACAACGGCGCCTCGTGTTTTCGGACCGTTAACGAAAGACAAGGGGAAGAGGAGAAGACGATAGAAAAATGCCATTCAGAAAAGAATAGTACAGCTTCGCCAAACACAGGGCGCAAAAGTTACATTTTTAGGCAATAAGAAAAATCCATGTCGCTGCCTACGCCGACGTCGGCAGAGCTGAGAGAACCGCCGCTGCACGTGCAGATCGTGAGTCGCGGTTATGCATACATATACATACATATACATACATATACATACATATATATATATACTAATGATTTTCGTCTTGGTTTTCGTCAGGGCGGGTCCTTCAGCCCCGAGGATATACAGATCAAAGTGGATAAATAAAATAAATCAAAGAATAAAATAAATTAAATTAATTGATAAAATAAAATAAATGAAATAAAATAAATAAATAATTAAAATAAATTAAATAAACTGAATAAAATAATAAAATAAAGCGAGGCTTTACATTAATAAAATAAAATAAAAAAATAAATTAATAAAATAAACTCAGGGTACACTGAGAGAAATATAACACACAAAGGCTCCGTACACCCTAAAATAAATTAAATTAGAAAATAAACTCAATAATAAAATAAAGTAAAGCGATGAAATCATATAGGGAATCAACGGTTACACTGAAAAAAAGGGAGAGCAAATAATAAGCGGAATCAAATAAACGAAAGGGAAGAAATAAAGGAAAAATAAAACGAGACAAACAAGGAAAAGCAGCAAGGCTAAAGGAGAAATATAAAGTAAATAATAAAATAAATAAATACAAAATTAAAATATAATAATTAAATAATAAAATCAAATAAATAAATAATAACATAAAATAAAATATATAGTATAAGTAAATAATATACAATATAAATAATAAAGTAAATAAATAACATATAAAATAAATATTAATAAGAATAAATAGGGTAGATAAAGAAATAAGATAGGCAAGCGAAGAAAAGGGAAATATAAGGAACGGATTAAATGAAATGGAATAAAAAAAAATAAATTAAGAAAGGAAATTTAATTAGGACAAACGGAAAAGAATAAAAGAAAAAGAATACGGCGAGAAACGAGAAGTAAAAGAAAGGAAAGGACAAGACTATAGAAGGAAAAGAAATAAGATAGGAAGACAAAGAATAAAAAAAGGTCGAAGGCAAGGAAAAAACACACTGTGGAAAATAAATAGAGTAAGAAAGTCAAGGAAATAAAGCATCGAAAAAAAGGAGGTAGAAAAGAAAAGGAAAAGAAGGGAAAACCAGAAAAAAATAAGGAAGGGAAAATCAAGTATTAATATTCAGAGAGAGAATAAAATAAGAATAAAATAATAAAAAGGTAATAATAAAAAAAGGGGCTAGAAGAAATAAATAACGATAAATAGTAATAAAAGGAAAAAAATAAGGAGTACAATAACCAGGCTATAGATCGAACAGTAGAATAGAATATAACAAAAAAAATATAATATAATAAATAATAAAATATAAATGTTAATAATAATACAACAAAAAAAAAAGAAGAAGAGATCATGGGCGTCACTTGGATTAGCTATCGAAAGAAGTTGGAATTGGAGACCATTCTTCTTGAATTTTATTTCGAACGCGGAGGCACAGTGGAGGATATGCAATCACGGCTGATTGCTTTTGCGCGTCAGCAGGACCATTCGGAGGCGGTACAGTTAGAAAGAAACTTGTGGAACGATCCCACAGGGGACGCGAGGCTGCTGTCACCCATGTACTTAGATTTGGAGACAAACTCGTCAGACAAACCGACGGCGCCACTTACACTTTTACTGCCCAGGAGTACTTCTACGGCTGCAGGAAGACGCATGCCGACGAAGACGGAGGAACCCACGCGTACGACAAACCACCATGGGGACCCGGGAGCCGCACTATTGGATAGGATGACCAAGTGGGGACTCTCATTTGACGGAACGACGGATCCGCTCTGCTTTATAGAGTACATCGAAGAACGGGCCGATACTTGCCGGATCGACCAGAAGTATCTTGCCCCGGCTTTGATAGTGTTGCTGACTGGCCGAGCCGAGAGCTGGTACAGGACCAGTGGCCTACGGAACGCCACTTGGCCGGAGGTTCGTAGGGAGTTTTTAGATTTATTCTTGACACAACCAAAACAAAAGACTTAAGCAACATACTTGATTACAGAACCTATACTTAACAGCTCCTGTGTTAGCTCGTTTCTTAGCTCGACTGTTATTTACATATTCGTTCTGCATTCAAGTTAGTTTCCTTTGTTTGACATTTTGTATTTGTTTTAAGCCATTTATTACGAAGTTTTGTGTTAAATTAAACTAAAATTAACTAAAAAACTGCATTGATAATGTGTTTATTTACTTCAAGTACATAATGAATAATTTTTAGATAAATAAAAATAGCTTTAAGACTAAATTTTGAATGTTTATTATTTATTATAAAAGATCTTATGAATTATTTTTAAGATAAACAAGAATAAATGTATAAATACAAAGGACTTAATTTGAATAGTATTTATTTAGTTAAAGAAGGTGCTTTAAAATATTTTTAACATAAAAAAAAATGGATCGTCTTCACTGTAACGACCCGAACTTTGTCATCTGATCCTGAGTGCACCTCGCTAATGCGTCCAAGAATCCATTTAGAAGGTGGTAGATTAGGCTCCTTGAGCACTACAAATTCTCAAATTCTCCGTTTCCAAATACCATTGTGCCACTATATGCCACCGTTTCCAAAACCCTTGGACCATGGCTTGCAGCTGAGTCCACCTCTCCAGTCGATTAATTTGCATATCCAGACGGCAGGGTTCAGGCAGGGCAGTACTAGGCCCTCCCGTCAGGAAATGAGCAGGAGTCAGCGGGTCCAATGAGTTATCTCCACTCGGGCACAGTGGGCGAGAATGGATGGCTTCAATTTGGGTCAAAACAGTCGATAGTTCCTCAAACGTTAGAGCCTTTTCTCCAACTATCCGTTTCATATGTAGTTTAATATAGCGAACTCCGGCTTCCCACATTCCGCCAAAATGAGGGGCGGAAGGGTTTATAAAATGCCAAGAAATCCCTTCGTTGGCGAAGAATCTAGCCACTTCCTCATCTTTGGCTTGTTCGATGGCTAGGCGTCGCATTTCATCCAACGTTTTCTGACCGCCATGAAATGTGGTTCCGTTGTCCGAATAAATCAGTGGGTTTCGATCGACGGGCGATAAAACGTTAAAAGGCCGTGATGAAAGCCGTTGTAGTCAGATCACTGACAACCTCGATGTGGATTGCCTTGGTAGTCATGCAGACAAAAATAGAAAACCATGCCTTTCCAATCCGTGGAGTGCGTCCCTTTGATTCCTTGATGGCTATCGGTCCAGCGTAGTCAAGCCTAATGACTTTGCGTTGAAGAAAGCACCGTTTGCATTGGAAAACTGCCTTTCTGACGAGATTGCGGGCGCCCAAAATCCAGTACTGCTGACGAAGATTGGTGAACGTAGCATCAACTCCAGTGTGTAGATTGCAAACGTGGAAATGTCGAACCAGTAGTCCAGCCAGCGGGGAATCTTCGGGTATTAGATTGCTCGATTCTTCCACCGATTCTCATAAGTCCCTGCTCGTCCAGAAATGGGGAGAACCGAATCAAATGCGATTTAGCATTAAGTGGGCGTCTATTCTCTAGCTGTGCATTGTGACGAAGTCACTCGCCCATGTAAATAAATGTTTTATTTTAGGGGAAGGGGTGACGGCCCGCGGGTGACGGCCCGCGGGAGCAGGCTGCTGGGCGATCCCGAGCCGGTTCCAGTCTCTAGCGGAGGGTTCAGGCCGCTGGAAATTCCTGGCCGGTAGAAATTGAGTAATTGTCCCGCCCAGCGTGGGCAATTGGAAGTCGCAATTTTCTAAGCCAAAAACCCACCCCTAAAAGTTCTTGCAAAATCTCGGCCTCCTTCATGTTCTGGCGTTTCCAAAATATAAATTATTCTGGAAGGGACTCTGGGCCGCTGAGTTCATATCTCTGCCGTAGTGCATCCTTACAGGTGGCGCCCGAACAGGGACTCGTCAGGACATGGGGAGATGTAAGAATCCTTACTAAGGCGGATTAAAGCCCCACCAGCCGAGCAAGAGATTTTTAGCGGTGAAAAACATATACATACATACGCACATGCATGCATATGCAAAGGCTAGAAATTGACAGAAACTTCCATAATTGCGACGCACATGCAGCCGCCACAACGGCGCCTCGTGTTTTCGGACCGTTAACGAAAGACAAGGGGAAGAGGAGAAGACGATAGAAAAATGCCATTCAGAAAAGAATAGTACAGCTTCGCCAAACACAGGGCGCAAAAGTTACATTTTTAGGCAATAAGAAAAATCCATGTCGCTGCCTACGCCGACGTCGGCAGAGCTGAGAGAACCGCCGCTGCACGTGCAGATCGTGAGTCGCGGTTATGCATACATATAAATACATATACATACATATACATACATATATATATATACTAATGATTTTCGTCTTGGTTTTCGTCAGGGCGGGTCCTTCAGCCCCGAGGATATACAGATCAAAGTGGATAAATAAAATAAATCAAAGAATAAAATAAATTAAATTAATTGATAAAATAAAATAAATGAAATAAAAAAATAAATAATTAAAATAAATTAAATAAACTGAATAAAATAATAAAATAAAGCGAGGCTTTACATTAATAAAATAAAATAAAAAAATAAATTAATAAAATAAACTCAGGGTACACTGAGAGAAATATAACACACAAAGGCTCCGTACACCCTAAAATAAATTAAATTAGAAAATAAACGCAATAATAAAATAAAGTAAAGCGATGAAATCATATAGGGAATCAACGGTTACACTGAAAAAAAGGGAGAGCAAATAATAAGCGGAATCAAATAAACGAAAGGGAAGAAATAAAGGAAAAATAAAACGAGACAAACAAGGAAAAGCAGCAAGGCTAAAGGAGAAATATAAAGTAAATAATAAAATAAATAAATACAAAATTAAAATATAATAATTAAATAATAAAATCAAATAAATAAATAATAACATAAAATAAAATATATAGTATAAGTAAATAATATACAATATAAATAATAAAGTAAATAAATAACATATAAAATAAATATTAATAAGAATAAATAGGGTAGATAAAGAAATAAGATAGGCAAGCGAAGAAAAGGGAAATATAAGGAACGGATTAAATGAAATGGAATAAAAAAAAATAAATTAAGAAAGGAAATTTAATTAGGACAAACGGAAAAGAATAAAAGAAAAAGAATACGGCGAGAAACGAGAAGTAAAAGAAAGGAAAGGACAAGACTATAGAAGGAAAAGAAATAAGATAGGAAGACAAAGAATAAAAAAAGGTCGAAGGCAAGGAAAAAACACACTGTGGAAAATAAATAGAGTAAGAAAGTCAAGGAAATAAAGCATCGAAAAAAAGGAGGTAGAAAAGAAAAGGAAAAGAAGGGAAAACCAGAAAAAAATAAGGAAGGGAAAATCAAGTATTAATATTCAGAGAGAGAATAAAATAAGAATAAAATAATAAAAAGGTAATAATAAAAAAAGGGGCTAGAAGAAATAAATAACGATAAATAGTAATAAAAGGAAAAAAATAAGGAGTACAATAACCAGGCTATAGATCGAACAGTAGAATAGAATATAACAAAAAAAATATAATATAATAAATAATAAAATATAAATGTTAATAATAATACAACAAAAAAAAAAGAAGAAGAGATCATGGGCGTCACTTGGATTAGCTATCGAAAGAAGTTGGAATTGGAGACCATTCTTCTTGAATTTTATTTCGAACGCGGAGGCACAGTGGAGGATATGCAATCACGGCTGATTGCTTTTGCGCGTCAGCAGGACCATTCGGAGGCGGTACAGTTAGAAAGAAACTTGTGGAACGATCCCACAGGGGACGCGAGGCTGCTGTCACCCATGTACTTAGATTTGGAGACAAACTCGTCAGACAAACCGACGGCGCCACTTACACTTTTACTGCCCAGGAGTACTTCTACGGCTGCAGGAAGACGCATGCCGACGAAGACGGAGGAACCCACGCGTACGACAAACCACCATGGGGACCCGGGAGCCGCACTATTGGATAGGATGACCAAGTGGGGACTCTCATTTGACGGAACGACGGATCCGCTCTGCTTTATAGAGTACATCGAAGAACGGGCCGATACTTGCCGGATCGACCAGAAGTATCTTGCCCCGGCTTTGATAGTGTTGCTGACTGGCCGAGCCGAGAGCTGGTACAGGACCAGTGGCCTACGGAACGCCACTTGGCCGGAGGTTCGTAGGGAGTTTTTAGATTTATTCTTGACACAACCAAAACAAAAGACTTAAGCAACATACTTGATTACAGAACCTATACTTAACAGCTCCTGTGTTAGCTCGTTTCTTAGCTCGACTGTTATTTACATATTCGTTCTGCATTCAAGTTAGTTTCCTTTGTTTGACATTTTGTATTTGTTTTAAGCCATTTATTACGAAGTTTTGTGTTAAATTAAACTAAAATTAACTAAAAAACTGCATTGATAATGTGTTTATTTACTTCAAGTACATAATGAATAATTTTTAGATAAATAAAAATAGCTTTAAGACTAAATTTTGAATGTTTATTATTTATTATAAAAGATCTTATGAATTATTTTTAAGATAAACAAGAATAAATGTATAAATACAAAGGACTTAATTTGAATAGTATTTATTTAGTTAAAGAAGGTGCTTTAAAATATTTTTAACATAAAAAAAAATGGATCGTCTTCACTGTAACGACCCGAACTTTGTCATCTGATCCTGAGTGCACCTCGCTAATGCGTCCAAGAATCCATTTAGAAGGTGGTAGATTAGGCTCCTTGAGCACTACAAATTCTCAAATTCTCCGTTTCCAAATACCATTGTGCCACTATATGCCACCGTTTCCAAAACCCTTGGACCATGGCTTGCAGCTGAGTCCACCTCTCCAGTCGATTAATTTGCATATCCAGACGGCAGGGTTCAGGCAGGGCAGTACTAGGCCCTCCCGTCAGGAAATGAGCAGGAGTCAGCGGGTCCAATGAGTTATCTCCACTCGGGCACAGTGGGCGAGAATGGATGGCTTCAATTTGGGTCAAAACAGTCGATAGTTCCTCAAACGTTAGAGCCTTTTCTCCAACTATCCGTTTCATATGTAGTTTAATATAGCGAACTCCGGCTTCCCACATTCCGCCAAAATGAGGGGCGGAAGGGTTTATAAAATGCCAAGAAATCCCTTCGTTGGCGAAGAATCTAGCCACTTCCTCATCTTTGGCTTGTTCGATGGCTAGGCGTCGCATTTCATCCAACGTTTTCTGACCGCCATGAAATGTGGTTCCGTTGTCCGAATAAATCAGTGGGTTTCGATCGACGGGCGATAAAACGTTAAAAGGCCGTGATGAAAGCCGTTGTAGTCAGATCACTGACAACCTCGATGTGGATTGCCTTGGTAGTCATGCAGACAAAAATAGAAAACCATGCCTTTCCAATCCGTGGAGTGCGTCCCTTTGATTCCTTGATGGCTATCGGTCCAGCGTAGTCAAGCCTAATGACTTTGCGTTGAAGAAAGCACCGTTTGCATTGGAAAACTGCCTTTCTGACGAGATTGCGGGCGCCCAAAATCCAGTACTGCTGACGAAGATTGGTGAACGTAGCATCAACTCCAGAAATCGGGAGAACCGAATCAAATGCGATTTAGCATTAAGTGGGCATCTATTCTCTAGCTGTGCATTGTGACGAAGTCACTCGCCCATGTAAATAAATGTTTTATTTTAGGGGAAGGGGTGACGGCCCGCGGGTGACGGCCCGCGGGAGCAGGCTGCTGGGCGATCCCGAGCCGGTTCCAGTCTCTAGCGGAGGGTTCAGGCCGCTGGAAATTCCCGGCCGGTAGAAATTGAGTAATTGTCCCGCCCAGCGTGGGCAATTGGAAGTCGCAATTTTCTAAGCCAAAAACCCACCCCTAAAAGTTCTTGCAAAATCTCGGCCTCCTTCATGTTCTGGCGTTTCCAAAATATAAATTATTCTGGAAGGGACTTTGGGCCGCTGAGTTCATATCTCTGCCGTAGTGCATCCTTACAGGTGGCGCCCGAACAGGGACTCGTCAGGACATGGGGAGATGTAAGAATCCTTACTAAGGCGGATTAAAGCCCCACCAGCCGAACAAGAGATTTTTAGCGGTGAAAAACATATACATACATACGCACATGCATACATATGCAAAGGCTAGAAATTGACAGAAACTTCCATAATTGCGACGCACATGCAGCCGCCACAACGGCGCCTCGTGTTTTCGGACCGTTAACGAAAGACAAGGGGAAGAGGAGAAGACGATAGAAAAATGCCATTCAGAAAAGAATAGTACAGCTTCGCCAAACACAGGGCGCAAAAGTTACATTTTTAGGCAATAAGAAAAATCCATGTCGCTGCCTACGCTGACGTCGGCAGAGCTGAGAGAACCGCCGCTGCACGTGCAGATCGTGAGTCGCGGTTATGCATACATATACATACATATACATACATATATATATATACTAATGATTTTCGTCTTGGTTGCGCCGCCATCAGGGCGGGTCCTTCAGCCCCGAGGATATACAGATCAAAGTGGATAAATAAAATAAATCAATGAATAAAATAAATTAAATTAATTGATAAAATAAAATAAATGAAATAAAATAAATAAATAATTAAAATAAATTAAATAAACTGAATAAAATAATAAAATAAAGCGCGGCTTTACATTAATAAAATAAAATAAAAAAATAAATTAATAAAATAAACTCAGGGTACACTGAGAGAAATATAACACACAAAGGCTCCGTACACCCTAAAATAAATTAAATAAGAAAATAAACTCAATAATAAAATAAAGTAAAGCGAGGAAATCATATAGGGAATCAACGGTTACACTGAAAAAAAGGGAGAGCAAATAATAAGCGGAATCAAATAAACGAAAGGGAAGAAATAAAGGAAAAATAAAACGAGACAAACAAGGAAAAGCAGCAAGGCTAAAGGAGAAATATAAAGTAAATAATAAAATAAATAAATACAAAATTAAAATATAATAATTAAATAATAAAATCAAATAAATAAATAATAACATAAAATAAAATATATAGTATAAGTAAATAATATACAATATAAATAATAAAGTAAATAAATAACATATAAAATAAATATTAATAAGAATAAATAGGGTAGATAAAGAAATAAGATAGGCAAGCGAAGAAAAGGGAAATATAAGGAACGGATTAAATGAAATGGAATAAAAAAAAATAAATTAAGAAAGGAAATTTAATTAGGACAAACGGAAAAGAATAAAAGAAAAAGAATACGGCGAGAAACGAGAAGTAAAAGAAAGGAAAGGACAAGACTATAGAAGGAAAAGAAATAAGATAGGAAGACAAAGAATAAAAAAAGGTCGAAGGCAAGGAAAAAACACACTGTGGAAAATAAATAGAGTAAGAAAGTCAAGGAAATAAAGCATCGAAAAAAAGGAGGTAGAAAAGAAAAGGAAAAGAAGGGAAAACCAGAAAAAAATAAGGAAGGGAAAATCAAGTATTAATATTCAGAGAGAGAATAAAATAAGAATAAAATAATAAAAAGGTAATAATAAAAAAAGGGGCTAGAAGAAATAAATAACGATAAATAGTAATAAAAGGAAAAAAATAAGGAGTACAATAACCAGGCTATAGATCGAACAGTAGAATAGAATATAACAAAAAAAATATAATATAATAAATAATAAAATATAAATGTTAATAATAATACAACAAAAAAAAAGAAGAAGAGATCATGGGCGTCACTTGGATTAGCTATCGAAAGAAGTTGGAATTGGAGACCATTCTTCTTGAATTTTATTTCGAACGCGGAGGCGCAGTGGAGGATATGCAATCACGGCTGATTGCTTTTGCGCGTCAGCAGGACCATTCGGAGGCGGTACAGTTAGAAAGAAACTTGTGGAACGATCCCACAGGGGACGCGAGGCTGCTGTCACCCATGTACTTAGATTTGGAGACAAACTCGTCAGACAAACCGACGGCGCCACTTACACTTTTACTGCCCAGGAGTACTTCTACGGCTGCAGGAAGACGCATGCCGACGAAGACGGAGGAACCCACGCGTACGACAAACCACCATGGGGACCCGGGAGCCGCACTATTGGATAGGATGACCAAGTGGGGACTCTCATTTGACGGAACGACGGATCCGCTCTGCTTTATAGAGTACATCGAAGAACGGGCCGATACTTGCCGGATCGACCAGAAGTATCTTGCCCCGGCTTTGATAGTGTTGCTGACTGGCCGAGCCGAGAGCTGGTACAGGACCAGTGGCCTACGGAACGCCACTTGGCCGGAGGTTCGTAGGGAGTTTTTAGATTTATTCTTGACACAACCAAAACAAAAGACTTAAGCAACATACTTGATTACAGAACCTATACTTAACAGCTCCTGTGTTAGCTCGTTTCTTAGCTCGACTGTTATTTACATATTCGTTCTGCATTCAAGTTAGTTTCCTTTGTTTGACATTTTGTATTTGTTTTAAGCCATTTATTACGAAGTTTTGTGTTAAATTAAACTAAAATTAACTAAAAAACTGCATTGATAATGTGTTTATTTACTTCAAGTACATAATGAATAATTTTTAGATAAATAAAAATAGCTTTAAGACTAAATTTTGAATGTTTATTATTTATTATAAAAGATCTTATGAATTATTTTTAAGATAAATAAGAATAAATGTATAAATACAAAGGACTTAATTTGAATAGTATTTATTTAGTTAAAGAAGGTGCTTTAAAATATTTTTAACATAAAAAAAAATGGATCGTCTTCACTGTAACGACCCGAACTTTGTCATCTGATCCTGAGTGCACCTCGCTAATGCGTCCAAGAATCCATTTAGAAGGTGGTAGATTAGGCTCCTTGAGCACTACAAATTCTCAAATTCTCCGTTTCCAAATACCATTGTGCCACTATATGCCACCGTTTCCAAAACCCTTGGACCATGGCTTGCAGCTGAGTCCACCTCTCCAGTCGATTAATTTGCATATCCAGACGGCAGGGTTCAGGCAGGGCAGTACTAGGCCCTCCCGTCAGGAAATGAGCAGGAGTCAGCGGGTCCAATGAGTTATCTCCACTCGGGCACAGTGGGCGAGAATGGATGGCTTCAATTTGGGTCAAAACAGTCGATAGTTCCTCAAACGTTAGAGCCTTTTCTCCAACTATCCGTTTCATATGTAGTTTAATATAGCGAACTCCGGCTTCCCACATTCCGCCAAAATGAGGGGCGGAAGGGTTTATAAAATGCCAAGAAATCCCTTCGTTGGCGAAGAATCTAGCCACTTCCTCATCTTTGGCTTGTTCGATGGCTAGGCGTCGCATTTCATCCAACGTTTTCTGACCGCCATGAAATGTGGTTCCGTTGTCCGAATAAATCAGTGGGTTTCGACTCCCCTAATGTGTTCCGTTGTCCGAATAAATCAGTGGGTTTCGATCGACGGGCGATAAAACGTTAAAAGGCCGTGATGAAAGCCGTTGTAGTCAGATCACTGACAACCTCGATGTGGATTGCCTTGGTAGTCATGCAGACAAAAATAGAAAACCATGCCTTTCCAATCCGTGGAGTGCGTCCCTTTGATTCCTTGATGGCTATCGGTCCAGCGTAGTCAAGCCTAATGACTTTGCGTTGAAGAAAGCACCGTTTGCATTGGAAAACTGCCTTTCTGACGAGATTGCGGGCGCCCAAAATCCAGTACTGCTGACGAAGATTGGTGAACGTAGAATCAACTCCAGAAATCGGGAGAACCGAATCAAATGCGATTTAGCATTAAGTGGGCATCTATTCTCTAGCTGTGCATTGTGACGAAGTCACTCGCCCATGTAAATAAATGTTTTATTTTAGGGGAAGGGGTGACGGCCCGCGGGTGACGGCCCGCGGGAGCAGGCTGCTGGGCGATCCCGAGCCGGTTCCAGTCTCTAGCGGAGGGTTAATAAAATAAACTCAGGGTACACTGAGAGAAATATAACACACAAAGGCTCCGTACACCCTAAAATAAATTAAATAAGAAAATAAACTCAATAATAAAATAAAGTAAAGCGAGGAAATCATATAGGGAATCAACGGTTACACTGAAAAAAAGGGAGAGCAAATAATAAGCGGAATCAAATAAACGAAAGGGAAGAAATAAAGGAAAAATAAAACGAGACAAACAAGGAAAAGCAGCAAGGCTAAAGGAGAAATATAAAGTAAATAATAAAATAAATAAATACAAAATTAAAATATAATAATTAAATAATAAAATCAAATAAATAAATAATAACATAAAATAAAATATATAGTATAAGTAAATAATATACAATATAAATAATAAAGTAAATAAATAACATATAAAATAAATATTAATAAGAATAAATAGGGTAGATAAAGAAATAAGATAGGCAAGCGAAGAAAAGGGAAATATAAGGAACGGATTAAATGAAATGGAATAAAAAAAAATAAATTAAGAAAGGAAATTTAATTAGGACAAACGGAAAAGAATAAAAGAAAAAGAATACGGCGAGAAACGAGAAGTAAAAGAAAGGAAAGGACAAGACTATAGAAGGAAAAGAAATAAGATAGGAAGACAAAGAATAAAAAAAGGTCGAAGGCAAGGAAAAAACACACTGTGGAAAATAAATAGAGTAAGAAAGTCAAGGAAATAAAGCATCGAAAAAAAGGAGGTAGAAAAGAAAAGGAAAAGAAGGGAAAACCAGAAAAAAATAAGGAAGGGAAAATCAAGTATTAATATTCAGAGAGAGAATAAAATAAGAATAAAATAATAAAAAGGTAATAATAAAAAAGGGGCTAGAAGAAATAAATAACGATAAATAGTAATAAAAGGAAAAAAATAAGGAGTACAATAACCAGGCTATAGATCGAACAGTAGAATAGAATATAACAAAAAAAATATAATATAATAAATAATAAAATATAAATGTTAATAATAATACAACAAAAAAAAAAGAAGAAGAGATCATGGGCGTCACTTGGATTAGCTATCGAAAGAAGTTGGAATTGGAGACCATTCTTCTTGAATTTTATTTCGAACGCGGAGGCACAGTGGAGGATATGCAATCACGGCTGATTGCTTTTGCGCGTCAGCAGGACCATTCGGAGGCGGTACAGTTAGAAAGAAACTTGTGGAACGATCCCACAGGGGACGCGAGGCTGCTGTCACCCATGTACTTAGATTTGGAGACAAACTCGTCAGACAAACCGACGGCGCCACTTACACTTTTACTGCCCAGGAGTACTTCTACGGCTGCAGGAAGACGCATGCCGACGAAGACGGAGGAACCCACGCGTACGACAAACCACCATGGGGACCCGGGAGCCGCACTATTGGATAGGATGACCAAGTGGGGACTCTCATTTGACGGAACGACGGATCCGCTCTGCTTTATAGAGTACATCGAAGAACGGGCCGATACTTGCCGGATCGACCAGAAGTATCTTGCCCCGGCTTTGATAGTGTTGCTGACTGGCCGAGCCGAGAGCTGGTACAGGACCAGTGGCCTACGGAACGCCACTTGGCCGGAGGTTCGTAGGGAGTTTTTAGATTTATTCTTGACACAACCAAAACAAAAGACTTAAGCAACATACTTGATTACAGAACCTATACTTAACAGCTCCTGTGTTAGCTCGTTTCTTAGCTCGACTGTTATTTACATATTCGTTCTGCATTCAAGTTAGTTTCCTTTGTTTGACATTTTGTATTTGTTTTAAGCCATTTATTACGAAGTTTTGTGTTAAATTAAACTAAAATTAACTAAAAAACTGCATTGATAATGTGTTTATTTACTTCAAGTACATAATGAATAATTTTTAGATAAATAAAAATAGCTTTAAGACTAAATTTTGAATGTTTATTATTTATTATAAAAGATCTTATGAATTATTTTTAAGATAAATAAGAATAAATGTATAAATACAAAGGACTTAATTTGAATAGTATTTATTTAGTTAAAGAAGGTGCTTTAAAATATTTTTAACATAAAAAAAATTGATCGTCTTCACTGTAACGACCCGAACTTTGTCATCTGATCCTGAGTGCACCTCGCTAATGCGTCCAAGAATCCATTTAGAAGGTGGTAGATTAGGCTCCTTGAGCACTACAAATTCTCAAATTCTCCGTTTCCAAATACCATTGTGCCACTATATGCCACCGTTTCCAAAACCCTTGGACCATGGCTTGCAGCTGAGTCCACCTCTCCAGTCGATTAATTTGCATATCCAGACGGCAGGGTTCAGGCAGGGCAGTACTAGGCCCTCCCGTCAGGAAATGAGCAGGAGTCAGCGGGTCCAATGAGTTATCTCCACTCGGGCACAGTGGGCGAGAATGGATGGCTTCAATTTGGGTCAAAACAGTCGATAGTTCCTCAAACGTTAGAGCCTTTTCTCCAACTATCCGTTTCATATGTAGTTTAATATAGCGAACTCCGGCTTCCCACATTCCGCCAAAATGAGGGGCGGAAGGGTTTATAAAATGCCAAGAAATCCCTTCGTTGGCGAAGAATCTAGCCACTTCCTCATCTTTGGCTTGTTCGATGGCTAGGCGTCGCATTTCATCCAACGTTTTCTGACCGCCATGAAATGTGGTTCCGTTGTCCGAATAAATCAGTGGGTTTCGATCGACGGGCGATAAAACGTTAAAAGGCCGTGATGAAAGCCGTTGTAGTCAGATCACTGACAACCTCGATGTGGATTGCCTTGGTAGTCATGCAGACAAAAATAGAAAACCATGCCTTTCCAATCCGTGGAGTGCGTCCCTTTGATTCCTTGATGGCTATCGGTCCAGCGTAGTCAAGCCTAATGACTTTGCGTTGAAGAAAGCACCGTTTGCATTGGAAAACTGCCTTTCTGACGAGATTGCGGGCGCCCAAAATCCAGTACTGCTGACGAAGATTGGTGAACGTAGCATCAACTCCAGAAATCGGGAGAACCGAATCAAATGCGATTTAGCATTAAGTGGGCATCTATTCTCTAGCTGTTCATTGTGACGAAGTCACTCGCCCATGTAAATAAATGTTTTATTTTAGGGGAAGGGGTGACGGCCCGCGGGTGACGGCCCGCGGGAGCAGGCTGCTGGGCGATCCCGAGCCGGTTCCAGTCTCTAGCGGAGGGTTCAGGCCGCTGGAAATTCCCGGCCGGTAGAAATTGAGTAATTGTCCCGCCCAGCGTGGGCAATTGGAAGTCGCAATTTTCTAAGCCAAAAACCCACCCCTAAAAGTTCTTGCAAAATCTCGGCCTCCTTCATGTTCTGGCGTTTCCAAAATATAAATTATTCTGGAAGGGACTTTGTGCCGCTGAGTTCATATCTCTGCCGTAGTGCATCCTTACAGGTGGCGCCCGAACAGGGACTCGTCAGGACATGGGGAGATGTAAGAATCCTTACTAAGGCGGATTAAAGCCCCACCAGCCGAACAAGAGATTTTTAGCGGTGAAAAACATATACATACATACGCACATGCATACATATGCAAAGGCTATAAATTGACAGAAACTTCCATAATTGCGACGCACATGCAGCCGCCACAACGGCGCCTCGTGCTTTCTGACCGTTAACGAAAGACAAGGGGAAGAGGAGAAGACGATAGAAAAATGCCATTCAGAAAAGAATAGTACAGCTTCGCCAAACACAGGACGCAAAAGTTACATTTTTAGGCAATAAGAAAAATCCATGTCGCTGCCTACGCCGACGTCGGCAGAGCTGAGAGAACCGCCGCTGCACGTGCAGATCGTGAGTCGCGGTTATGCATACATATACATACATATACATACATATACATACATATATATATATACTAATGATTTTCGTCTTGGTTGCGCCGCCATCAGGGCGGGTCCTTCAGCCCCGAGGATATACAGATCAAAGTGGATAAATAAAATAAATCAATGAATAAAATAAATTAAATTAATTGATAAAATAAAATAAATGAAATAAAATAAATAAATAATTAAAATAAATTAAATAAACTGAATAAAATAATAAAATAAAGCGAGGCTTTACATTAATAAAATAAAATAAAAAAATAAATTAATAAAATAAACTCAGGGTACACTGAGAGAAATATAACACACAAAGGCTCCGTACACCCTAAAATAAATTAAATAAGAAAATAAACTCAATAATAAAATAAAGTAAAGCGAGGAAATCATATAGGGAATCAACGGTTACACTGAAAAAAGGGAGAGCAAATAATAAGCGGAATCAAATAAACGAAAGGGAAGAAATAAAGGAAAAATAAAACGAGACAAGGAAAAGCAGCAAGGCTAAAGGAGAAATATAAAGTAAATAATAAAATAAATAAATACAAAATAAAAATATAATAATTAAATAATAAAATCATAATAAATAATAACATAAAATAAAATATATAGTATAAGTAAATAATATACAATATAAATAATAAAGTAAATAAATAACATATAAAATAAATATTAATAAGAATAAATAGGGTAGATAAAGAAATAAGATAGGCAAGCGAAGAAAAGGGAAATATAAGGAACGGATTAAATGAAATGGAATAAAAAAAATAAATTAAGAAAGGAAATTTAATTAGGACAAACGGAAAAGAATAAAAGAAAAAGAATACGGCGAGAAACGAGAAGTAAAAGAAAGGAAAGGACAAGACTATAGAAGGAAAAGAAATAAGATAGGAAGACAAAGAATAAAAAAAGGTCGAAGGCAACGAAAAAACACACTGTGGAAAATAAATAGAGTAAGAAAGTCAAGGAAATAAAGCATCGAAAAAAAGGAGGTAGAAAAGAAAAGGAAAAGAAGGGAAAACCAGAAAAAAATAAGGAAGGGAAAATCAAGTATTAATATTCAGAGTGAGAATAAAATAAGAATAAAATAATAAAAAGGTAATAATAAAAAAAGGGGCTAGAAGAAATAAATAACGATAAATAGTAATAAAAGGAAAAAAATAAGGAGTACAATAACCAGGCTATAGATCGAACAGTAGAATAGAATAAAACAAAAAAAATATAATATAATAAATAATAAAATATAAATGTTAATAATAATACAACAAAAAAAAGAAGAAGAAGAGATCATGGGCGTCACTTGGATTAGCTATCGAAAGAAGTTGGAATTGGAGACCATTCCTCTTGAATTTTATTTCGAACGCGGAGGCACAGTGGAGGATATGCAATCACGGCTGATTGCTTTTGCGCGTCAGCAGGACCATTCGGAGGCGGTACAGTTAGAAAGAAACTTGTGGAACGATCCCACAGGGGACGCGAGGCTGCTGTCACCCATGTACTTAGATTTGGAGACAAACTCGTCAGACAAACCGACGGCGCCACTTACACTTTTACTGCCCAGGAGTACTTCTACGGCTGCAGGAAGACGCATGCCGACGAAGACGGAGGAACCCACGCGTACGATAAACCACCATGGGGACCCGGGAGCCGCACTATTGGATAGGATGACCAAGTGGGGACTCTCATTTGACGGAACGACGGATCCGCTCTGCTTTATAGAGTACATCGAAGAACGGACCGATACTTGCCGGATCGACCAGAAGTATCTTGCCCCGGCTTTGATATTGTTGCTGACTGGCCGAGCCGAGAGCTGGTACAGGACCAGTGGCCTACGGAACGCCACTTGGCCGGAGGTTCGTAGGGAGTTTTTAGATTTATTCTTGCCACCGCGCTATTATCAGCGATTGGAGGATGAGATTAGGACACATTTTCAGAGACCCAATGAGCCTTTTAAGGAGTATCTGCTAGACCTGCGCCTGCAGATGCGTCGGGCAGGATTCACGACGGAACGAGAGCTGGAACGAGTCTACGGTAATATGCTGCCGGAATATCAATTGTTTGTCAGGAGACAGGATTTTCGCACTCTGGCGGAACTGACTGGTGGTCGACCATAAATCAGCAGGACCCGAACCCACGGGCACCACCGATTTCTCGCGCCACTACGGATGCGGACCGCACGGCCTGCAGGCCGCAGACGAACACCATGCAGGGAAATTTCAGTAGGAACGTGTCGGGCAACGACACCGGGGCAGGCACCAGTAAACGTGCGGGAGGCATGTAGGAACTGCGGTCAACCCGGACATTTTTCGGCGGAATGCCGGAGCCAGAGATTGATTTTCTGCTGGGACTGTGGACGACGAGGAGTATGGGCATTCGAGTGCTGCCGACGACAGGTTTCGGGAAACGGAAACGGGCCTCGCGTGACCGTGAATCACCCGAGGGACCCAGCAAACCCGAACAATTAGTAAGAGGAACCCTCCATCAACACCAGGGACGCATCCGAGCCGCCATAGAGATGGAAGGGCGACGATTTATGGCCACACTGGACACGGGAGCTACGCATAGCTTCATCAGCGAAGATTTTTCCAAGAAATTAGACAACAAACGGAACATGAGAGACATATGGACGCAGGTCAAGCTCGCCGACGGGACATGCCGAGAGCTGACGAGGGCGCTAGCAGCAATCATCCACTGTGGGGATTGCAGTACGCCGGCCATCCGGCTGGTGATGTCAGACGTTTTGGACGATGTGCTGCTGGGCATGGATTTTTTGTGCGGCATCGGAGCCACCATCCAGTGTGGGGGACAGGCCCTCAACTTGATGCCGGACGAGCACACCAAGCCGCCGTGGGCACGGACACGGGGAACAGTAGGCGCTACACGCGCGGAGCAACAGGCGAAGGTTACAGGAAGAAGAGATAGGGAAAAGGTCACAGGAAGAAGAGATAGGGAAAAGGTCACAGCAAGAAGAGATGGGGAAAAGGTTACAAGAGGAAAAAAGGAAAAGGTTACGAGAAGAAAAGTTAAAAGAGGAAACCTCACGACCAGGACGAACCCCCAGGGAAGCCCTTAGCAAGCCACCAGGAGTTCGTCAAGGAGTCAGACTCCCAGGGAAGCCCTTAGCAAGCCACCAGGAGTCAGACACACTCGGGCCTTCTGCGGAACGACGAGGAGTATCGGCGAGGAACCAATTAGGAGGAATAGCAGAAGAAACGCATCGAGGTTTATTACCCAGGAGGGGCCGATTGCCACACAAGGACCAGTACCCAGGCCGCGTACTGTTCAAGGACAATTGCCGATCCCTGCCCCTCGGGCAGCGAGTCGGAATTCACGCATGGAAACAGCCATGGATACGGAGGTACCTACGACTAGTCGAGCAAGCAGCTGGAGCCATGTTTTGCCCGTGGCTAACGCCACCGCCGCGCAGCGGAACCCATTTCGCACCTCCAAGAAGCGTGTCCACTTCCAGGACCACGCCGAGGAAACGCCGGAGCAGAACGCGCCCCTTTGCGGCATTGTCGACTCGGTGAACCATTCACCTGAGGAACCGGACCCGCCGGAGTCGGAACAAAGATACCCAGAGCCCTGGGTGGAGGAATTCCTGGAGCAGGAATTAAGAAAATTCGAGAATCTGGCCGCAGTATCCCACATCGCGGAGCACCGGATTGTAATTCGCAACGACCGCCCAATAAAACAAAGGTATTTTCCCCGGAATCCGGCCATGAGAGCCGTTATTGATAAGCAGATAGACGAGCTTCTTAGGGACGGCCGCATCGAGCCGTCTAAGAGCCCGCACAGCGCCCCCATTGTGATCGCGGCCAAGAAGAACGGTGACGCACGGATGTGCATCGACTACAGACAGCTAAATGAGGACTCTGTGCCGGATGCATACCCGCTGCCAAGGATCCACCAGATCTTTGAGCGACTACGGAACGCCAAGTTCATTTCGACGTTGAACTTGAAGAATGGTTACTGGCAAATTCCTGTGGCTCGGGATAGCTGGGAATGTACGGCCTTCACGGTTCCTGGCCGAGGTCTATTCCATTGGCGAGTTATGCCATTTGGACTCCACTCGGCGCCAGCGACGTTTCAGCGGGCACTTGACACGGTAATCGGTCCGGACATGGAGCCGCATGCGTTCGCTTGCCTGGACGGACGCCGACGCCCAGTACCAGGGGATGGTGCCCTAGAAATGGCCGCCCCAGCTGTAGACATGCGAACCTTATTTATCGACCAACCGAGGGAAGGGACCCTCGTCGGTTACAATGACCCCCACTCCTGGCAACCACGCGAGGACCAGCGCCACCGGCGGGCCCGGCCGGAATAGTGGTCGTCATCAGCAGCGACGACAGCGACGTCGTGCCTGACGGGCGATTCTGCGCGCTCCGAGTGGACGCCACGCCACCAACTATGTCAGCACCTCGAGTGAAGTCGACACCACCATCGCCGGGGTCGCCGACCCTGCTGCCCTGGGAGGACCCACGAGCAGATGAGGGACCCAGGGTGGTGACCGACGAACAGGTTGCGGAGCTGACCGCCTGCTTCGGGGTATAGACTCCGGAACTGCTGGCGGCACTGGTGCCCATACCAGGGCCATGGGGAGAAGCCCTGACCGGCGACCACGGGCCCCCGCCGCTGGTGGAGAGGAAAGTGACGCCGCTGACGCCTCCAGTACGACCCGGCCGCGGACGGCAACGAGGCCGTACACGTCTCGCCGTATTCACCGAGGGACCGGGAGGAGCAGCCAGTAGGGGTGCGCTGCATCCCCACGCGGAAGGGCTGGAGGCCACAAACGCCCCGGTCACCATCCCCGGACACATACGCCGGTATATTTGGGCCAGGGCCATACCAGGCCGGACCAATGCGTATACGGTGCGCGGCCAGCCGTTCGGCCGACACCACCGCAACCGGAGAGAGAGCATGACGCGGGAGACGGCGCGCCGTGCCGTGGGACGATTCCCCTTCAGAGTCGTCGGAAGAGGAGGAGGAGTCGCCGGAAGCCAGGGGCCCCCGAGAAGAGCCTTGGATCACAGCACCAGCGGAGTGGTCCACGCCAGGAGGGAGACTGCCGGCGCTGCTGATCGCCAGGATCCAGGCACGGCTGGGAACCAGAGGACGACGCACCAGGCGATATTCCCCGGAACCGCTGCCCTTGTTCCTCGTCCAAATCAGCACTTCAGGGAAGGTGCGGGTCTTCGTTCGCCCCCCCCCCCCCCCGCGAAGTAGGATGGGGGTGTGACGAAGTCACTCGCCCATGTAAATAAATGTATATAGTAGGTCAATTTTGTAAATAATAGGGTAAGAATAGGTTAATCTTGTAAATAATAGGGTGTAGAGAGTAAGGAATAGGGACGTAGGCGGTGGCCACCGGCCACACACACCGGCCACACACTCCGGCAACACACTCCGGCAACATCGCCGGCAACATGACCGGCAACATCGCCGGCAACACGATCGGGACGGAACGACCCGCATCCCGGAGGACCGAAACGGGAGCCGCGGACCAGCGAGCGGCGAAGAGAGCGTTCGGGGGGCACAGGCCTACGACGCGGACGCCGGCAGAGCAGCGGAATTCAGATCCGCCACCTGCTCGCTCAGGAGAGAGCGAGAGGTAAATAGTGTCAGCAGAAGAACGGCTGGAACCCGGAACGGCGCGTGCCAACGATCGCGGCAGCGCTGCCGCCAGCGGGAGAGTCGAATTAGGTCAAGGCGAGTTTTGCAATCAAATTTGCATTCACTCGCGATTTGGCCTTAGGAAGAATCAGCAGCAAGTTTTCGATACAAGTGTGTGTGAGAGTGAACAGTAGTGTGAAAGAAGGAGACAGAAGACCAGTAGCAGCAAACATAAAATTGGCTGAAGTTTTTACATTGGGTAAGCGAGGCGAGCCGCCCTATATTTTATACAAACATCGAGATTTCGGGTTGTGTAACAGATAGAAGGAAAGAGTGGGGAAGAGTAGGGTAGAGCTAAGGAAATGATTTATATTTAAGACGCTATAAAAATGAGAATAAACCCATGATGAAGACACATGCTATCGACTATTTTCTTACCCCATTCATAGCAAACTGCATCACCCTCTGCTCCCCTCCTCCCCATATAGCGGCCGTTGGGTAATCCCAGGCTCCGAATTGGGCAGGACGGGAAAAGGAGCGCCCCGCTGCTGAGATTAATTCCGGGCGCGGGCGAGGGCGCGGACGGCGGCTGTTGGGTTTCCCCAAGCCGCCTGTCCAATCTTAGAGTGCGCCGTAGGGATTAGCCCAGGCGCCCTCAGGCGATCGCGAGTCAGGGAGGATATTTTAGGGGAAGGGGCGACGGCCCGCTGTTGGATAATTCCGGGCGGGGCCGCCACGCCGCGGCCGTTAGGTTCAGACCAGGCCGCGGGGTTAGGTTTGGGTTGTGGGCGCGGGAGCAGGCTGCTGGGCGATCCCGAGCCGGTTCTCGGGTCTCGAGTCTCTAGCGGAGGGTTCAGGCCGCTGGAAATTCCCGGCCGGTAGAAATTGAGTAATTGTCCCGCCCAGCGTGGGCAATTGGAAGTCGCAAAATCTCGGCCTTCTTCATGTTCTGGCGTTTCCAAAATTTATATTATTCTGGAAGGGACTCTGGGCCGCTGAGTTCATATCTCGGCCGTAGTGCATCCTTACAGTGCATCCTTACAGAGGTCGGTATGGCCAGCCAAGACGGACCCTTCCACCACAGTCGATGCTCCAGAAGCTTAGACGGATGAAGTCCTCGAGAAGCACAGTCAGCAGGGTTGTCCTCTGTGCTTACGCGGTTCCAGCAACTGCGAGGAAAGTCGTTCAGGATCTCAGCCGTTCGGTTGCAAACGTAGGTGTTCCAATGTCGTGGGGAAGCTGAAAGCCAGTGCAACACAATTTCCGAATCGGTTCAGCAGGTCGTGCTGTAAATAGAAATCGGTAGTGAGGTTTTGACAACCGTGAGCAATCGAGAAAGAAGTAATTCTCCATTTAGTTCTAAACGTGGTATCGAGACGGGCTTGATCGGGGCTACCCGGGTTTTGGCAGCAACAAGGGTTATTTGGAAACTGAGTCCAACTGAAACACGAGCGTAGACTACCGCACCATAGGCATTTGTGGATGCGTCAGCCAATCCGTGTAGTTGAACGTCTTGAAATGGTGACCCAAAGTATCGTGGCATTTGGCATCGCGTGAGGGTTAGCAAATCCTCCACCAAGGCTTTCCACCGCGAGCGTAGTGTTTCAGGAAGTGGATCATCCCATTGCTGAACACTCGTCCAGCTTTCTTGGAATATCAGCTTGAGTAAAACTGTGACCGGTGCTACAAGTCCGAGTGGGTCATAGACTCTAGATAGCTGCGGCAAGAGTTCCCTTATCGTCACGGAACTGGTCGAATCGCATTCCTTGATGTTGATGTACATCACGTCCTTTCCGGGATTCCATTGGATGCCAAGAACTTTAATGGGGGACTCCGCGTCTGATTTGTTGAGAAGCTGGATTGGCTCATAGCATCTGTCCTCCAGCGGCAATGATTTTAGAAGACGCCAACTGTTGAAACTCCACTTCCGTAGTTTGAATTGCGACTTGTCCATAAGCTCGTCTTTAAAAATCATGAGTTCTTCAAATGAGTTGCACCCCGTTAAAACATCATCTACATAGGCATCGTAAAGGAGCGCGTGGGCTGTTGCGGGGAACTCATGGCGATGATCGTCGGCTAATTGTTTGAGAACTCGAACAGCCAGAAATGGGGACGGTGCCAATCCATAGGTAACCGTCAAAAGGCGATGCGCTGAAAATTGGTGTGCGGCTTGCAGACTTGCATGCCTCGGAACATCTGTTCGATGTCAGCACATTATACAAACTGATACTGCCGGAAGCGTAGGCAAACGCCGATAAGATCCCGCTGAATCGGCGGACCAATTTGAAGTCGATCATTGAGAGACACTCCAGAGCTGTTCTTTCCCGATCCATCGAAAACTACGCGACATTTCGTGGTCAAACTGTCCAGTTTGATGACAGCGTGGTGTGACAAATAGAAGCAGGTTTCTGGGGACTCGTCCATTTGAGCCGGTGTCAGCTGTTCCATATGGCCACGTCGTAAGTAGTCGTCCAGAAAAGCTTCGTACTGCTGCTTCAATTCCGGAAATCGACGAAATTTGCGTTCCGATGAGAACCAGCGATTGATGGCCTGTGGTACGGTTGCTTCAACCGGCGGTGTCTGCTCCTTGAAGGGGTACTCGACTACATAAACCCCGTCCAAAAGAGCCTGGCTAGGCTGTAGACTATCCATGTCTATGAAAAAACGAACCATTGTATTTAGGTCCGCGTGATGAGTAACGGCCGAAGACAGGTGATCATCACATGCATTGTAAGAGCCTATAATAATCCAACCAAAAACAGTATTCAGAGCCAAAGGATTTTCGTTCTCCGGTATATAGAGACCAGAGTTGATCTGATCCCACGATGACATCGATGGATCCTGGCGTGCAGAATGTGGGATCTGCCAAAGGAAGCTTACAGATTTGCTTTCACGTCGAAGATGAGGTGTCAATAGCCTGGGCCGGAAGTGAGGATGTCAGCGAATTGAGAATAAACGAGACTAGGTCGATAATTTGATTCGAATGACGAGAGCGCAGCTTGATATGTGTGCGACCTCGGGTAACGCCTGCGCTGTTGGCTGCGAGACCGAGAACAGACATCCAGGCGTGTGTTCGACGAACGCCTATTCGCTGGACATATGATTCTGACGCTAAGGTTATCGTAGATCCAGTGTCCAAGAGCAGCCTGCAGGTGGTTGTATTTCAGAGTAACAGAGTCTGCGAACTTGAAGCTGTAATATTCTCCAGGGTGTGATGAGTGAAAATATTTTCCGCAGGAGGTGCACTCCCCAAATGATGATTTTCCTGAAGCGGCTGATTGTGGAGTGGATGGACGTATGCCGCTATCCGTGCTGGCTATCTCCTGGAAGTTACTTCTTTGACCTGGCTGCGCCGAGCTGTGAAACAAGGTGTGATGCTTGCGGCGACAGATCCGACAAGTATGTCTAGAAGTACAGTTATTTGCCATGTGATTCGGGCTGAGGCAATTGAAACAGAGCTTCTTCGTCTTAAGAAACTCCTGGCGAGATGCGTGGCAAGAGCGATGAATCGCGGGCATTTAAACAATTGATGATTCTGCTGGCACAATGTACACTTGGGTTCTTCTAAAATCTTAAAAACTGGTTAATGGTCACACCCGTTTCCTCGGAGTCTGCGCATTGCGCCCAAGCATGGCGAGTCGGTATCCAATTTTGACAATAGGGTGAAGATTAGCCAGGGATCACGCTCTTCGCAGTTGAGGGCGCGCAAGCCCCGAATAACTTCATCTGCACCATCGGCCAGTTTACGCACTGTGCTGGTATTAGAAGTCGTAGCGCTTGGAAGTGTCATGAAACTGTTTAAGAATGATCTTATAATCACCGACGGTTTATTATATCGCTGGTTAAGCCGCTCCAATGCTTCACGATAGTTTTCATTTGTCACTGGAATATGTTTAACTAAGTTGAGCGCTTCTCCGGCCAGGTACGATTTGAGATAATGAAATCGTTGGCAATTTGTCAGGTTCGGTTTGAAGACAATCGAGTCCGTAAACATATTTGAAAAGTGTTTCCAGTCCAGTTTCCAGTTGATTCGCTCGAACTGGAAATCCACATGGGTTTTTTGGGATACATTTACTCCTGGAGCAGTGGTCTTAGCACTGTAAGACATATGATCCCGCAGAATGTTGCTTAGAATTGCGTGTGTGGCGTAGTGCTTCTCCTCATAGGCATCAAAATCGTCGTCCGGATTTTCCCAATCCGACTCCGATTGGAAAGCATGCAGCTCTTCAGAAAGCCGCACAAACCGCAAATAATTGTCTTGAACTTGCGCCAGGCGCACCACTAGTGTGTCCACTGATTGAATTTCATCAACAAATTTTAGGGCATTATTATGCGCACGGGTGATTTGGCTTTTGCAGAAGCGCCGTTGTTGAATCACAATCCGCATAGCGATCGAGAGAAGAGAACGATTCTATACGATATTTGAATCTATAGATCACGGTTGACAAAAAACATAATAGTCAACTCAAATAGTCGAAAATAACCAGTTCCGGGTAAATCCGGCTCTGAAGGACCAATTTTATGTTTATAAATGAAACCGCCTAGTGTTACTGTGATTATCTATTTATTGGTTATTTACGAACAGTTTCTGTTTGTTGTTTGCAACCGCGATGCGTCCGATTGATCTGAGAGCAAAAATGTAATTAATTATGCTTGGGCTAAGTACACTCTCATTCACTTGTTCTTGTCGAAGTTGTAAACAAGTTACAGTTAGGAATTAGAATTGCATGGAAAAGTACTGAGTAAAGCTCGTACGCAGGTGCAGCAATGCAATGCTCGCGTAGCTACCCATGATAAGGCTAATGGCAACCGCGATCAACATAAGTAAAGAAAACTAATACAGGGCGTCTCGTTCCCAAACAGGCAATTTCCAATAACTTCTCCAACAACTCCTCGATATTACTTTCCTCTGCCGTTTGGTATGCTTCCATTCTGGCAATCTGCGAGCCGATTTTTTTGAGGCGTCATACTCGTAGCAACAAGTTGCAGTACATATGTTGCATTTCCAGTCGGAATGGGCTGAAAGAGGCAATCGATAGATCGATTAGGTTTCGTAGAGTAGGGTCAGAGGGGGAAGTGAGGTAGGTCGGGAGCAAACCGGTGAAGATGGCGGGAGAAGTGGCTCTTGCCCTTAAGGCTTGGCCGTTGCACCCGAAGATAAACGGTTTCTAAGCCGGAGCAACGGGTAGCAGTCCAAGCTCATAAAGGGAGGCGAAAACGGCCAGGTTAGGGCAGTGCAATACGGATCGCGTGAGCAGAGGAGGTTCGGGAAATTAGACGAGATTAAAAGAAACGTGAGGAAGGAAATTAAGTGAAAGTGAATTTATTATTAAATTAGGAATTTCTTTTCAGCGTGGCAGTGAAAGAATCACTGGCCACGGCATTTTTTTCGGATTTACCTACCGTTTTTATTACCTCATACCTCTGTGTCCGCCCCGTTGAGTGTCCGCGTATATGTGGATGAGTCGCTGACGAACCGCCAGGCCGAGTCCGTTTTGCTGCTGAGGAGGCGCCCAGGGCCATTCGCCGTCGCTGACCAGACGCCGGCAGGGAACTATCCGGGAGCCAGCCGGAAGTCGCAGAGACGCCACCTCCTCGTCGTCAATATACGGGATTTTGGTGAGTCCGTGCCAATCAAGGGCCGGCGTGATCCGGCCGAGTGCTATCGTGGTGCAAACGGGGCCTTAGATCCCCTGTATATGCGGTTATATACATTTGCCGCCGTCGCGAGCCGCCTTCTAGGCCGCACACCGCTTGCACATGCACCTGCAATTAAGTAGTTATTAGTTTTATGTAAATTATTGGTTTCAAAATTACTTACTTGTTCAACTGCGTTTTTTGTCCTCCGCGTCTCCCACTTGCGCCAGGGATTAAAGGTATTATTAAAGGTATTAAAATATTAACATGAATTCTGAATAGAGTATTTACCTGGGGGGGAATGAGCCGATCGCCAGGCCGCCTGGAGTAGGCCCCGGTCCGCCGGAGATGGGTGGTGCTCCTTGATGAACCGGTGGCACCACAGTATGGGTGAGTGCGTCGTGGCGATTCTATCGCAGCCACCAATTGTCAAAGCTGTCGTCCCATTTGTTTTGTGTTTTTTTATTGTTTACGTTTATTTTATAGAGATGCGTAAAGTAGTATGTGAGACGTACAATATTTCGGTATCGATTGTTCGGACTGTGGGCATCGGGTCGGACCCGCCCTGATATGGCGCCCAATATGGCGCCCAAATTTTAAACAAAAAATAAAAAGATAGCGAGATGACGACGTCTCGTCAGGCCACGTCCTGGGTCATCAGCCCCTCAATCGGTGGCTTGTGAGGCCTATTTTACGGCCTGCAATTGCACCGAGGACCTGTGGACTGGTGGCCAAGGCGTAGGCAGTTATTTTGAGTGGGATATTTGTTTTTTTAGGCAGAACGGGAGGCTTGAGTCGCAGGAAGGCGGACAATTGCTCCCGGACACAGTTCGCAGTAATTCTGCGGTGGCAAGGAGGTGGCATCCGGGCGCGAAGGCGACGGATTTGCATCCCTTGCGCCGCAGAACCATGCAGGAAGCGCGTGAAACACTGTGATAAAAAAACTGTGATATAAAAGATAGGGATTGTTTATTTATATTTATGTACAGTAGGTTATTTTCAATGTTAATTGTGTAGATGTGCAGGTCCAGGTGTTTTTCTGGCGTATGGGGGTTTCTGGAATCATCTTGGTGGTAAGGTCGTGACCCGCAGGTCTCGCTGCGCGTTGCACGGCTACTTATTTGTGGTTAAACATACACATATCGTTATAAATTTTCACATAAATATTTACTGATTCATCGTTGGTCGTTAATGGTTAGCTGTTGGTTTCTAGTTTGTTTATTTTTGTTAGGTGTTTAAGGAGTAAGCTCAATAAAATGGCAGAGGGAGAAGGGCACGGTTACGGGCTTAGGTCGAAGGGTCTCTCAACCCAGGAAGAGGAGATGTGGACCACGGATGCGGAGGGTGCTGTGGGATACGCGCCGTTACGAGTGTCAATGGGTTTGGCCAGGACACCGCCGTCGCGACCACAAGACCAGAAGACGGAGGAGCACAAGCAGCCAAAAGCGTTGGATTTTGGGGCGATCGGAGCCGCAGCTGACCAACTGTTGGAGACGGATTCCGTTCCGACCTTCGGTCCAGTTCCAGAATCCGTCCGTGGATTCCGCTGCAAAGTCAGCAGTGAACCTTGGGCTGGCGCAGGCAGCGGAAACGTTCCGCAAGTCTCAGGAGGCTGGGATCAGCCAGAGTCTGCGGGACGAGATGCGGGCAGGTTTCCTGGAGATGATGCAGCTGATGAACGAGGTTTTGAGACCGCCTGTCCCTTAGAGGCCCGTTCCAGGCGGGATCCAGAGCCAACGTCCGCAGCAGCAGTCACCATTTCCAGCGGGACGACAGCAGCAGCAACCGCGACAGTCACCTCCAGTTGGGCGAGCGATACCCAGGCACTGAGGTTGCCATCCACGCAGGCCAGGGGTGCACCGGAGCTGGGCAAGACCTACAGCAGCAGCCCAGTAGACTCGACAGAAGCGGAGGAGGGGCGGCAGGCCGACCGCGGTGACCGAAACTGGTGCGTGGAGGACCGTCGGGCTGGCGAGTTCCGTGACGAGCGGCTGTATGCCAACTGGGACGTGGGAGGCAATTCCCATGGCACCAGGGTGGACCGCTGGAACATCTCCTTCAACGGCGTGGACGAGCGGAGTCATGTCGAGGGCTTCTTGTTTCGCCTGGAGTACCTGCAGAGGCAGTCGCGCTGTCCGTGGGTGGAGGTACTGCGGAACTTCCATACGCTGCTGACGGGAAGGGCGTTGGAGTGGTTCTGGATCCACGTGCAGCAGCACCGGCTGGACAACTGGAACCAGCTGCGCCGGGCTCTGTTGGACAGGTTCCAGGGCCACGAGACGGAGCATCAGCGGATGCATCGGCTTCTGCAGCGGGAGCAGCAGCCCGGAGAGTCGGTGGACGACTACCTGCACGCACTGCAAACACTTGCGTCTCGGCTGAGGAAGCCAATGGCGGAGCGGCACCTGGTGAAGGTAATGAAGAAGGGCTTGAGAGAGGGAATTGCGCGCTTCACCTACGCGATGGAGCTACTTACGGTGGATGTGCTGCGCCAGGAGAGCCTCGAGGTGGAGCGTAGCTTCGGACGCCGTGCTCGGGCCCAATACCAGTCACCAGAGCGCTACCCAGGGCCAGAGCGGAACCGGGTCAGCGAAGCGTTTGCTGCAGAGCCGGACGAGGACGAGCAGGCCCCGCAGGTAGAGGAGGTGCGGGAGAGGCCCCGAAATCCTTTCAGGAGCGGATGCTGGAATTGCGGAGCCATGGATCACGGCTTCCGGGACTGCGACCAGGAGCTGCGGAAGGTGTTTTGCTTCCGATGCGGAAAGGCAGACACCGTCGCCCCCAAATGCCCAAAGTGTGCGGGAAACGGACGCAAGGCGATCCGAGAGCGGGAGGAGCTCGTCTTGGGAGGAACCCCGCGAAGTAGGAGGGCCTACGGAAGAGACTGTTAAGCATAAGGATATAAATAATAAAACTAAGCTTAGATACTTACCCTATGAGGACCGAATGCGCCGATATTTGGAGGCAAGGAGCCGGATTTTCTGGGCACACCAGCTGAGTGGCATGCGGAAGGTTTCCCGCACGGTCAGGAAGGCCCGAGATCGGTTCTGGAAACGGCAGGAGAAACGAAGGGAGGTCGTCGCAGCGGTAAAACGTAGTGGAATCCGAGATCCTAGGCCCTTCGCCAAGATAAAAGCGCTGGCGGTAGTGGGACCATGTGCCGGCCACGAAGTGAAGAAGGCCGAAGAAATCCACGCTAAGGAGATGGAACGCTACGCGGACCAGGAGGACGACGACGAGGAGAAGCCAGACCCCGAATCCTGGACGTTATACGGGGCCGAGTTCCGGGAGCTGGAGAAGATTAAGCGGCGGTTTCTCACTTTTAAGAAGGATGGCCTGGGAACCACCGGACTCTAGAAGCACACCATTGAGCTAGTGGAAGGCGCACGGATTTTTAAGAACCGGCCCTATCCGATGTCTCCGGCGAAGCAGAAGGTGGTCGAGGACGAAGTCGATAAGATGCTGGCCTTGGGAGTCATCGAGGAGAGCAAGAGCCCATGGAGCAACCGGACGACGGTAGTATCGAAGCCTGGAAAGGACAGGTTCTGTTTAGATGCCAGGAAGCTGAACGAGGTGATGGTGAAGGATGCTTACCCCTTGCCTAGTATCGATGGAATTCTGTCCAGAATCGATCAAACGCATTTCATCTCCAGCGTGGATTTGAAATTCGCGTTCTGGCAGATCGAGCAAGGAGTTGACGGCGTTCACGGTCCCTGGTAGGCCCCTTTACCAGTTCAGGGTGATGCCCTTCGGACTCTGCAATGCGGCGCAGCGGTTGGTGAGACTCATGGATCGAGTAATCCCAGCCGAAATTCGATCCAATGTGTTCGTGTACCTGGATGATCTGCTCATACTGGCTCCGGACATCGAGACGCACTTCTGCTACCTACGACGAGTCGCCGAGTGCCTAAGAGAAGCGGGATTAACCATCGGCATGAGGAAATCGAAGTTCTGCTTCAAATCTTTAGCTCACCTTGGGTTCATCGTAGGTGGAGGTCGTCTGCGCATGGACCCGGGTAGGGTGGCAGCGATCCGGAGCATGCCAGAGCCAAGAACGATGAAGGAGGTGCTTTTCTCGGCACCGCTGGCTGGTACCGGCGCTTTGTGATGAACTTCGCGACGATGGCGGCGCCTCTAACCGAAGCGCTCAAGAAGACAGGGAACCAAAAGTTTTCGTTGAGTCCGGAGGCGCAACTGGCTGTGGAAGCATTGAAGATGTCACTAACCACGGCGCCGGTCCTGGTGCATGCGGACTTCAAGCGGCATTTTTATATCCTGTCTGACGCGTCACACATCGGAGTGGGTGCCGTACTTTTCCAAAAGGATGCGGACAACCAGGAGCAGCCGATCGCGTTCTTCTCGGCGAAGATGAACAGGCACCAGGTGAATTACACCGTCACCGAGAAGGAATGCCTCGCGGCGCTCCTGGCGATCCGGAAATTCCGGCCTTATGTGGAGGGCATGCCATTCACATGCATCACCGATCACGTCAGTCTTAAATGGCTGATGTCAATGAAGGACCTTTCAGGACGCCTGGCTAGGTGGTCGCTGCAGCTTCAGGGGCTCAACTTCAGCATCGAGCATCGGAAGGGCAGCGAGAACGTGATGGCAGACACGCTCTCGCGATGCGTGGAAGAGATTTCCCTGGACCCAACGGAGTTGCTGGGTTTCGAGACCACGGAGTTTTCTGGGGATGAGTACCAGGAGTTAGTCCGAGAAGTGCAGGAGAACGCGGATAACTTACCGGATCTTAGGATCGAGGACGGGTTCATCTTCAAGTGAGTCTCCCCGGCAACGGTAAAGGACGAGGTGAACGGATCGGCGTGGAAGCTCTGGATACCGCAGAGTCTGACCCACAGCATAGTTGAGCGAGCCCATACGGACCCAAAGGCAGCTCACAGCGGAATGGGAAAGACACTGGAGATCCTGCGACGGCAGTTCTACTGGCCTGGGATGATGCTGCAGGTGCGCGAGTTCGTCCGGAGATGCCAGGTGTGCAAGGAGTCGAAGGCGCCGAACCACCGGATGATGGTCGGGATCGGAGAACGGGTACAGACGGAGCGACCATTCCAGAAGCTGTACATCGACTTCCTTGGCAAGTATCCGAGGTCGAGGAAGGGGCATGCCTGGATACTTATCGTAGTGGACCACTTCTCCAAATATGCGTTTTTGAAGGCCATGAGAGACGCGACAGCCTCGAACGTGGTAGATTTCCTCATCAGCGAGGTGTTCTACAAGTTCGGGGTCCCAGAAGTGGTGCATTCGGATAATGTACGGCAGTTCACATCAAGGATCTTCGAGCAGGCGATGGAGAGTTTCGGTATCCGACACCATAAGACGCCGATATACTCTCCACAGAGCAATGCAGCGGAGCGGGTGAACCGGAGCGTGCTGGCAGCAATTCGAGGGTTCCTGGAGAACGACTATCGGGAGTGGGACGCCTATCTTCCGGAGATCGAGGTGGCCCTCTGCAACGCAGTCCACTCGGCGACGGGCAAACATCTTCCTGCATGGTTCCAGCTACCGACTGGCAAGGAAGCTGCAGTCGCTGCGTGACCACGAGCTGGCCGGGATGGCAACGGCCGACAAACTCCGAGTCGTGCAGGAGAAGGTGCGTAAGAGCCTGGAGACCTCTTACGATCGCAGTCGCCAAAGGTATGACCAGAGAGCGAGGGTGTTCGCCGCAAAGCCAGGTCAGGAGGTGTACCGCCGGAACTTCGTCCTCAGTGACTTCGGGAAGCAGTTCAACGCCAAGTTTGCCAAGAAGTTCCTGAAGGCCAGGGTGGTGAAGGCGGTCGGCAGCAACGCATACGAGTTGGAGGATATGCAGGGCAGGAGTTTGGGCGTGTACCACGCCAAGGACATCCGAGTGTGACCTGGAAAAGGAGAACACAAAGTACACAAGGACAGACGACCGGATTTGGAGTACTTCCCGTAAGGCGTGGGCCCCGCCTTGGGCACCGTTCGGAACTGCACTGTGGACGCCGATCCAAACGCTCCCAATGATCTTGTCGAGCCGCTGGAACCCGTAGCATCTCTCCAAATCCTTGGGTGGTTTTGCATTTCCAGTCGGAATGGGCTGAAAGAGGCAATCGATAGATCGATTAGGTTTCGTAGAGTAGGGTCAGAGGGGGAAGTGAGGTAGGTCGGGAGCAAACCGGTGAAGATGGCGGGCAATTTAAGAGAAGTGGCTCTTGCCCTTAAGGCTTGGCCGTTGCACCCGAAGATAAACGGTTTCTAAGCCGGAGCAACGGGTAGCAGTCCAAGCTCATAAAGGGAGGCGAAAACGGCCAGGTTAGGGCAGTGCAATACGGATCGCGTGAGCAGAGGAGGTTCGGGAAATTAGACGAGATTAAAAGAAACGTGAGGAAGGAAATTAAGTGAAAGTGAATTTATTATTAAATTAGGAATTTCTTTTCAGCGTGGCAGTGAAAGAATCACTGGCCAAGGCATTTTTTTCGGATTTACCTACCGTTTTTATTACCTCATACCTCTGTGTCCGCCCCGTTGAGTGTCCGCGTATATGTGGATGAGTCGCTGACGAACCGCCAGGCCGAGTCCGTTTTGCTGCTGAGGAGGCGCCCAGAGCCATTCGCCGTCGCTGACCAGACGCCGGCAGGGAACTATCCGGGAGCCAGCCGGAAGTCGCAGAGACGCCACCTCCTCGTCGTCAATATACGGGATTTTGGTGAGTCCGTGCCAATCAAGGGCCGGCGTGATCCGGCCGAGTGCTATCGTGGTGCAAACGGGGCCTTAGATCCCCTGTATATGCGGTTATATACATTTGCCCCCGTCGCGAGCCGCCTTCCAGGCCGCACACCGCTTGCACATGCACCTGCAATTAAGTAGTTATTAGTTTTATGTAAATTATTGGTGTCAAAATTACATACTTGTTCAACTGCGTTTTTTGTCCTCCGCGTCTCCCACTTGCGCCAGGGATTTGTGTAGCACGATAAAGAAATCATCAGTGCCCGGTTGTGGCGCGTGTATTTTAGCGGAGAGCCGCTTCTTCTCCGCTGCCGCAGTCTCGGTGCGAGCGCATCTCGGGCTAGGGTTTGGTTTCGCAGGGCACATCGAGTTATCTACCAAGTCCAAGCAATATTAATCATAAGCGAAACTGAAATATTTATAAGGTATTAAAATATGAACATGAATTCTGAATAGAGTATTTACCTGGGGGGGAATGTGCCGCTCGCCAGGCCGCCTGGAGTAGGCCCCGGTCCGCCGGAGAGAGTATCGATTGTTCGGACTGTGGGCATCGGGTCGGACCCGCCCTGAGGATCTGAGCTAGCCCGGCGTTGCCCAGGAAGATGCAGTTCCGCAACACATATATGCAAAATGCCTTTGCTTTATCTGTTAAGACCGTTTTTGTGCGGTCTTTAAAAGGTTTCCCAATCCATTCATCCCGTAGTTTCTGTTTATATTCCTTGGCATGCTACCGATCTTACTTTCAAATTTTCGTATTAAACTGTGTGACTGCATTATATAAATAACACAGAAAAACTCTGATTTGCCATTTAAAGTACACATTTCGGTCCTGCTAAATGGTAGATGTAAGGTATTTGTATTAAAAATCACTTAAGGGGGGAGACACATTTTTTCTTGAAAATTTTTTTTGCTTTAATAAATAGTTTATTATTCTTAGAATACATAGTAAAAGTTTTATTACAGTATTTAAACTCTAAGTGCTTCAAATGAAGCGCGTACGCAAGGTACACAAGTGTAAAAGTACGCACGTCAAAAACTTTAAACGGCCTTTTCTCCTCTTTCAATTTTTCTAATTTTACCCATGCTGCGGACACGATTCACGAAAAAGTATGCGACATATCGGAATGAATCAAAAAGTATTATATTCTGCATGAATGTATCTTTTATTTGAACCAAATTGGTTTTAAGACAAAATAAGTTTTAGTATTTTTTAAGATGGCGGAAAGTCAAAATTACCCTCTGAAAAACGAAATTTTATGTTCAAAACTGTGCTGAATTTGTTCGGCTTCATTTCATTTGTGTTTTTTTGGTTCAAATATAAGATATACTTATTGTCAATACAAATAAATTTTGTTTTTGAATTTCCGACTTGGATTACGGGCTGACTCGTGTCCGGAATGGGGGCACCTTTAAAAACTCGGAGCTGCCATTGCGCTGCCACAAGTCCGCCATTTTGTAAAATGTGGCTAATTACAAATTTTTTGTATCATCTTTGATATTATTTTAATATATCTCTAAAGTTTCACATGGATTGATTACTTATTTCCTAAACAAAAAAAAATTTTTAAAACATGTCCATATTTTAACTGTCTATATGTGTCTCTCCCCTTAACTGTTGCCATATGATTTAGTTATTTAAAAACGCTAAAAAATAGCATATTTAAACCCTTGCAGGGTATTATAATTTCAGTCAGTGAAGGAGACATCTCCCTACACAGTATATATATTTTTGATGAGGATCAACAGCCGAGTCGATCTAGCCATGTCCGTCTGTCCTTCTGTCCGTTTCTACGCAAACTAGTCCCTCAGTTTTAAAGCCATCTGAATGAAACTTTGCAGTTAGTTTTCTATATACCCTCACACGTACATATGTCTGAACGAGCCAGATATATCATATACATAGCTACCATAGGAACAATCGGAATATTTTTAGAAAAAATTTTTATTTTGTGAGTTTCTAACATATTTTCATCAAAGTTGAGATTCAGCCGTTTTATATTATTCCTTTTGCTGATGTTTTGCTATTATTGTTGCAAAAAGATCTTTAAAAATATAGTACAATAATATGTTTTAGGTTATAATCCATTTATCCATTTTTATTCATCAGTTGCAACTTTAATTGACTTTAATTTTTTTGGGTATTAAAACTAACATTTGTATGCCTAAGAAAATTAGAAAAATAAAATTAGGGCTTTCACATGCATAAAAGCGGGAATCTTCAACGATGACTCCAGAAATGAATAACTTTTTTATTGTTTAACTTTTAAAATCGGTGTGACCCAAGTCGCATTACAAAAGAGATCCGAGCAAAATAACACATATAATTTTCTCTTTCTAGGTTCTAATGAAGTTTCTAATGAATGAAAACTTCATTAGTGTGTCATAAGGTCATAAGAGTTTCACACGGTTGGACTGTGTGGCAAGACATTATTGCTAAACAGCCAAATGCCCTAAAGAGTGGGTTGAGGCTCTTAAAACTGCCCTACAGTACCACTTGTCATCAATAGGCCTTTGTAATCAACAATTCATCAACGTGCCGACTGCGACGTCGGCAGAATCGACACTCTCAGTCGGCAATCGTGTCGAAGCCGACTCTCTCGCGCTCTCATTTCCTCTCTGTTGATGAATTATTGATGAAAAATTTGTCATGCACTCTCGCTCTCTCAGTAATATAAGCGGGGTGAGTTTTTTAGTTGCGTTTTAGCTTCTGAATAAGTTAGGAGAAAAACATCTTAGATGGCGAAAGTGAAAGTTAAAGTTAAATTGTTTAAAAATTCAATTTTTAGTTTAAAAGTTTGTAGCAATTGTATTAGTGTTAGTGCAATTATATGGAAAACAATGGAATTATATTAAATACAGTGCGATTATATAAAAATATGTGAAATTATATAGAAATTAACATGTCATCAACATTTAATCAACATGTCATCAACATTTAATCAACAATTCATCAACAATTCATCAACAATTCATCAACAATTCATCAACAATTCATCAACAATTCATTAACAATTCATCAACAATTCATTAACAATTCATCAACAATTCATCAACTTTTCATCAACATGTCATCAACTTTTCATCAACATGTCATCAACTTTTCATCAACTTTTCATCAACATGTCATCAACTTTTCATCGATTCAATTCATCGATTAATTGTTGATGAAATGTTGTTGATGACAGCCTAGGACATGCCCATGTTAAATTCATCAACAATTTGTATGGCAATTCATCGATGATTCATCAACAACACCCCTTTGGCTGTTGATGAATTGTTGATTAAACGTTGATGACTGGTACTGCAGGGTGGTTTTAAACACAACATACGATATACTAATATTAATATTATATTAAATATTTTCCTCACTTGCTTTTAATTATTTCGAATGTAAATTTAATGAGAACGATGCATTAAATTGGTTATACTGTTATACTGGCTGTTATCTTGACCTACATTAAATACTTTCAATTTTGTATTTTAAGCAATATTGTTTTAGCGGCTGAAGTTATTCAATTTATAAGACAAAGTATGGGTAGAAGGAAGTCAAAAAGGAAACCACCACCAAAAAGAAAGAACATTGAACCACTAGATCAACAATTTAACTGTCCGTTCTGCAACCACGAAAAATCGTGTGAAGTTAAAATGTAAATAAAAATTTTATTTATTTGAATCTTTGTTTGTTATAGCTTAAAACGATGTGTTTTTGTTTTTTGCAAGACAGAATATGGCCATGTATTTTTAGCCGGATCGAACTAATGTATATTACGGTGGGTCCAAGCTCATAATCGTGCAAGCATAAAATAAAATTTCAAATGCACATATGTATGTGTTCAAAAAAAGAATCAGCGTAAGGAAAATCCAATTAAATGACTCCGTTTATATTGTCTCATTTCTATAAAAAAATCTACGCTAAACGCGTTAGTCAATCGATGCAATTTTTAGTCAAAATTTAGTCCTCTACTTAAAGATTCTATTTACTTTAATAATGCATATTTCAATGTTTCCTATTTTGATCCATTTTAGAAAAGATTCTATTTACTTTAATAATGGATTTTTCAATGTTTCCTATTTATAATCGATTTTAAAAAATCTGAAAGTCTCCCCCTTTTCTTATAACGGCAAAAATCTAAGTCAAGAAATTTTATCGAGGGAGAATCCTGATACTTTAAGGATTCATATAGTAGTTTTCACGAAGGTCTAGGTCAATTCTTAAAAAAATTACAAGAGCCTAAAGTCGGAATAATAAATTATACACATTGAAATTATACACAAGCATTATACGAAACTTGCAGTTATGCCGCCCTCCCTCTCTTTCTCTCTCTCTCTCTTTTTCTTTTTTCTTTCTTTTTTTCTCTCTGTATACTATGATAATTGAATCGCGGCTGATTTTGATTTCTTTTAAGCCTTAAAAATTTAAAACTTAAAATTAAATTAAACTTAACAATAAAATAAAATAAAATTATATTATCTACATATATAACCACCTTAAATAAAAACGCGCAGTATCTCCCACCTCCGGATGGTGTGGAAATGGGGATTAATTTTAGTTTCTGAGAAAAAAATAAAGTGTAAAGAAAAAAAAACCTGGATAACACTGAATTAAATAGTTACATTTTATTACTTTTAAATAAAAAAAACCAGCTTTAAGATAAATTCAAATAAGGAATATACAGATATGTAGAGCTATCCGCAGAATATACGGATATACATATCTACACGCAAAATTATAGACCGCAAGCAACGCTGCGGGCACCTTGCTAGTATATATATAAAAGTGAAGAACAGAAAAAATACAAGAAGGACCAGGAGCAACAAATATGGGAACGAATATGAGTGAGTAGATTGCAGTTATGGGTAAACACTGAGGTGTAAAGAAAAAATAAAGAAAAGAATAGCACACATTAAATGCCTGATATATACAAATACACCGCCTCCAGCGTGGTCAACTGCTCAAAAACTGCAAGCTGAGCTTGAATTTGTCAAAATAAAATTGTGAGAAAAAAATACCATGCTATATTAACAATTCCCAAAGCAAAGAAAGAAGAACAGTCAGATTAGTTTTTAAATTTGCTGGATACAATAGGAGACATTATGGAAGACCCAGCCATCCAAAGAGCTTATATTAAAGGCATATTAAAGGCATTCCCGAATTTAATGGACAAAAAATACATCTACAAAAATTCGTAACGGCTTTGAATCTAGTAGACTTAACGAAAGGAACTTTCAAAGAGTTAGCTGTCGAAGCAGAAAGGAAAACTGCTGAGAAATATACCAATAAGGTTGAGAACCTCGGGAAGCTACTTGAAGCTTCATATATTGATAAAGGTTTATCAGCTGAACACGCTGATAAATTTAGTACAAAGGAAGCTATTGCTACAATGATTAAAAATTGTGGGCATGGAAAACTAAAGACAATGGTGGAAGCTGGTAACTTTACCACCATGAACGATGCCGTCGCAAAATACGTTCAATGTAGCACAGAAATGACAGGCAACGCCAACTCAATACCATTCACTCAAACAGCAAAAAAACTATCGCGGTAAAGGTAATAACAGAGGTAATTATCAGAATAAAGGATTTTATCAAAATAATGGCTATAACCAACATAATGGTTATAACGAAACCATAACAAACAAACCGACAACAATTATTGAGGAAACAACCGTGGTAATTATAGAGAAAACAGCCGTGTCGGAGCTAACAACAATAACAGCAATAATTATAATAACACAAATAGAAATAACAGAAATAATAATAATAATGTTCGAACTATCTGAACCACGTCGGAAAACCAATAAAGAGTCTTAAGATAAAAAACTCAGAAAAGAATGCGGTTCACACTATCAGCCTTAACTTTAATCTTTTTGTTTCTCTCAAAAAAAAAAAAATTGATTGTTCCTATGGAAGCTATAGGATATAGTTGATCGATTTCAGGAAATTAAAACCGAAATTCAGGAATAATATTAATCTCTATATCTCAACTTTAATGAAAATATGTTAAAAACTGACAAAGCTAAAGTTTTTTCAAAAAAATTTTCCGATTGTTCCTATGGCAGCAATATGATATCGTCCGTTCCGACATATGTACGAGTGAGAGTATATAGAAGACTAACTGCAAATTTTCATTCAGATAGCTTTAAAACTGAGGGACTAGTTTACGTAGAAACAGACAGACGGACATGGCTAGATCGACACGGCTGTTTATCCTGATCAAGAATATATATACTTTATAGGGTCGGAGATGTCTCCTTCACTGCGTTGCAAACTTCTGACTGAAATTATTTAGAAATAGTGTATAATTCGGTATAAAAAAATTATAGAATTCTACAGTCAAAAAGAAGAAGATAAACAAGTTGACAAACTAATAAAAGATAAAATAATAGAACCCTCTGTCTCAGAATATAACAGGCCACTATTAATTGTACCCAAAAAGTCACTACCCAATTCATCCGATAAAAGACTATCGATAATCGACTACTGTCAAATTAATTTAAAAAATCTTATCTGATAAATTCCCATTAGCAAGAATAGATGATATTCTCGATTAGCTAGGCAGAGCAAAATACTTTTCATGCTTAGATCTGATGTCAAATTTTCATCAAATAGAACTCAAGGAAAACTCTCGGCTTAAAAATAGCGCCAAACTCCTTCCAAAGAATGATGACAATTGCATTTTCAGTTATCGAACCTTCACAGGCATTCCTATATATGGATACCCATTTGTCATCGGTTGTTCAGAAAAGCATATGATTAAAAACCTTACAAACCGCTTTTGATTTATGCAGGAAACACAACCTTAAATTATACCCAGAAAAAGTGTTAATTTTCAGACACAAAGTAACATTCTTTGAACACAAGTGTAGTGACAAAGTTATTTTACCAGATGACAAGAAATATTACGTCATAGAAAAATACCCAGTTCCAACGGACGCAGACAGCGCTAGAAGATTCATTGCATTCTGCAATTACTAAAGAAAATGGATTACAAATTTTTTCGATTTTTTACGACACATAAAGCGATTATTTAGATAGAGTGTATAATTCGAATGGACAAATCAATGTCAAAAAGCCTTCGAGTACTTAAAAACCCAAATGATGAAATCAACATTATTACAATATCCCGATTCTAATAAAGAATTTAGCATAACAATTGATGCAAGTAAACAACCATGCGGAGCTATTCTAACACAAGAACATAATGGAACGCATCTGCCAGTAGCATACGCATCACTTTCGTTCACAAAGGGAAAAGTAATAAAAACACGACAGCAAGAACTAGCGACTATACATATACGGAAAACACTTCACAGTAAAAACAGACCACTAACATATATATTTTTAATGACTAACCCAAGTTCAAAATTAACCAGAATGAGACTTGACTTAGAAGAATACGATTTTACTGTTAAATATCTTAAGTAAAAAGACAACCATATCGCTGACGACTTATCTGGAATAACAATGCAAGACTTACAAAATATCCAAAAGGATAATTAGATTCTAAACGTCACTATTAGATATCAAAGTAGACAAAAATCCTGCGCAGGAAAAGAACAAATAGAATTTCCTAAGCAATCTATAGGGAAAGCTTCAAAGCCCAACGTGTATAAAGTCATTAAAAATGATGAAGTACGTAAAATAGTGACCTTCCGTGTAAGTAATAATACGTGTTTATTTAAACACGAAAAGAAAATTACAGCAAGATATGAGGTAGCGATTTGTATACTATTGGAACCATTGACTTAGGTCAATTCTTGAAAAGGCTTGAAAAGCAGGCCGGTATTAACAACATCAGCCAACTCAAAGTGATAATTTAAAAAATAGGGACAATAAAATATTGAAATCATTCAGAGTAGCACTATAAAATAAAAAAAACCATAAAGAAAAAAGAGCTATGTTGTCTACATTCCATGATGATCCAATACAAGGAGGTCATACAGGCATTACGACATAAAAGAGTACATAAGAAAAACTGTGGCAAAAGCTATATTTGAAAATTATATTCTGAAGTACGGTCCAATGAAAACGTTCATTACGGACATGGGAACAGAATATAAAAATTCAATAATTTAAGATTTATGTAAGAATTTAAATATCAAAAACATAAATTCATCTGCACACCATGCACTGTCGGAACCGTGGAGCGAAGCCACAGAGCACTTAACGGGTTCATACACTTATATATATCCATTGATAGAACAGATTGGGATATATGGCTACAATACTTCGTATATTATTTTAACACAACCCCCTCTAATAATTATTGTCCATACGAGCTAGTTTTTGGTAAAACTTCAAATTTGCCAAAACATTTCAATAAGTAAACAGGCTCTATACTGTTAAAAACATTGGGGAAGAGATAGCATCATAATCTCCAGTGATAGGAATAAGACGCAGATAGTGCAAGATAGATTAAAACTATACATGACCTAAAATTCAACAGGTAGACGACAGAATTATTATTCCTACATTACTCTCATGAGGATGGAGCCGTACCACTAACTGCTCCAATAAATGAAATAAATAAATTAAATAACATTGAAAGAGAATGCAATTAAATCTTAATAAATAAATGGAACCACATAATTGGCGACGTCACTAAAAAAATTACACTGCCTCCTACCCCTTTCCCTTTGACGGGGTTTCTTCGTGTGTGTTGGTCTAATTTAAATTTAATTTATTGTTAAGTTTAATTTTATTTTAGCTTTTTAATTTTTATTTTTTAAAAAGAAATCAGACTCAGCCGGAATTCAATTCTCATAGTACACAGAGTCAGAGAGAGAGCGAGAGAGAGGGAGGGCGGTATAACTGCAAGGTTCGTATAATGCTTTTGTATAATTTTAATGAATTATTATTCCAACTTTAGGCTCTTGTAAGTTTTTTAAGAATTGAGATCTTCGGGTAAACTACTATATGAATCTTTAAAGTATCAGGATTCCCTCGATAAAATTTCTTATTGCTAGTTCACTTAGATCAGTGTTTTTTTGCTGTTATAAGAGGGAGACTTTTAGATCTTCTAAACTCGATTAAAAATAGGAAATATTGAAATATCCAACATTAAATTAAAAAGAATCGTTATCATGTAGAGGACTCAATTTTGGCTAAAAATTGCACCTACGTGTTTAGCGTCCAAATTTTTTTTATAGAAATTATTGTTTTTTTGCCACTAGAAGAAAATGGGGGCATGCTATTGGCCAAAATAAATCTTAGCAAATCAGTTTAGTGTTATAAGTATTGAATTGTTAACAATTTTAATAGGGTCATTGAATTGGATTTTTCTGTGCGTTGATTCTTAGTTCTGGATGCTAAACACGTTAGTCAATCGATGCAATTTTTAGCCAAAATTTAGTCCTCTTCATAATAAAGATTCTATATATTTTAATAGTGAATAATTTAATGTTTATTATTTTTTATTGATTTGAAAAAATCTGAAAATCTTTCCCATTTCCTTATAACGACAAAAAACACTGATCTAAGTCAATTAGCAACAAGAAATTTTATCGAGGGAATCTGGATACTTTATGGATTCATATAGTGGTTTTCCCGAAGCTCTACGTCAATTCAAAAAAAAAAAACGTACAAGAGCTTAAATTCGGATTAATAATTCATTAAAATTATACACAAGCATTATATGAATCTTTCAATTATGCCGCCCTCCCTCTCTCTCTTTCTCTCTCTCTCTGACTAAGTGTACTATGATAATTGAATTGCGGCTGAGCTTGATTTATTTTTAAAACTTAAAAATTAAAAACTTTAAATAAAATTAAAGTTAACAAAAAAATTAAAAAATTAAATTAAATTAAAAAAAACAACACACGAATAAACCCCGTCAAAGCGTTCAAGCCGCTGGGCTTTGGGAAAGGGGTAGGGGGCAGTCATCATCATTATCTATATATAGAACTGTTCATTCAAAACTAAGAATCAACGCACAGGAAAATTCAATTAAATGACCCTTGTTTTTAAGGGGGCTCAGATGTCTTTTTTTTTTTGCTTTTTTTTTTGCAAATTTGGTTGCTTTTGGTTGTCGCAACTAGCACTCGAAATTAGGTGGACGGTTTGTGTGATTTGGGTGAAGACACGGCGACAGCCTCTGATGCATGAATAAAAGCTCTTGGTTGGGGTAAACTCTTACTGACTTTATTAATGAAACTTAACAGGTATATAGGTACAAAAATGCTTATGTTAACAGAAATAACATGTAAGAAATAATATAGGTTACTGTAAGGGGGGGTATTAAAAGCTATAAGTAAACTGAGACCTATTGACCCATTTAATTTTCCTCATGTCCGCATGCTATGCATATTCGCTTGACCTGGTAACTGATACTTTATTTACAATAAAAGCATATTGGTGCGACTCAAGAATTATTTGTACTATTCTAAATATTATTGCTTATGAATAAACGCTTCCGTGACTGAACATTCTCCCGGCCGTTCAACAGGTGTTCAACCTTCAGTAAGGTCGAACGAAAAACTCCGTGGGGTAGGTTCTGGTGCTGGTTGTTCCGTGCTCTGCCTGGGTTCGGGTGTCCGGTGTAAAAGTATCCGGCGTCGTGGTGTCCATTTGCTGACCGTCCGGCTGAGAGCCCAACAATGCCTAATGGGATTGATATCGCCAGGGCCACATAGGCAGCTACTTGATGATGTTGAGGAGTGACGAGCTGATCCTTCCAGGTGGTCTTCTTTAATTTGACCAACTGGTGTTGCAAAGCGCCCAGTTCCTCCAAGCTGACTGCCTTGGCTGCCGTTCATTGGAGTGGCTCAGGTGGATCCTTACAGTCAATCTTTGAGATATTGCCAAAACAAACATATGTAGCCTTCGTTTCGCTGACCACAGTGCTGAATGTGCTCACTCTAATTTTTGAATTGCGCGTAGTGCAACCTGGGGCCAATGACAATAAGCCCGTTCCGTTAAGTTGCACTGTGGAAGATATTCCTTTGCACACCGCTTGAAGTTCTATGAGACTGTGTGTGGCAAACATCCATCTGTTTCGCTGATGCGTTGCCGACCACAACAACTCGGACCTTGACCTAGAGACCTCACATATAGTTTCAGTTTTGTTATTAAATAACTGAAATTCACACCGATTTTCCACGCTGAATGTGGCTTGGTGGTTGAAACATATGTGCTTGTCTTTTGGCAGCTCTCTACATTGGTTGAACTTGTCCTTAGTCAATCCCATGAACTGGTAGAGACCAGTTCCAAAGTACCCATAGAGATGGGCATTGATGGCTATGATTTCCGTTTTTAGTCTGAATCGCTGCCAGCTTCCGGACTAATCGTTCGATGGCGAATGTCAGTGAGCACATTAGCTATTTCACTCTGCATCCGATGATTAATCAACTCATTTCCTGATTGTAGCTCTCCGTTTACATGTTGAAAATGTTCATATAAAGACTTACAGACATTGACATTTTGTAGTTCTGAACATTTGTGTTTCAGTTCCGCTATCCCGTCAGCCAATATTCCCATGTAGCTGCAATATGGCATCAAGTCATAATATACAATTATCTTCCATTCCGAGATTGCCATTCTGTTCGTGCCGAGCCGTTCGTAGAATGTACCCGGCGGACTTGCAAACGGAGTTACGTTTACTAGGACAATCAGAAGTATGAGTAGCATTGCCAGCAATGGTGGGAGGATCGGGAATGACATCTTATTTTTTACGTAGGGATTTCTTCCGCCTGCGCTGTGTCCTCTTCCTTTATCAAAAGGGGCCAAATGAGTAACTGGTCGTTTGAATGTGCCTGATGTCGTTTTGACGTCTACTACGCGGACCTGATTGTCTTTGCCCGGATATGCCTGTACTACCCGTCCCATAGGCCAGGTCATTATCGGCACGTTGTCTTCCTTTACTAGGACTAACAGTCCTTCTTTGACATTCTGGTCCATGGTCTTCCATTAGTACGCATTTGCAGCTCTTATAGATATTCCATAGACCACTGCATTCAGAATGACTGTTTGAGCCTGGATACTAACTCCCATTTTTTTACCAGCGTTTTTCCGGGTAGGGAAAAATTCGCATCAGGAGGCGGTTCACCAATTAAAAAATGACCTGGAGTGAGCGCTGATGTACCCGTAAAATCAGATGACATCGGAGTGAGGGGCTTTGAATTGGGTATCGCCTCGATTCCAATAATTACCGTGTTAAGCTCTTCAAACGTTAGCGATGATGTGGATGTGACTGATAACAGTAGCCTTTTCACCGATTTTTCCCTAGCTTCCCATAGGCCACCAAATGATGGCGCTCAAGGCAGGATGAACTTGAACTCCACCTGCTGTTTACTGCATAGGTTCCTGGTCTGGCCCTGTTCTGCGAAGATTGTTTTCTCTAGCGCCTTCAACTGGTTGTTGGCACCTACAAAGTTCGTGACACAATTGTGTATGATTTTTCTGGCCATTGTTTTGTCATTCAGAATACAATATTGTTGCCTGGCTATGGCTCTTAACGATTGCGCTCCGCCATGCATGTTTTCTTTATGCAATAAATACAATGATCCAATTGTGAAGCAAGATCTGATGCTTTACGGAATATGGCAGGTTAGATTCTTCCAACCTCCCTCCGACTCTGATGAGTCCGTCATTTCCTATTATTGGAGACAACGAGACAATTGAACTTCTCTTGTCCACTGTCCTGTGGATGCGAAGTTGTTTATGCTCAACACTGAATGATTGTCCTAGCATGAATCAGTTCACCTACCCTCAGCGTGATTGTAGGAGATCGGTTCTGTTTAAGACAAAAGTGAATCATATATGCTACAATGCGTTGAGCTTGTGGAAGGAGTTGCTGTGATTGCAACTGTATAAATCGCTTCCCAGTTGGTATTGACATGTTGGCAAACTCACTTGCTTCACTCGTCATTCTAGATCGCTGGGAGTGATGCTCAGTACCTTGGACCACTTGTCTCGACAAGCGTGTAGGAATAGAGGCCGAACAGCCAGAGGTTGTGATATGCTAATTTGCTTGCGGCAATCCCTCTTGATTGTACATCAGCTGGGTTATTTGCGGATGACACATGACGTCATTGAGATTGATGTGACACCGCTTGGATTTTCGCGATCCGAATTGCCACAAACGTGTGGTTTGATGATGCGGACGCATTTATCCAGGACAGGACTACAGTTGAATCAGTCTACAAGTACCCAGATGCCTTGTCCTCAGGCATGCGTAAATCCTTTTTGACTCTATGGGTCAGTTCATCCCCCAAAACTGCAGCACACAACTCTGTGACGGTTTGGTCAATGCTCCGGGACTCACGGCCAGGGGTCGTCTCAGAAATTTATGTTTTTGAGTTGGGTAGAGTTGCTAGAAGAGATCCCGATTCGTTCATAGAGGTGAAGGCGTGAGGAATTATTTATTTTTATTTATTGAGAAAATAGCAAATAACTGCTATATATAGACCCTACCCTTACCTCAGGCCGAGGAAGGGAGTGTTTTTTAAAGATGTGCTCCGACTCACATCATGTGGGCCGAGGTAAGGATAGGTATTGTAATACAGCGTTTGAATTAGAATCTAAGGACATCTCAACATTTAACAAGTGATAAAATTCATTGTACAAAGAACATAAAACACGAAAAGACCCGTACATCTCGAAGTTAGACTTACAAAAATCAAGGGCAATGGGACGAAAATTACGGGAAGGCCTACAAGGGACCGAGAGCCTAACGAGGTTGAGAAGATAGATGGAAGTAATATGACCGTGAATAAGTTTATGCATGAACATCACTCCATGGCAGGTCCGACGGTTCTTCAACGAGGGCAGGCCTAAAAACCGCAGTCTATCCATGTAAGCCGGTAGACGACGGTGTTGATCCCAGTTTAAGCCACGAAGAGCGAACAAAAGGAATTGTTTCTGTACCGATTCAATAAGGCCCTGATACTTCGCGTACTGGGGAGACCATACACACGAGCAGTATTCAAGAATGGGCCGAACAAGAGAGATGAATAGGAGTTTAGTGGTATATGGATCGTCAAATTCTTTAGACCAGCGCTTAACAAAGGCAAAGACGCCCTTAGCCTTGCCGACAATTACGCTGATGTGATTATTGAAGTTTAAATTGTGGGTAAACAAAACTCCAAGGTCTGTAACTGAATGGATGCGTTCAAGTCCGCCCGTCCCTAGAGAGTAATTGGCGAGAAAGCAGTTTTTCCGATAAAAAGACATGAATTTGCATTTTGAGTTGTTGAGAACCAACAAATTGTTGGAGCACCAAGATTCCATGTTGTTCAGATCTGTTTGTAGAAGCATATGTGACGATGAGTTTGTTAGAGGCAAGCATAATTTTACATCATCGGCGTACATCATCACCTGGGAATGAGCAACAACATCAGGCAAGTCGTTGATAAAAAGTACAAAAAGAAGAGGTCCGAGATGGCTCCCTTGCGGAACGCCAGAAGTAACGTGCACAGTATCGGAAAACGCACCCTTAAAAGCAACTCTCTGAGTGCGGTTAGAAAGATATGTTGCAATCCAGCCGGACAACAAAGGGGGGAAGCCTAATAAATAGAGTTTTTTCAGTAATAACTGGTGATTTACTGAGTCGAACGCTTTACTAAAATCAGTGAAGATAACGTCTGTCTGGATATTATCTTTAAAAGAATTTCTGATAACAGCACAGAACTCCAGAAGGTTGGTTGTGGTAGATCTACGTTTCATAAAACCATGCTGCGAGGAGGACATAAGTGAACTGCATTGGTGTTGTAGTTGACCAGTAATTACGAGTTCGAAGAGTTTGGGAATCGCACTAAGTTTAGCAATGCCTCTATAATTCTCAATATAAGACTTATTTCCTTTTTTATGAAGCGGAATTATGAATGATTCTTTCCACTTGTCAGGAAAGAACGAAAAATTTAGAGACATTTGAAAAAGCTTTGACAAAGGACTACATAACGCATTGGCACAGTTTCTCAAAACACAACTAGGCACAAAATCGGGACCAGCAGAAAAGGATGGCTTGAGGGATCTCAGGTTCCGAAGAACATCGTCCTCCGTGATTGTGGGCATGAAAATGCAGTTGGAATGCGGAAGAGAGTATTTGTACAAGGATGTAATGTCAAAACAGGTAGAAGAGTACGTAGTCTGGAAAAATTTTGCGAATAGGTTAGCAATATTAAGATCAGAGGAAGCAGACTCGGATTTAAAATAAAGACGGGAGGGGAAAAGATGCGATTTGCGCTTTGAATTGACGAAAGCATAAAATTGCTTCGGATTAGTCTGAAATTCACTTTTACACCGATTCAAGTGGTCCTTATTGCATTCGGTGTTATGAGTCAAGAAGTCAGAGCGAGCTACCAAATATCTGGCATGGTCGGCTTGTAGTCCAGTTCGACGGAATTTTTTAAAAAGTCTGGGTTTAACATTTTTTAAATACGAAAGACGATGTGTAAACCAGGGAGGCTTGTGTGAAGTAACAGGAGAGGGAAGTGATGGGACAAACAAATCAAAACAAGAATATAAATTGTCATAGAAGCGTTCTATCAAGTCAAGGGGGTCGTCAGTATTATCCAAAAAGGTCCAGTCAATTAAAGATAAATGTGCATTCATGTCAATGAAGTTGGCTTTGCGGAAGCAGCGAAACGTAGCTGTAGCAGCACAAGGCAATAAAGGAGCCGAGGCTTCAAGTATTAGCTCTATGGTAGGGTGGAAAACATCTTCGGGACAAGAGAGAGGATCGATTCGAGAGACAGAAGCATTGGCGAAGTCAGAAACAAAAATTAGGTCCAAGATTTTGTCAGAACTGTTCTTGACATAGTTTAATTGACCTAAATAAAGGTCAATAAGTCCGTTAATGAAGTCATGAGGGACAGAGGGAATGAGAACATTAGAGTCAGGTGAGGGTATCCAGGATATGAGAGGGAGATTGAAGTCCCCCAGAGCGATAAGGTGGTCATGAGCATTCAGAGTCGAGTGGATGTTTTGAATTAAGGATAGGTGCTGATTGTAGATGTCGAAGTCAGACCTAGGTGGAATGTACGAGCATGAAACATAGACAACATAGTCAAAGACTTGAATGCGAACAGCAACAAACTCCAAAGTGCAGTCAAGATTAATTATCGGGGCCAAATTTGAGGCAAGGCTGGATAAGAACACCGCCGCCGATGCGCGATGGACCGTCGTGCCTGTAGACGTAGTTGCCAGCAAAGAGTTCAGAATCACAGACAGAGGAGTTAAGCCACGTTTCCGTAAAAACAATTACGTCAGCATCAAAAGAAACACTATTAACATGTAATTTACTAAGTTTCCCCAGCAAACTACGAACATTTTGATAGTGGATGGAAAACGAGTCGATCAGTTTTTTGAAGGCAAAGCTGAGGGAGTCTGAGGCGCGCGAGCCCGAGGATTAATTTTGTTTACGAATTCATGAACTATGGCATGTTCAGGCCATACGGAGGGATCAAGGACCCTATCCAAAAGACCATCAGAAAGCGCAATTTTAAACGACGATATATCACGTCTCTGTTTAAAATTGAACTTTGAGACGGTAAATTCGTTACCAGAAACATTCAACTTGCTGCTCAGTTATTAGTTATTCCAAGTTTGTTGGGCGTTAACCAAATTCATAATTAACTAGAAGTGAAGAGATGTTACTATAATTGTCCTTACAAGGGTTGGAAGAAAATAGAGGCCCTTTGAGGTCTGCTACGGATGGGGATAGGTCAGAGGCCTTTAAGGTCTACTATTTATGTGAACGGTTTTAGAGGCCTTTAAGGTCTACTATTTATAAGACGGTTTAGAGGCCTTTAAGGTCTACTATTTATGAGACGGTTTAGAGGACTTTAAGGAATATTATCTATGAGAACAGTTTTAGAGGCCTTTAAGGTCTACTATTTATGAGAACGGTTTTAGAGGCCTTTAAGGTCTACTATTTATGAGAACGGTTCAGAAGCCTTTAAGGTCTACTATTTATGAGAACAGTTTTAGAGGCCTTTAAAGTCTACTATTTATGAGAACAGTTTTAGAGGCCTTTAAGGTCTACTATTTATGAGAACGGTTTTAGAGGCCTTTAAGGTCTACTATTAAGGGACCGTAATCATTATAAGTTTTATTGAAAAACTTAAATGGTAATGATTATTTTTAGATTTTTTCTTTAGTCATCAAAAATAATCATTAGACTTGAGTGAAAAATATATAACTTACAAATAAAAATCATTTTTGATCAAAAAAATAGAATTCAAAAATAATGATTATTCACGATTTTTATTTTTTTGCACAAAATAAAACTCAAAACCAAATCACGGGTTCCGTGTTAGACTTTTGACCAATATTATTTCATATTCCTTTATTAGGACCGTAAAGCTACCTCCCCGTACCGAAATATTGAATTTAAGAATTGGTTTTGGTCTTTGGTTTAATAGTAATAATTATTGTTTAGTTTAACAAACAGTAACTTGGCTAGTGAATCGTCCGCTATGTTGCACCTTTGATCCGTTAGCATCATTTTCAGTGCGTAAAATGCTCTTTCGGCGCTTACTTGTGTCGCTGGAACCGAACGCACTATTTCTGCTAGCAGATATAAGTTGGGGTACTCAAATATTTTTTCCTCCCAACACTCCATTATATTGGTAGTCGAAGGTATTGGTTTGGGACAGTAACTGTCAATTTCTACATATCCCTTTTTTAAATGGTTAGGAACTTCGTTCTCTTCAATTTCGTCTCCTGAAGCTACTTCAATTGAGTTTAAAAAGTTGTCTAGCAGAGATGCCTGCATTGTTTCCACTTTTATACTAATCTGAAATATATGTTTATTTCGCTTTTTATTTCCATGTATTTGTCGTTTACCAAACTCATTATGTTTCTTGATGTTACGGCGGGCATGTCTAAGCCACTAAATATTTGAGCCGTTAATGTTTTAAACCCTTTGGAATCCAGCACTGCCAAAGGAATTTTTGTTGCGGTCACTAGGTCAATGCAGGCATTCTTCACCTCTTCTTGTCCGAGGATAACAGAAAATTTCTGTTTCTTTTCAGGTATTTCAGTTTCATTGCTTTCGTTAAGTTTATTGTATTCATTTCTTTGTTTCACTTCTAGGTGTCGTTTAATATTGCAAACATAGTTGCCACGGAATTGTTGTTTGCAAATTTTACATTCAAAAACATTTTTTTCCGCGCTATATGTAAAAAAATTTCGAATATTTAAATTATAGTGAGATACGATTAGGAATGAGGTTTCATTACAAATTGTGCTTTACAATATTAAAAAAGACGATTACGACTGTTTATTTTTTTTTTTTTTTTTTTGGTACGGGGAGGTAGCTTTACGGTCATAATAAAAGAATATGAAATAATATTGGTTAAAAGTCTAACACGGAACCCGTGATTTGGTTTTGAGTTTTATTTTGAGCAAAAAAAATAAAAATCATGAATAATCATTATTTTTGAATTATATTAAAAAAAAAAAAATGATTTGTATTTGTAAGTTATATATTTTTCACTCAAGTCTTATGATTATTTTTGATGAGTAGAGAAAAAATCATAAACTGTCTTGATTTTTATATTTCAAAAACAAAAATAATCATTATTTACGGTCCCTGCTTTTAAGTCTACTTTTTATGAGAACAGTTTTAGAGGCCTTTGCTATGCCTGATTAGTCGGTTCTCCGACACGGATTAGTTGGTAAGTTACCTTAGCCTGTGCGGTCCTTTACTCCTTTTCCCGCTTACCCGGTGATCCGGCTTGGTCGTTGGGAGGAGGTGTTGCTCACTTTGCTGCTCGCACTGAATGCCCTTCCAAGGGATTTGTCTCGCTTTATTTAGCGGTCCTTGGCTTCCTCGTTTGGCCTTATCAATCCTATTTGGTGTGGCCATCCCTGGTGTTCAGTGAGACCCTTCCCGGGCGCGCGCGCGTGTTTGGTTTGAATTCAAAATCTGTTCCATATTATTTTTCTTATTTATTCTTATTATTCATTTATTTTCATGTTAAATCTTTTCTTAATTTTCCCAATACATATTTGTATGTAACATATATATTGTGCGCCATGTGCGTCACACTCCCCCCTCTTTTTCTTTGGGCTGGTGCTCCTCGATTCGTTCTGCGTTGGATCGGGAGAAGGTGACCTTCCAGGTCTTACTCCCATCCCCGATGAGACAAGCTTGTTGCTTCCCAAAGCGTTTGTTTTTCAATCGCCGCCTTATCTCCGACATGGCTGTTGGGGATACCTCCGTTCCGTTTGGAATACTCCAGACCCAACTGAACCCTGCGTCTGAATTAAGCTGGCGGATATCCCGGTCCGGCGATGGTGTTGGTCGTCTCGGTGCCGCCAGTTGTTCCTCCAGTATCGTGGGCATCCGTCGGTTGTCCCCATGCGGTGTTGGTGGTATGTGCTGCTCCGGTTTGGCGCCCCCTTTCTGCTCCGTTCACACCCGAGCCGGCTCGCATATCTTTGCTGTTGGCGCACCGGTCGGGATGAGGAGGGGTCTCTTCTGCGCCTCGACTCCCTTTTGCTGCTGCTCCTGACTTGGCTCGCACAGGGTTGCTGGCGACGGACCGATCGGCGGGCGTGTTTATGCCTGTCTCATTCTCGTCGGCTGCCCTTGCCGCGGCTCGTACTTGATTGCTGGTGGCGAATTGATCGGCGGGTGTGCTTCTGCCCCTTTCTTCCTGCTGCTCGGCTCGTTGTGGCGATGTTTTCGGTTGCCGGTCGTGTGTGTGCTACTCGCCGTTGGCCTTGTGCTGTCCTGGCTCCGTAGACCTTGCTGGCGGCTCCAGGGTACTGACCTACTGCGGTTGCCGGTTCATTTTCGCCGGTTGGGTTAGCTTCTTGGGTTGGCTTCTTGCACGCCAACCTGGCGTGGCTCTCCTTGAATTTTTTTATACTCTTTTGGAGGTGCTGCATGTCTGTTCCTGCAATGACAAGTGGTGGCTTTATGTTATCGTGTGTTTTGCCTGTTATGGTTAGTATCGCATGGGGTTCTAGTAATCGATCGTTAGTTGCTACGGATCGTGTTTGTCGATTGTTACCGATGTCGGTTGGGTTAGATTCAAAGAAATGGCATTCCTACATGGTTCGATTAATGCAAGAGTAACGTTGGTTATTTTCCTATAGTTTTTTGCCCGATATACACTCGTTTCATTTTGTGTGATTTTGTGTCACGCGTTTAAATTAACGGGTGATATAAATTTGATAACTTTCCAGGCCCATCATATTTTGGAGCCAATTTTGCATTTAACGTGTCCACTGCCTTTGATAATGCGTCGATCTTGCACCATACCAAGTCGCCAATGGCTGGTTTCCACTCTCGTTTCCGCAGGTTATAATGGTGGCGTTGCTGTTCTGCCGCCTCAGTTATATTGTTTGTGGTATCCCGTCTGATGTTCTTTAGTCTTTTCCATCTTTCGTGTACTCCTTCCGTCTTGATTCCTGACCCTCTTGTCTTGTTGTCGAATAATGCTCTACCCATTTCGAAAATTTGTCCACTATAACTATTAGCATTGTGTTTCCGTGTTTGTTTAGTGATATTAATCCCTAGGTGGCCTGCTTCTGTTGTACCGTGGTTCTCGGCCAGTACCTTGTGGGTCTCATCTTCCCCAACGCACAATTTCCATGGTTGGGAGTCCCTTCTGTCTCCATTCGTTTTGTACAGTCTTCCGCCCTCTAACCGGCATTCCTTGTTGTCTGATTGCCCCTCCATTTCCCGAATTTTTCGTTCAACCCAGTTTGTCGCCTTTAGAGTCTTCACTTCCACTCTTGGTGTTCGTGACAGAGCATTCGCTACAGCATTTAGCTTCCCTTTTCGATATTGTACCTCGAATTGGAATGGCTGTAGAACGAGTGCCCATCTCGCTACCATACCCGAGGGACTTTCTATTGTGTTTAGCCATTTTAGCGCCATAAGGTCTGTTACCACTATGAACCGGTACCCTTCTAGGTACATTTTGTATTTGTTGGTTCCCCAGTATATTACCAGCCACACCTTTTCTGTGGCGCTGTACTTCCTTCCCGCCTCGCTTAGCCTTCTACTTGCATACGAGATTACGTGTTCTCCGTCTTTTCCTTCTTGTGTCAACACCGCTCCTATCCCTAGGTCGCTCGCGTCTGTTTGTACCTTGAACTGTCGCGTGAAGTCTGGGCAAGCAAGTACTGGTGCGCGCATTAGACTTTCCTTCAGGCTGTCGAAGACTCTTTTTGTTGTGACCCCCACTCGAACTTTTTTTCTTCCGTAGTAAGTTCCGGCCTTCTCCGTGAAGTTGGGTATGAATCTCCTATACCACGATGCCATCCTCAGAAAACTGTGTACCTCCTTCGTTGTTCTGGGACCTTGTAGTTCCTGGATTGCTGATACCTTTTCCAGACCTGTTTTGATACCTCTGTCGCTTATGACGTGTCCCAAATATCTTAACTCCTTTTGGAAGAAATGGCACTTGTCCGGGTTGATCTTTAGGTTTGTTCGTTGTAGCCTTTGGAAAACTTCTCTTAGCTTGTCCAGGTGCTCCTGCTTGCTCCTCCCGATTACCACGATGTCATCCAGATAGGCGAATGCGAAGGGTTCTATTTCTGGTCCTATAAACGAGTCTAATGCTCTTTAAAATGTTGCCGGTGCTGTGGTCAACCCAAATGGCATCACTTTCGCCTGAAATATTCCCCGACCTGGGACAGTAAACGCGGTGTATAGTCTGCTATCTGCTTCCATTGGTATCTGCCAGTAACCTGATTTTAAGTCGATTGTGCTGATAAATCTCGGCTCTCTTAGCTGATCCAGAATACAATTCATCCTGGGTACTGGGTACGCGTCTTTCTCCGTTTTTTCGTTTAATCTATAATCTATACACATCCTCCATTCATTATTTTTTCTTTACTAGTACCACTGGAGCACTATATGGGCTATATGACCGTTCGATTAGTCGCTAGTTCGCCTACCTGTTCGTTTATGATCCCTTGCTGTTTCGGGTTTCTTGGGTGGTACCACTGTTTTATAGGTTTGTCGTCTCTCAGATAGATTTTGTGCCTAGTGATGTTACTAACACCTTGCATGTTTTCGAATACTTGCCTTTGTTCTTCTAGAAATGTTTGTATTTCCTCCTCCGTTGGCTCGTCTGTCCTCGGTTCTTCTTTTGCCTTTTCGTCTTCCTTGTTGCTGGTCGTTATTATATCCAGTTCCAATTCGTCACACCGTAGCGTACTTCCGACTTTTGCTAAGAAATCCATCCCAAGCAGTATTTCTCCTGCTACTTGGGTAAGTATTATGAAGGTCATTTTTACTTTCTTGACTCCGAAGCTGATATTCGCTGTGAAACTCCCGATGGTTTCTTGAGTCGTGCCGTTCGCTAGAGTTATTGCTGACCGTGTTCCGTCCCATTCTGCCAGCTTCCTGAGGTTTCTGTATTGATTTATACTTATTGTGCTCCGGGATGCTCCGGTGTCTATTACGCCTTTCGTTGACCTGTTGCCTATTCCTATCACTGCCATAACTTGGAATCCGTCACAATACAATTGTTGTTCTGCTGCTGACCTTTGCTTTGTTGCCTGAGCTGCCAGCTTTACCTGCGTTTTCCGGTCCGATTCTGCAACATACTGTTGTGTGGATCCCGTTTCGTCCACATACCCAGCAAAATAGTCTTGGTGGGTTTCCGCATGCTCGCGTTGTATGTCATGTTCCACCGCATCGCATGCATATCTCTGGTCTCAGTTGTTGTAGCCCCGGCTGGTCTGATAGTGTCCTGTTTTCCGATGCTTCTATTTCCTCTACTTCCTTGGCCAGTTTGACAAACTGTGTCAGCGTCTGGAATCCCGACCTGCGTGTATATAGTTTGATCTTGCTCCTGCAGTTCGTAAATATCCGGTCGACTTTTTCCTCTTCGGATAGCTTGGAGAATCGCATTAGTTTTCTCAAACCCAACGCGTATTCCCTCACTGGCTCATTCTCGCGCTGCCTTAACTGCGCGATTTGTGTCTCGACTTTTTCCTCGTATCTTGGTCGTACGAAATATTGCCTGCCGCCTCAGTTATATTGTTTGCGGTATCCCGTCTGATGTTCTTTAGTCTTTTCCATCTTTCGTGTACTCCTTCCGTCTTGATTCCTGACCCTCTTGTCTTGTTGTCGAATAATGCTCTACCCATTTCGAAAATTTGTCCACTATAACTATTAGCATTGTGTTTCCGTGTTTGTTTAGTGATATTAATCCCTAGGTGGCCTGCTTCTGTTGTACCGTGGTTCTCGGCCAGTACCTTGTGGGTCTCATCTTCCCCAACGCACAATTTCCATGGTTGGGAGTCCCTTCTGTCTCCATTCGTTTTGTACAGTCTTCCGCCCTCTAACCGGCATTCCTTGTTGTCTGATTGCCCCTCCATTTCCCGAATTTTTCGTTCAACCCAGTTTGTCGCCTTTAGAGTCTTCACTTCCACTCTTGGTGTTCGTGACAGAGCATTCGCTACAGCATTTAGCTTCCCTTTTCGATATTGTACCTCGAATTGGAATGGCTGTAGAACGAGTGCCCATCTCGCTACCATACCCGAGGGACTTTCTATTGTGTTTAGCCATTTTAGCGCCATAAGGTCTGTTACCACTATGAACCGGTACCCTTCTAGGTACATTTTGTATTTGTTGGTTCCCCAGTATATTACCAGCCACACCTTTTCTGTGGCGCTGTACTTCCTTCCCGCCTCGCTTAGCCTTCTACTTGCATACGAGATTACGTGTTCTCCGTCTTTTCCTTCTTGTGTCAACACCGCTCCTATCCCTAGGTCGCTCGCGTCTGTTTGTACCTTGAACTGTCGCGTGAAGTCTGGGCAAGCAAGTACTGGTGCGCGCATTAGACTTTCCTTCAGGCTGTCGAACACTCTTTTTGTTGTGACCCCCACTCGAACTTTTTTTCTTCCGTAGTAAGTTCCGGCCTTCTCCGTGAAGTTGGGTATGAATCTCCTATACCACGATGCCATCCTCAGAAAACTGTGTACCTCCTTCGTTGTTCTGGGACCTTGTAGTTCCTGGATTGCTGATACCTTTTCCAGACCTGTTTTGATACCTCTGTCGCTTATGACGTGTCCCAAATATCTTAACTCCTTTTGGAAGAAATGGCACTTGTCCGGGTTGATCTTTAGGTTTGTTCGTTGTAGCCTTTGGAAAACTTCTCTTAGCTTGTCCAGGTGCTCCTGCTTGCTCCTCCCGATTACCACGATGTCATCCAGATAGGCGAATGCGAAGGGTTCTATTTCTGGTCCTATAAACGAGTCTAATGCTCTTTAAAATGTTGCCGGTGCTGTGGTCAACCCAAATGGCATCACTTTCGCCTGAAATATTCCCCGACCTGGGACAGTAAACGCGGTGTATAGTCTGCTATCTGCTTCCATTGGTATCTGCCAGTAACCTGATTTTAAGTCGATTGTGCTGATAAATCTCGGCTCTCTTAGCTGATCCAGAATACAATTCATCCTGGGTACTGGGTACGCGTCTTTCTCCGTTTTTTCGTTTAATCTATAATCTATACACATCCTCCATTCATTATTTTTTCTTTACTAGTACCACTGGAGCACTATATGGGCTATATGACCGTTCGATTAGTCGTTAGTTCGCCTACCTGTTCGTTTATGATCCCTTGCTGTTTCGGGTTTCTTGGGTGGTACCACTGTTTTATAGGTTTGTCGTCTCTCAGATAGATTTTGTGCCTAGTGATGTTACTAACACCTTGCATGTTTTCGAATACTTGCCTTTGTTCTTCTAGAAATGTTTGTATTTCCTCCTCCGTTGGCTCGTCTGTCCTCGGTTCTTCTTTTGCCTTTTCGTCTTCCTTGTTGCTGGTCGTTATTATATCCAGTTCCAATTCGTCACACCGTAGCGTACTTCCGACTTTTGCTAAGAAATCCATCCCAAGCAGTATTTCTCCTGCTACTTGGGTAAGTATTATGAAGGTCATTTTTACTTTCTTGACTCCGAAGCTGATATTCGCTGTGAAACTCCCGATGGTTTCTTGAGTCGTGCCGTTCGCTAGAGTTATTGCTGACCGTGTTCCGTCCCATTCTGCCAGCTTCCTGAGGTTTCTGTATTGATTTATACTTATTGTGCTCCGGGATGCTCCGGTGTCTATTACGCCTTTCGTTGACCTGTTGCCTATTCCTATCACTGCCATAACTTGGAATCCGTCACAATACAATTGTTGTTCTGCTGCTGACCTTTGCTTTGTTGCCTGAGCTGCCAGCTTTACCTGCGTTTTCCGGTCCGATTCTGCAACATACTGTTGTGTGGATCCCGTTTCGTCCACATACCCAGCAAAATAGTCTTGGTGGGTTTCCGCATGCTCGCGTTGTATGTCATGTTCCACCGCATCGCATGCATATCTCTGGTCTCAGTTGTTGTAGCCCCGGCTGGTCTGATAGTGTCCTGTTTTCCGATGCTTCTATTTCCTCTACTTCCTTGGCCAGTTTGACAAACTGTGTCAGCGTCTGGAATCCCGACCTGCGTGTATATAGTTTGATCTTGCTCCTGCAGTTCGTAAATATCCGGTCGACTTTTTCCTCTTCGGATAGCTTGGAGAATCGCATTAGTTTTCTCAAACCCAACGCGTATTCCCTCACTGGCTCATTCTCGCGCTGCCTTAACTGCGCGATTTGTGTCTCGACTTTTTCCTCGTATCTTGGTCGTACGAAATATTGCCTGCCGCCTCAGTTATATTGTTTGTGGTATCCCGTCTGATGTTCTTTAGTCTTTTCCATCTTTCGTGTACTCCTTCCGTCTTGATTCCTGACCCTCTTGTCTTGTTGTCGAATAATGCTCTACCCATTTCGAAAATTTGTCCACTATAACTATTAGCATTGTGTTTCCGTGTTTGTTTAGTGATATTAATCCCTAGGTGGCCTGCTTCTGTTGTACCGTGGTTCTCGGCCAGTACCTTGTGGGTCTCATCTTCCCCAACGCACAATTTCCATGGTTGGGAGTCCCTTCTGTCTCCATTCGTTTTGTACAGTCTTCCGCCCTCTAACCGGCATTCCTTGTTGTCTGATTGCCCCTCCATTTCCCGAATTTTTCGTTCAACCCAGTTTGTCGCCTTTAGAGTCTTCACTTCCACTCTTGGTGTTCGTGACAGAGCATTCGCTACAGCATTTAGCTTCCCTTTTCGATATTGTACCTCGAATTGGAATGGCTGTAGAACGAGTGCCCATCTCGCTACCATACCCGAGGGACTTTCTATTGTGTTTAGCCATTTTAGCGCCATAAGGTCTGTTACCACTATGAACCGGTACCCTTCTAGGTACATTTTGTATTTGTTGGTTCCCCAGTATATTACCAGCCACACCTTTTCTGTGGCGCTGTACTTCCTTCCCGCCTCGCTTAGCCTTCTACTTGCATACGAGATTACGTGTTCTCCGTCTTTTCCTTCTTGTGTCAACACCGCTCCTATCCCTAGGTCGCTCGCGTCTGTTTGTACCTTGAACTGTCGCGTGAAGTCTGGGCAAGCAAGTACTGGTGCGCGCATTAGACTTTCCTTCAGGCTGTCGAACACTCTTTTTGTTGTGACCCCCACTCGAACTTTTTTTCTTCCGTAGTAAGTTCCGGCCTTCTCCGTGAAGTTGGGTATGAATCTCCTATACCACGATGCCATCCTCAGAAAACTGTGTACCTCCTTCGTTGTTCTGGGACCTTGTAGTTCCTGGATTGCTGATACCTTTTCCAGACCTGTTTTGATACCTCTGTCGCTTATGACGTGTCCCAAATATCTTAACTCCTTTTGGAAGAAATGGCACTTGTCCGGGTTGATCTTTAGGTTTGTTCGTTGTAGCCTTTGGAAAACTTCTCTTAGCTTGTCCAGGTGCTCCTGCTTGCTCCTCCCGATTACCACGATGTCATCCAGATAGGCGAATGCGAAGGGTTCTATTTCTGGTCCTATAAACGAGTCTAATGCTCTTTAAAATGTTGCCGGTGCTGTGGTCAACCCAAATGGCATCACTTTCGCCTGAAATATTCCCCGACCTGGGACAGTAAACGCGGTGTATAGTCTGCTATCTGCTTCCATTGGTATCTGCCAGTAACCTGATTTTAAGTCGATTGTGCTGATAAATCTCGGCTCTCTTAGCTGATCCAGAATACAATTCATCCTGGGTACTGGGTACGCGTCTTTCTCCGTTTTTTCGTTTAATCTATAATCTATACACATCCTCCATTCATTATTTTTTCTTTACTAGTACCACTGGAGCACTATATGGGCTATATGACCGTTCGATTAGTCGTTAGTTCGCCTACCTGTTCGTTTATGATCCCTTGCTGTTTCGGGTTTCTTGGGTGGTACCACTGTTTTATAGGTTTGTCGTCTCTCAGATAGATTTTGTGCCTAGTGATGTTACTAACACCTTGCATGTTTTCGAATACTTGCCTTTGTTCTTCTAGAAATGTTTGTATTTCCTCCTCCGTTGGCTCGTCTGTCCTCGGTTCTTCTTTTGCCTTTTCGTCTTCCTTGTTGCTGGTCGTTATTATATCCAGTTCCAATTCGTCACAACCGTAGCGTACTTCCGACTTTTGCTAAGAAATCCATCCCAAGCAGTATTTCTCCTGCTACTTGGGTAAGTATTATGAAGGTCATTTTTACTTTCTTGACTCCGAAGCTGATATTCGCTGTGAAACTCCCGATGGTTTCTTGAGTCGTGCCGTTCGCTAGAGTTATTGCTGACCGTGTTCCGTCCCATTCTGCCAGCTTCCTGAGGTTTCTGTATTGATTTATACTTATTGTGCTCCGGGATGCTCCGGTGTCTATTACGCCTTTCGTTGACCTGTTGCCTATTCCTATCACTGCCATAACTTGGAATCCGTCACAATACAATTGTTGTTCTGCTGCTGACCTTTGCTTTGTTGCCTGAGCTGCCAGCTTTACCTGCGTTTTCCGGTCCGATTCTGCAACATACTGTTGTTTGGATCCCGTTTCGTCCACATACCCAGCAAAATAGTCTTGGTGGGTTTCCGCATGCTCGCGTTGTATGTCATGTTCCACCGCATCGCATGCATATCTCTGGTCTCAGTTGTTGTAGCCCCGGCTGGTCTGATAGTGTCCTGTTTTCCGATGCTTCTATTTCCTCTACTTCCTTGGCCAGTTTGACAAACTGTGTCAGCGTCTGGAATCCCGACCTGCGTGTATATAGTTTGATCTTGCTCCTGCAGTTCGTAAATATCCGGTCGACTTTTTCCTCTTCGGATAGCTTGGAGAATCGCATTAGTTTTCTCAAACCCAACGCGTATTCCCTCACTGGCTCATTCTCGCGCTGCCTTAACTGCGCGATTTGTGTCCCGACTTTTTCCTCGTATCTTGGTCGTACGAAATATTGCAAGAGTTCAGTGGTCAACTGAGTCCAAGTGTTTATCTTGGTTGGTGTGGTGTTCCACCAATCGATCGCTGCTCCCTCCAAGATGAAGGGCATCGTCTGAACCAGATGGTCTTTGTGATCCCATATCCTGTCGCCCATTGCTCCATCTTCTCCAGGAATTCCAACGGGTTGCTTGCCCCTTGATAGCGAATCCCCCAGCCTCGAACTCTATCCACAATTTTTGTCTCGACTCTCCTTCCCATTTGTAATCTCTTTATCTGGCTCCATATCTGCCTTTTTCCCTCCGGTTGTTAGTGACTTGGGACTCTCCGTCCTGTTTCCTCCTGTTCCGGTTATCACTATTAGTGGTGTGGGACTCTCCGGTTTATTCTCTTCGGTTCTGGTTCTTCCTATTAGCGGTGCGGAACTTCTTGCTGGGCTCCTGTCTCTTTTGTGCTTGTTTGACAGTTCTATGAGCCTTTTCCTCGTGTCTTCGTTATGGTCTGTTCTTTTGACAAACGCTGCTTATATCCGCCTCAATTCCTCGTTAGTCCCTCCTTGTTTCAGCATGAACTCGGCTGCGTATTCCGTCAGCTCTTCTTTTGTTGCTAGATATACCCAGCTCGACATTCCTCTCTTCGGAATCGGTTCTTCTTTGCAACTCTTTCCATTCTACGAGAATGGTTTTAGAGGCCTTTAAGGTCTACTATTTATGAGAACAGTTTTAGAGGCCTTTAAGGTCTACTATTTATGAGACGGTTTAGAGGCCTTAAAGGTCAAATATCTTTGAGGAAGGTTCAGCTATGCCTGATTAGTAAATTATCCGAAAACAAAATTGTCTGCCAACAAAAAAAAAACAAAAAAAAAACTCAAAAACAAATGACCACAAGCACAAAAGAAACACCACAAACAATGCAAGAGCAGCAGATTGCACCGAAAATTCGTCCTTGAAAACAATAAGGGTGTATTATTATTAAGGGTGTATTAATTAATATAGACAAATCAGCAAATATCAGCAGCAACATTCTTTATTTGTATTACCTTAAAACATTAACTAATACACTGATATGACTCATAAAGGGGCAATCGGGGGGTAACATATATAAAAGTCTACTTAAACCTGAAAAATTACGTTCACATAGTACACAAAAAAAGGATAATCACTTAACAATACACAAAAAATAGGAAATCAGTCAAATTATTTTTACAAAAACATTTTATTAAAGTAAATAATAATTGGAGCTCTCTAGCAAACGTTTGACCACTTTGAAATTCGATTTTGTTGTGACAAAAAGCAAACAAACCTCCGCTGCGCTGCAAAAAAATTAACAGTTGGTCTCTCTTTGCATTCTTTCTTTGAATGTCTCATTAGATTTCAAGCCAAAACGATTTTAACATGCATAAAATTGGAAATTTTAGAAATAATTTGGGCGCAACCACAGTGCGTTGGGAGTGTTTAATTCGCTTTGACAGCTGAATACGCTCCTATTCGCAACTGTGATGTAGTCGATAGGTTCCCAACAGTTACGGAACTTTATCGGTCTCACCAAATTCAGGAAGATTCCCAAGAGTTACGGAATCTTTCCTGTGCGTTTGACGTAGGTAGGTACAAGTGGGGAGGCCCCAAATTTGGGGCCTCCAATTAGAGCAAGGTGTAGAATAGTCCAAATTTGTATTTAAGCAAAATAAACCATTTCATGTGATCGGTTTGATCGTCTTTATTCGAATTTTCTTTAGTTCTCTTCAACTGAGGCTTGCTAGCTGTCGGCGCAGCGGCAGAGCAGCCGTTTTATATATTATATATAAGTAAAGTAACAATACGTAAAACGGGCAGAGAGAGAGAGAGTTATGCATGCACATATGTATATAAGCGGTCAGCATGCTGACTCTAAACGGTGAATGCAATGGGTGCATATCATATTACATTTGCACTTGAAATGTGTTTGGGCACTTGGCATGCTGTCGCTGAGTAACAAAAAAATAACGTAATTTAAGGAAGTTATTTTAGTTCTTATTATCTATAAATTTTTAAATAATTATTATTATTATTATTTTTTATTTGTAATTGTTCTTAATACGATAAAGAAAATGAAATGATCAAAAATATTCATATACCAAAAATATTTATATATCTATGATATTATTTTATAACCACATTTAGTATGGCCACTAAATGTGGTTATAAAATAGACAGTTTTAGTCTATCCTTATGAACCATCTGTTTTTTGTTTTTGCCATTAACTATAATAACATTATTTCTATCTCCGATTTCCGTTCCTTTATACGGATCAGTATATTTATCATATAGTACCTTATTTTTATTCTTATGCTTGTCTATCATATTCCTAGCTCTTTTATATGCTACTTCTAATCTGTATATTATATATATATTATATATGGTTTCTATGCTATCTATGCTATTAAATTGTTTTGGTAAATTTTTTAATGAATACATACGATCTTACATATCGGTTGATAAAACTGATGGGGACGTATGGGCAATTCTTTTTCTTTATTTTCCGCGCGGATTTTCTGTCTACTCTGATATCTTGTAGTGACTTTATTGATATTGCCAGTTATATTTTGTTTGTCTTTGATGGTTATTCTTGACATCGCATCAGCTGCATAGTTGTCTTTTCCCTTTAAGTATTCAACTGAGAAATCATATTCTTCTAATTCGAGCCTCATACGTGTCATTTTGGAACTGGGATTGATCATTGAGAAGAGGCATATTAAAGGTGTATGGTCTGTTTTTATTATGAAATGTTTTCCATATATATATGGTCTAAAATGTAATATTGCCCAGTGTATTGCAGCTAATTCCTGCTCAGTAGTACACTTATTACTTTCTCCTTTAGTGAAAGATCTAGATGTATAAGCAATGGTTTTAAGTTAAAACCGCTCCAAATGCTTGTTGGCTTGCATCTGTAATTATACAGAATTCTTTATTGAAATCGGGGTATTGCAACAATGTTGGTTCCATTAGTTTTGTTTTTATACCCGCTACCCATAGAGTAGAAGGGTATTATAACTTTGTGCCGGCAGGAAATGTATGTAACAGGTAGAAGGAGGCATTTCCGACCCTATAAAGTATATATATTCTTGATCAGCGTCAACAGCCGAGACGATCTAGCCATGTCCGTCTGTCCGTCTGTCTGTCTGTCTGTCTGTCTGCCTGTCTGTCTGTTCGTCTGTCTGTCCGTCTGTCCGTATGAAACACTGGATCTCAGAGACTATAAGAGATAGAGCTCGAATTTTTTTCGACAGTATTTGTTATGCTTGCACGCAGATCAAGTTTCATATTTTTACCACGCCCACTTCCGCCCCCGCAAATCATCAAAAAGCGTATAATTTTCATAATTTTAAAGTCACGAATTTTGGAATGTACATTAGGAACTATAGTCTGTGTAATTCCTGAACATTTGGTTGCCATCAGATAAAAGTTGTCGAAGTTATTAAAGAAATAATTTTGCTTAGCCACAAACGGCCGCTGCAGCATGCCTCATTTGGTTGACCAACTAGACCAACTAAATATTCTTACCAGTTCTTGATTGGAATCGGAAAAATCTTATAAAAATTCGAGAACCAATTTTAATATATGGAAATAATTATTAGCCGTTCAAAAATGTATTAACTATTTATTATGGGTAGCGGGTATCTCACAGTCGAGCTCACTCGACTGTAGCTTTCTTACTTGTTAGATATTGGAAAGCGTTTTGGCATTCAACTATCCATTAAAAAGGAACATTCTTTTTGTATAATCTTGGTATGTGCCGGGAATATTCGGCGAAGTTTTCAATGAATAGTCTATAATAATTGCAAAAAGCTACAAAACGACTAGCGCTGTCCGCATTGTGCGGTACTGGGTAATTCCTGATGACGTCATATTTTTTTCATCTGAAAGAATTCCATTAGCTGTGCATTTATGACCGAGAAAAGTCACCTCATACATATAAAATTAAAATTTTTCTGTATGTAATTGATAGATTGTATTTCCTGCATTTCTCAAAAACATCTGTTTAGTTTTTAAGCATATGTTTTTCGGAACAACCTATAACCATATAAAGGAATGCTTGTGAAGGTTCTAATCCAGAGAATGCAATAGTCATCATCCGTTGAAATGAATTAGGCGCAATTTTTACACCGAAAGGTAATCGTTTATCTCGTGAACTTTTTATACCCTTCAGAAGTTTGCAACGCAGTGAAGGAGACATCTCTGACCCTATAAAGTGTATATATTCTTGATCAGGATCTACATACAGACCGATCTAGCCAAGTCCGTCTGTCCGTTTCTACGCAAACTAGTCCCCCAATTTTAAACTTATGTGAATGAAATTTAACTTTGTAGTTAGTCTTCTATATACTCTCACTCGTACATATGTCGGAACGAGCCGGATCAGATGACTATATCATATAGCTGCCATAGGAACAATCGGAAAATTTTTCGAAAGAAAATTTAAACTTTGTCAGTTTTTAACATATTTTTATCCAAGTTGAGATTTAGCCGTTTTATATTATTCCTGAATTTCGGTTTTAATCTCGTGAAAATCGGCCGACTATATCCTATAGCTTCCATAGGAACAATCAGGAAAAAAAAAAAAAACCATAACTTTGTCAGTTTTTAAGTAGCGCCATTTATCAAAAATTCTGGTAACAACATTGATCAATGATAAACCAATTGCACCTAAAATTACTTCAATCGGCCAACTTTTAAAAAATGACTTTTGGCAAGCAAAAGTGGTCAAATTTCCTATAGTGCAGTGTTGATAAAATCAGTATTTGACTGTGCCATTGTAATACATTCTTTAACTATGCTCGAGCTAGTGTCTGAATCTGCAAAATTGTCCAATTCAGACATTAATATAGTTGGTATAGTGAGATTATTTATTTCTTCCTCTTCCAAAAAAGGTATTCCTTTTGGTCAATATTAATAACTTCTTTTGATTCTGGTTCTTCACCAGTTTCAATTGTTACTGAAGTTTTAAGAATATTAGGTATTGATATATTGAGCTTGAATTTTTCCCCAATAGTTGTTAAATTGGATCTTAGTCTGATCAAAACCTTTGATACTTGAAACCAATGATCTTGATTAAACTTATCTCTGTTTTCATATATTAGTATTCGTGCTTTATTAAAGCATTTAACTAATATTTCTACGTGTTTTCTAACTGTGGTTTTCTGTATCGGTATATTTTTGGTTAATTACTTATGCGATTTGTCAATTTCTGCTTAATGTTTGATATTTCTTTTGATAATTCAGTCCATTCCATTATTTTTATGATATGTAATATATCTTTTTGGGTTGCAATGCAGTGAAACAATGGTGAGGCATAACAGTTAAATCTACTATATAAAAATAAGTCAGAATTTCCTCCCTGATGCTATAACTCCAGAACCCACGAACCGATTTCCACGGTTTTGCATTCGTTGGAAAGGTCTCGGGCTCCGTGAGGTTTGTAGCAAAGAAAATTCAGGAAAAATTAAACAGAAAAGTGGGGAAATCGTTTTTCACATACGCGCCTACTCTGATACATAGCATGTACTACAAACCAATATCCAATACTTCAAGTAGGCGCCGGTGCGTGATAAAGTGTTTGACAACTACTCATTGTTCTCTGCTCAGTTAATTTCATTCAAGCTCAGTGTTAGTTATGTGGATCGTGCATTTGATGTTAAATTTAACACTCTGTCCATAGTCCAAAATGCCTAGAGTACAACGTGCGAGCATCGGCCGTAGCACAAGACATGCAAGCCAGCAACAAGTGTATTCAAGGAACTTAAGCGAAGAAAGACAAAATATAATAAGAGAAAATGACCGATTGATTGATTCAATCAAAAATTGCTGGCGATTTGGTGACATACAAATCCGTTGATTCAATAACAAATCCCGATGATGTAGTAAATTATCCAACGGAGTTTTTGAACGCTCTGGAGATACCAGGATTTCCACCAAATAACTTGCAACTCAAAGTTGGTACAGTTATTATGATACTGCGTAATTTGAATCCACCGCGACTTTGCAACGGTACTGGAATCACTGTTTTTCACATGGGCAGTTATACGTTTCGTGTTCACGAGTTGGGAAACAATCCGCTTTGTTTGTGTTAACGTCAGACAAAAAAAAAATGTGGTTTTCCAAAGAGCACTACAATGAAACGGATAATTTGCGGACACGTATAACGCTTCCATTCAGTATTTACTTTGGATTTGTAGCAACGTCAAAGAGTAACTTTCATTTACTTAGGGAAGTTCAACTATTTTAGTAGGTAATCGAAATGAATTTATTACTGTTGTAAAATGAAATAAATATTTTCCTTTTCAAATATAAAAAAATAATTGTTTTTCTTTATCTTTTAATTACCAAACGAAATGTTACATAAAACGAATCTGGTGGCGAAACGGAGTTTGCCGGGTCTGCTAGTGTGTCTATATAAAGGATTTCTAACTAGCATACACTAACAGGGGATGTAGATCATAAGTTTTGCTTATTTAACTTTTATTGTGAAATGTGTACACTTTATAAAAGCAATTAGCGCACATTATGACAACAATTATTTTATAGCATTATATTTACAAATTCCAAATCATTTGGTTCAACTTTATTTATTACGTTAGCAGTGGAATCCACTGACTTAACGTCTACTATATCCATTATTGTTTTGTTAAAATTATAATTATAATTATTGTTCGGACCAAATCGTCAGCGCTTAGTAATGCGCGCATAGGTGTGCGAAGGCACCTGCAGCGCTCTTTGCTTATCTCCTTTATCTTTCTTGTACCACTAAAGCTGTCGCTTATCTATTCTTGAGCTATTATTAATACAAGGGTGGCATATTTGTTGTCTTCCCCACAAAACATTTTGGTGACCCCGACGTGATGGTAGTTTATCGGAGTCTGCAACTCGATCCCGCGATTGTTTAATACAGTTTAAACAATTCTTTGTTTCGCTGTCGTTTGCGGCATTCGGTCACGTTAGTCATCTGCTCGTTTAGGCACACATCATCCAAATCGACATCGCTGTTGGAGAAGAGAGCCGTGGCGCCCAGTTCCAGTGAATTTGTGACATCCAGCTCCTGCTCACTGATTGCCTTTTTTGGCGTCGATGTCGATGCGATTGAGGCTCGCGAAAAATTATGGCTCACATCGAGATTCGCACTGGCGCTGGGCGGTGTCAGCAATGTGGTCACTTGGACTGTTGGCTTGCTGCCAATGCTGATGTTATTATTATTATTGTGATTATGTCCGCCTAACGAAGTGGTGGAGGAGACAGGCGCCGAAGTTCCTACTGGCGGAATATTAGTCATGCTACTTGGCGTGGAACTATTCCGCTCCGTCTGATGCTCCTTCATCAGCTTGCAGGCCTTGCCCAGCGCAAAGATGGTCAGGCAAATGCGTAGGCCTAGAGCAAATATGTAAGCCAACAGGAAGAGCAGCCAGGCAGCCAGGTTCTCAAAAGACACCGCTGTATATATGGCTTTGATCAATACCACCGCCGAAGGAAACGGTATGAAGCCAATTCGGCGAGCCACTAAATCCGAGTGATCCGAAAAGGCATGCTTCTGTCGCGTCTGGGTCATGTCGTAGGCCAAACTGGTCGGTAGTTCATTGAATCTCGTAATAAACACATGCTTCACCCAATCAATAAGAATCTCCGTAAAGAGCACGGCAAAGCAGTCGGGCAACATCACACAGAACTGGGTGATGCTTCAATCGAACTCCTTCATAGTCTGGATTAACACGATGAATAGCAACACGGACAGGTGAAAGCGCTCCCGGACATCGCTGCAGGTCAGCTGGAACAGGTTGTTTTTGTCAAACTTCTTGAACACAGATCCCTTGAGCTCCACAAAGTTGTTTGATATCATAATGGTCAACAAGCCCTTGTTGTTTGAGTTCACGGCCACATTTAAGCAGGTTGCCTGAAACATGATTAGTCCGCTGTACAGAAACACATAAATCAAGGTGAATATGACTTGAGTGAGGACGCCAAAGTGTTCGCGCTTGGAATGCTTAGGCTCGGTGGCCGTCCAGAAGAGAGAATCGATAGTATCCTGGCCAAAGGCGGATGGTAGCCGGTCTCCAACCTCCCGCATATTGTATAAAATGTACAGCTTGATGACCGACTGCGATTTGATGATGTGATACACCCTATTCGTGTCCACCGACAGCGTTCGAATTGCTCGCAGATGCGAATTCATGCAGTCACTGAGCTCCCGAAGATCCTTCGACGATCCCTACTCGACACCCTTTAAACCGAATATTGCCTGTACGTGTGCCTGAAAGTGTAAAACTTTATTATCAAATCGATTAACCAGCAAATTCATAGCCTTTCTATAATTAGCATTCGAGGGTTCGAGCGAGCGTATGGTTTCCAGAGCCACGCCATCAAAACTCGAACCCAAATACTGTAGTTTTTCAATGTCGCTTAGCTCAACATCATTTCCGATGACCGTAGTGAAAGTCGCAAGAAAGTCCGGCCAATCAGAGTAGGATCTATGAAACCGAGCAATTTCCAGGTTTGGCAACCGAGGCTTCCTAGATCGAAAAGAAATATCTTCAGCATTAGTAATGTCAATAGATGTTGAATTTGCTGTGGTTGAAGCCGGCAATTGCGACTTGCGATGAGCAGCCAAGCCTCGGCTTAGTTTCGCCTTCAAATCCATGTAAACCTCCGCACATTCACTCTGATGGTCTCCGCAAAATCCACTCTTTCCAACGATGTCTGCGCAGAATTAAATGCTAGGTTTAAGGAAATGATCCAATCCACTCGAGCTTATTCATCGAGCTTATTTGCCGCAAAATAGATTGGGCTTTGACTCGGTAGTAGTCAACGTCACTTGTGGATTCATTTTGAGCCCGGACCGAGTTTTCCGTATCAGACATTTTTCAATAACCAGAGAAAAAAAGATAAATAAAATGCCCGACAGCGTTGAGGGCACGAAACACCGTATACCTTTTACCGCGAAAATGTAGAGGTTAACAAGCGTCGCCGAGATGCAACGGAACCTTTCACTTGGTTGTTGTTGTTCTTGCCGATAAATTGCCTGCCTAGCAACAGCGGATAAATGTAACTGGCAACCGAATGTATGTATGGCTATATGTACATATATGTATATATGTAATATGCTCTATTAACAAAGATTGAATGCGATTCACTTTGTTAAGAGTTATTTGCACAACATAGGTTTGGTGTTTTTCACAGCGCGAAATGCACAAAAGTCAAACAGTCCGTCTGCCGCTCCGAATAAACGCTATACAATAATATAACCTATTCGTGCGTTATTAATTAATTGAAATACAAGGGTGGCATATTTGTTGTCTTCCCCACAAACAATTATAATTATCACCTATTTCCTCACTGAATTTACTTATTGAATTACTCCTCATCCATTCTTTTCTATGTATCCCTTTTTTTTTGGTTTCTTTTACATATGTCCTACCTATAGTTTCGCAAAGCTTTGAAATGCTTGAAATGGTCGTATCCTTGTCTGGATTGAGTTTAGGGAGATTGGTATTTCTGCGACAGTGCTAGGACCTGCAGAGCCTGCTCGTGCTAGTTCGTCTGCTTTTTGGTTCCCTGGGATATCGTTATGTCCCGGTACACAAGTTATTGTACCTTATTGTCCTCTGCCCTTAATAAGGCCTTGCAGAGTCCTCGTCTTATTGAAAACCTGTCTGCTTCCCTCATGGCGAGCAGTTCAGCCTGAAGGTCTCCTCAACACCCCAGTGCTCGACGTAGATCCCAGCCCCTACGCCACAACTCATCTTGGAGCCGTCGGTGTAGAGGGATGCCTGGTCTTCTACGGTTACTCTTCCCATGCTCTAGTCTTCGCTCGTTGGATACGAGGTTGTGAAACCTTTTTCGAAGTGCATCTCCGTGGTAATGTAGTCCATTCTCTCGTTTGTGTCCATTCTAATGCTCTCAAGTATCTTGCCGTGCCCTGTGCCGTGTTCCTTCCAGCTCGGTTTTAGTCTTACTGCACTTACGGCAAGGCAAGCGCAGTGGGCCAGAGGTGGGTTGGGGCATGTGGGAGGTTGAACGCAACGTCGCCCCAAAGCTACGGTAAGGCATCTTACGACCTAGGGTTGCCCGGCCCTAGGAAGTCTCCGTATAAACACATCTGGATTAACCCCTCATCTGCGAACCTAGAAGTCAGAGGGCACGGGTCGCGGAACACTCCTGACTTAAGGGGAGGCACTTTATAAACGTGCCCAGGTCCGCCCGACAAACCGAGGACCTGCTTCCAGCCGTCCTATGCTTGGAGAGTATAGTCGCACTACCGATGGTGCACACAGTTACGGCAGAAGACACAGCCATCCGTTGTTCCCCCTGTGTACCCTATAACGGCCGTGATACCCTGCCGGCCTCGTTTGACGTAGTCAGGACAATTTCCTGTGAGTCAAGGCTTACAAAAATGTTTATTTGGTGGGTGAGAAAAAATTAGGAAGATCCCAAGAGTTACGGATGCTTTCCTATTGTTGGCTTACGTCGGGTTGACGTGGTCATCAAAATGTTTGTACGAAGGCTTAGATGCCTGGCAGATAGTGCATAAAATATTGCCTTAGGTTGTCGCAACTAGCACTAGGAACTAGGTGGACGGTTTGGTTGGTTTGGGTGAAGACCCGACAGCCTATGATGCATGAATAAAAGCTCTTGATTGAGGTAGAACTCTTACTGACTTTATTAAAGAAACTTAACAATATATTTTGGTACCAAAATGCTTATGCTAACAGAAATATCATATAAGAAATAATTTGAGTTACTGAGAGTATGGTTATTGCAAGCCACAAGTGAACTGAGACTTATTGCCCCATAGAAGGGTATTATAACTTTGTGCCGGCAGGAAATGTATGTAACAGGTAGAAGGAGGCATTTCCGACCCTATAAAGTATATATATTCTTAATATGCGTCAACAGCCGAGACGATCTAGCCATGTCCGTCTATCCGTCTGTCTGTCTGTCTGTCTGCCTGCCTGTCTGTCTGTCTATCTGTCTGTCTGTTCGTCTGTCTGTCCGTCTGTCCGTATGAAACACTGGATCTCAGAGACTATAAGAGATAGAGCTCTAATTTTTTTCGACAGTATTTGTTATGCTTGCACGCAGATCAAGTTTCATATTTTTACCAAGCCCACTTCCGCCCCCGCAAATCATCAAAAAGCGTATAATTTTCATAATTTTAAAGTCACGAATTTTGGAATGTACATTAGGAACTATAGTCTGTGTAATTCCTGAACATTTGGTTGCCATCAGATAAAAGTTGTCGAAGTTATTAAAGAAATAATTTTGTTTAGCCACAAACGGCCGCTGCAGCATGCCTCATTTGGTTGACCAACTAGACCAACTAAATATTCTTACCAGTTCTTGATTGGAATCGGAAAAATCTTATAAAAATTCGAGAACCAATTTTAATATATGGAAATAATTATTAGCCGTTCAAAAATGTATTAACTATTTATTATGGGTAGCGGGTATCTCACAGTCGAGCTCACTCGACTGTAGCTTTCTTACTTGTTAGATATTGGAAAGCGTTTTGGCATTCAACTATCCATTAAAAAGGAACATTCTTTTTGTATAATCTTGTTATGTGCCGGGAATATTCGGCGAAGTTTTCAATGAATAGTCTATAATAATTGCAAAAAGCTACAAAACGACTAGCGCTGTCCGCATTGTGCGGTACTGGGTAATTCATGATGACGTCATATTTTTGTCATCTGAAAGAATTCCATTAGCTGTGCATTTATGACCGAGAAAAGTCACCTCATACATATAAAATTAAAATTTTTCTGTATGTAATTGATAGATTGTATTTCCTGCATTTCTCAAAAACATCTGTTTAGTTTTTAAGCATATGTTTTTCGGAACAACCTATAACCATATAAAGGAATGCTTGTGAAGGTTCTAATCCAGAGAATGCAATAGTCATCATCCGTTGAAATGAATTAGGCGCAATTTTTACACCGAAAGGTAATCGTTTATCTCGTGAACTTTTTATACCCTTTAGAAGTTTGCAACGCAGTGAAGGAGACATCTCTGACCCTATAAAGTGTATATATTCTTGATCAGGATCTACATACAGACCGATCTAGCCAAGTCCGTCTGTCCGTTTCTACGCAAACTAGTCCCCCAATTTTAAACTTATGTGAATGAAATTTAACTTTGTAGTTAGTCTTCTATATACTCTCACTCGAACATATGTCGGAACGAGCCGGATCAGATGACTATATCATATAGCTGCCATAGGAACAATCGGAAAATTTTTCGAAAGAAAATTTAAACTTTGTCAGTTTTTAACATATTTTTATCCAAGTTGAGATTTAGGCGTTTTATATTATTCCTGAATTTCGGTTTTAATCTCGTGAAAATCGGCCGACTATATCCTATAGCTTCCATAGGAACAATCAGGAAAACAAAAAAAAAAAACCATAACTTTGTCAGTTTTTAAGTAGCGCCATTTATCAAAAATTCTGGTAACAACATTGATAAATGATAAAAAGAATCAATTTTGTTTTGCCATGTCAAATTTTATTTTCTGGTATGATACTCTAAGAAACAGTTTTTATTAGATGTGCAACATAAATGTAAGTTGCATTTAGGGCAAATGCATTGTGTTTGTGATGTTTTGCATAATTTGCAACGACGTTTTCCACTCTCTCGCTCCAACCAATGAGGAAAATGGTTTACCTGATCAAAACGCAAGCTTGATATAGGGTGCTTTGATTTTTTTCCTTGTTTAAGGCCAAGCTGTGGTGATCGGTGAGACAGTGGAGACTGTGCTGTTTGCTCTATCCGAGAGGATGGTGAGATTATAGCTCGCACTAGCTGAGAGCACGGCGATCTATATGTAGATGGACGACCTGGTAAATTTTTGCATTTGTATGTTACCATACCTGCGGCCACCGCTTCTCTAAAATCTGGGAGCTCCAACATTTTTTCCTTGTTCGCCTCGTTCGCCATTTGTATACGTCTGTATAATATATAAGAGTTCGTTACTGCCATATCAATTAAATGATAAAAAATTCGAGTTGCGGCATCCCGAGTTTTGGCTCTAATATGGTAACGGCCCATTAAACCATCCATAAGGTCTACGCCGCCCATGTGAGCATTATACTCCTTAACAATTTGGTGGCAATCAATTTCAAAGTATTTTTTAGATTTTCTGTCGAACCGTGGAATTTTTGATGTTCCTTGACGCGGATCCTTCCTTGCAAATGGTTTAACACCCACATATGATGACAAGAAACGAACGGCTTTGCTGTCTTTCCACAGAACATTTGTTAGTTCAATTCCATATGAGCAACCTACGTACTCAATCATAGAACCTCTTGGCAATTTGTTGATGGTCCCTTCGTTCGGTAACTTACAATTGGGGATACGATTTGCTCGAATCGTGCCAAGACTGTAAATACCTTTCGCACGTAGATACACCATCAGAGGCAGTGAGGTATAAAAATTGTCAAAGTAAATAATATGATTTTTAAAACTTTGAACGCTTTGTGTCAGACGGACAACAATGTTAGCCGAAGCACCAAGATCTGGGTGACCAGGCAAGATCACATTATCTCCTGCACCGTTGTATACTTCAAAGCGGTATGCGTAGCCAAACGAATCGCATAGTACAAATAGTTTGATACCCCACTTGTGTGGCTTATTTGGCATGTATTGGCGGAAGTGGTGCTTCATTTTTGTGCTGCACATTTGTTCATCAACACAAAGGCGGGCTTGTTTGGGCACCGTTGATTCAAGTAATCAACTAGTTTTCGCGTACGAAACAATGGATCGTAGCCTGGTTGACCCTTTTTAATGCGCTGGCTCTCATCACACAGAGAGAAATACTTTTTAATTGTCTCAAATCTGTGTCGGGTCATGCAATTTTGAATGGGTCCGAACGCATTTTGTCCCCAATAACTCCTCAAATTCGGATAGCGGAAAATCGACATGTAAATTAGAATGCCGATGTAATGATGAATGTCATCGATGGTAATTTTGAAATTATTTGAAATGTTGTCAGTTAAAGCTGCGCGCATTGTGTCCTCGACAATCATTTTCATAATTTCTCCATCAAAAAAGTAGCAAAATATCTCAAATGGAGTTTCCAGCCCCTTAATTTGTTCTATAAGCGAGGAATCTCCTCGAAAGGCTATACAGTTTACATGCAACTGCATCGATTGCTCCCTCCAGAGAATCTTAGTGGGTTCCTTTGTAATCGATTCAAGACCTACCCATATATAAATTATTAATCACTTATATAAAAAATCTCAGTTATATTTGTTTACCAGCAGCATTAAATCCTCCAGAATTTGGTAAATATTCGCATACCGAATCTTCTATAGTTGGCAATGGCGATCGAGGACGTTTTGAAGCCTTTCCAGTAGACTTAGGATCCTGGGCACTATTTAAAAAATTTTCCTTATTGCCAACTATAAAGGAGACAGAATCGGCTTCCTCTAATGCAACGTTTAGAGCTTCCACCACATTTAAATTATTGTCCTCGTCGTCACTAGAAATATTTGAGACCTCCTCATCTGACGGGACTGACTCAAATAATTCCATTAACTGATCATCTGTCAAGTCGGATAACTTGAAGCGCTTTCGATTTGCCATATTTTCTAATTTAAGAATTTTTATTAAAATAAACCTCTTTAAACCACTGCAGATTGCAAATAATTGTGAAATAGCTACTTGGAACAAAAGTTTGCTTACTGCCCCAAAGATGCCTCAAGGCACTTATCACTATTTCACTGATACAATGCATACAAATTACATATTTGCATATCTGTAATATTATTTTAATACTAAATTAACTTACCTCTCAGTAAAAAATTAATGGTTTGGTTTAGTTTTATATTTTAACTTTTATATTCAAAAGAAATCCCACTTCACTGCAGCTCAAATTTCACACGCGGCGAAACACATGTTCTGTGCAAGTATAAACAAAAAGTACCGTTAAAAGCCTCTGAGAGCTTTCAAAGCTTCTATACATAATTGAGCATCTATTCTTAACGACTAAAAAATATTTAAACGTAGAAATAGCGTTTATTATTTTTAAAATTGTAAATAATGTAATGAGTGCCTCAAGGCACTCTTGGGGCTTAGAGGGTTAATATAGTTGGTATAGTGAGATTATTTATTTCTTCCTCTTCCAAAAAAGGTATTCCTTTTGGTCAATATTAATAACTTCTTTTGATTCTGGTTCTTCACCAGTTTCAATTGTTACTGAAGTTTTAAGAATATTAGGTATTGATATATTGAGCTTGAATTTTTCCCCAGTAGTTGTTAAATTGGATCTTAGTCTGATCAAAACCTTTGATACTTGAAACCAATGATCTTGATTAAACTTATCTCTGTTTTCATATATTAGTATTCGTGCTTTATTAAAGCATTTAACTAATATTTCTACGTGTTTTCTAACTGTGGTTTTCTGTATCGGTATATTTTTGGTTAATTACTTATGCGATTTGTCAATTTCTGCTTAATGTTTGATATTTCTTTTGATAATTCAGTCCATTCCATTATTTTTATGATATGTAATATATCTTTTTGGGTTGCAATGCAGTGAAACAATGGTGAGGCATAACAGTTAAATCTACTATATAAAAATAAGTCAGAATTTCCTCCCTGATGCTATAACTCCAGAACCCACGAACCGATTTCCACGGTTTTGCATTCGTTGGAAAGGTCTCGGGCTCCGTGAGGTTTGTAGCAAAGAAAATTCAGGAAAAATTAAACAGAAAAGTGGGGAAATCGTTTTTCACATACGCGCCTACTCTGATACATAGCATGTACTACAAACCAATATCCAATACTTCAAGTAGGCGCCGGTGCGTGATAAAGTGTTTGACAACTACTCATTGTTCTCTGCTCAGTTAATTTCATTCAAGCTCAGTGTTAGTTATGTGGATCGTGCATTTGATGTTAAATTTAACACTCTGTCCATAGTCCAAAATGCCTGGAGTACAACGTGCGAGCATCGGCCGTAGCACAAGACATGCAAGCCAGCAACAAGTGTATTCAAGGAACTTAAGCGAAGAAAGACAAAATATAATAAGAGAAAATGACCGATTGATTGATTCAATCAAAAATTGCTGGCGATTTGGTGACATACAAATCCGTTGATTCAATAACAAATCCCGATGATGTAGTAAATTATCCAACGGAGTTTTTGAACGCTCTGGAGATACCAGGATTTCCACCAAATAACTTGCAACTCAAAGTTGGTACAGTTATTATGATACTGCGTAATTTGAATCCACCGCGACTTTGCAACGGTACTGGAATCACTGTTTTTCACATGGGCAGTTATACGTTTCGTGTTCACGAGTTGGGAAACAATCCGCTTTGTTTGTGTTAACGTCAGACAAAAAAAAAATGTGGTTTACCAAAGAGCACTACAATGAAACGGATAATTTGCGGACACGTATAACGCTTCCATTCAGTATTTACTTTGGATTTGTAGCAACGTCAAAGAGCAACTTTCATTTACTTAGGGAAGTTCAACTACAACTATTTTAGTAGGTAATCGAAATGAATTTATTACTGTTGTAAAATGAAATAAATATTTTCCTTTTCAAATATTAAAAAATAATTGTTTTTCTTTATCTTTTAATTACCAAACGAAATGTTACATAAAACGAATCTGGTGGCGAAACGGAGTTTGCCGGGTCTGCTAGTGTGTCTATATAAAGGATTTCTAACTAGCATACACTAACAGGGGATGTAGATCATAAGTTTTGCTTATTTAACTTTTATTGTGAAATGTGTACACTTTATAAAAGCAATTAGCGCACATTATGACAACAATTATTTTATAGCATTATATTTACAAATTCCAAATCATTTGGTTCAACTTTATTTATTACGTTAGCAGTGGAATCCACTGACTTAACGTCTACTATATCCATTATTGTTTTGTCAAAATTATAATTATAATTATTGTTCGGACCAAATCGTCAGCGCTTAGTAATGCGCGCATAGGTGTGCGAAGGCACCTGCAGCGCTCTTTGCTTATCTCCTTTATCTTTCTTGTACCACTAAAGCTGTCGCTTATCTATTCTTGAGCTATTATTAATACAAGGGTGGCATATTTGTTGTCTTCCCCACAAAACATTTTGGTGACCCCGACGTGATGGTAGTTTATCAGAGTCTGCAACTCGATCCCGCGATTGTTTAATACAGTTTAAACAATTCTTTGTTTCGCTGTCGTTTGCGGCATTCGGTCACGTTAGTCATCTGCTCGTTTAGGCACACATCATCCAAATCGACATCGCTGTTGGAGAAGAGAGCCGTGGCGCCGAGTTCCAGTGAATTTGTGACATCCAGCTCCTGCTCACTGATTGCCTTTTTTGGCGTCGATGTCGATGCGATTGAGGCTCGCGAAAAATTATGGCTCACATCGAGATTCGCACTGGCGCTGGGCGGTGTCAGCAATGTGGTCACTTGGACTGTTGGCTTGCTGCCAATGCTGATGTTATTATTATTATTGTGATTATGTCCGCCTAACGAAGTGGTGGAGGAGACAGGCGCCGAAGTTCCTACTGGCGTAATATTAGTCATGCTACTTGGCGTGGAACTATTCCGCTCCGTCTGATGCTCCTTCATCAGCTTGCAGGCCTTGCCCAGCGCAAAGATGGTCAGGCAAATGCGTAGGCCTAGAGCAAATATGTAAGCCAACGGGAAGAGCAGCCAGGCAGCCAGGTTCTCAAAAGACACCGCTGTATATATGGCTTTGATCAATACCACCGCCGAAGGAAACGGTATGAAGCCAATTCGGCGAGCCACTAAATCCGAGTGATCCGAAAAGGCATGCTTCTGTCGCGTCTGGGTCATGTCGTAGGCCAAACTGGTCGGTAGTTCATTGAATCTCGTAATAAACACATGCTTCACCCAATCAATAAGAATCTCCGTAAAGAGCACGGCAAAGCAGTCGGGCAACATCACACAGAACTGGGTGATGCTTCAATCGAACTCCTTCATAGTCTGGATTAACACGATGAATAGCAACACGGACAGGTGAAAGCGCTCCCGGACATCGCTGCAGGTCAGCTGGAACAGGTTGTTCTTGTCAAACTTCTTGAACACAGATCCCTTGAGCTCCACAAAGTTGTTTGATATCATAATGGTCAACAAGCCCTTGTTGTTTGAGTTCACGGCCACATTTAAGCAGGTTGCCTGAAACATGATTAGTCCGCTGTACAGAAACACATAAATCAAGGTGAATATGACGTGAGTGAGGACGCCAAAGTGTTCGCGCTTGGAATGCTTAGGCTCGGTGGCCGTCCAGAAGAGAGAATCGATAGTATCCTGGCCAAAGGCGGATGGTAGCCGGTCTCCAACCTCCCGCATATTGTATAAAATGTACAGCTTGATGACCGACTGCGATTTGATGATGTGATACACCCTATTCGTGTCCACCGACAGCATGATAAGCTGTGTAGTGTAGTGGCCAGCGTTCGAATTGCTCGCAGATGCGAATTCATGCAGTCACTGAGCTCCCGAAGATCCTTCGACGATCCCTTCTCGACACCCTTTAAACCGAATATTGCCTGTACGTGTGCCTGAAAGTGTAAAACTTTATTATCAAATCGATTAACCAGCAAATTCATAGCCTTTCTATAATTAGCATTCGAGGGTTCGAGCGAGCGTTTGGTTTCCAGAGCCACGCCATCAAAACTCGAACCCAAATATTGTAGTTTTTCAATGTCGCTTAGCTCAACATCATTTCCGATGACCGTAGTGAAAGTCGCAAGAAAGTCCGGCCAATCAGAGTAGGATCTATGAAACCGAGCAATTTCCAGGTTTGGCAACCGAGGCTTCCTAGATCGAAAAGAAAGATCTTCAGCATTAGTAATGTCAATAGATGTTGAATTTGCTGTGGTTGAAGCCGGCAATTGCGACTTGCGATGAGCAGCCAAGCCTCGGCTTAGTTTCGCCTTCAAATCCATGTAAACCTCCGCACATTCACTCTGATGGTCTCCGCAAAATCCACTCTTTCCAACGATGTCTGCGCAGAATTAAATGCTAGGTTTAAGGAAATGATCCAATCCACTCGAGCTTATTCATCGAGCTTATTTGCCGCAAAATAGATTGGGCTTTGACTCGGTAGTAGTCAACGTCACTTGTGGATTCATTTTGAGCCCGGACCGAGTTTTCCGTATCAGACATTTTTCAATAACCAGAGAAAAAAAAGATAAATAAAATGCCCGACAGCGTTGAGGGCACGAAACACCGTATACCTTTTACCGCGAAAATGTAGAGGTTAACAAGCGTCGCCGAGATGCAACGGAACCTTTCACTTGGTTGTTGTTGTTCTTGCCGATAAATTGCCTGCATATGCATAAATTGCCTGCATATTTTACATATGTCCTACCTATAGTTTCGCAAAGCTTTGAAATGCTTGAAATGGTCGTATCCTTGTCTGGATTGAGTTTAGGGAGATTGGTATTTCTGCGACAGTGCTAGGACCTGCAGAGCCTGCTCGTGCTAGTTCGTCTGCTTTTTGGTTCCCTGGGATATCGTTATGTCCCGGTACACAAGTTATTGTACCTTATTGTCCTCTGCCCTTAATAAGGCCTTGCAGAGTCCTCGTCTTATTGAAAACCTGTCTGCTTCCCTCATGGCGAGCAGTTCAGCCTGAAGGTCTCCTCAACACCCAAGTGCTCGACGTAGATCCCAGCCCCTACGCCACAACTCATCTTGGAGCCGTCGGTGTAGAGGGATGCCTGGTCTTCTACGGTTACTCTTCCCATGCTCTAGTCTTCGCTCGTTGGATACGAGGTTGTGAAACCTTTTTCGAAGTGCATCTCCGTGGTAATGTAGTCCATTCTCTCCTTTGTGTCCATTCTAATGCTCTCAAGTATCTTGCCGTGCCCTGTGCCGTGTTCCTTCCAGCTCGGTTTTAGTCTTACTGCACTTACGGCAAGGCAAGCGCAGTGGGCCAGAGGTGGGTTGGGGCATGTGGGAGGTTGAACGCAACGTCGCCCCAAAGCTACGGTAAGGCATCTTACGACCTAGGGTTGCCCGGCCCTAGGAAGTCTCCGTATAAACACATCTGGATTAACCCCTCATCTGCGAACCTAGAAGTCAGAGGGCACGGGTCGCGGAACACTCCTGACTTAAGGGGAGGCACTTTATAAACGTGCCCAGGTCCGCCCGACAAACCGAGGACCTGCTTCCAGCCGTCCTATGCTTGGAGAGTATAGTCGCACTACCGATGGTGCACACAGTTACGGCAGAAGACACAGCCATCCGTTGTTCCCCCTGTGTACCCTATAACGGCCGTGATACCCTGCCGGCCTCGTTTGACGTAGTCAGGACAATTTCCTGTGAGTCAAGGCTTACAAAAATGTTTATTTGGTGGGTGAGAAAAAATTAGGAAGATCCCAAGAGTTACGGATGCTTTCCTATTGTTGGCTTACGTCGGGTTGACGTGGTCATCAAAATGTTTGTACGAAGGCTTAGATGCCTGGCAGATAGTGCATAAAATATTGCCTTAGGTTGTCGCAACTAGCACTAGGAACTAGGTGGACGGTTTGGTTGGTTTGGGTGAAGACCCGACAGCCTATGATGCATGAATAAAAGCTCTTGATTGAGGTAGAACTCTTACTGACTTTATTAAAGAAACTTAACAATATATTTTGGTACCAAAATGCTTATGCTAACAGAAATATCATATAAGAAATAATTTGAGTTACTGAGAGTATGGTTATTGCAAGCCACAAGTGAACTGAGACTTATTGCCCCATAGAAGGGTATTATAACTTTGTGCCGGCAGGAAATGTATGTAACAGGTAGAAGGAGGCATTTCCGACCCTATAAAGTATATATATTCTTGATATGCGTCAACAGCCGAGACGATCTAGCCATGTCCGTCTATCCGTCTGTCTGTCTGTCTGTCTGCCTGCCTGTCTGTCTGTCTATCTGTCTGTCTGTTCGTCTGTCTGTCCGTCTGTCCGTATGAAACACTGGATCTCAGAGACTATAAGAGATAGAGCTCTAATTTTTTTCGACAGTATTTGTTATGCTTGCACGCAGATCAAGTTTCATATTTTTACCACGCCCACTTCCGCCCCCGCAAATCATCAAAAAGCGTATAATTTTCATAATTTTAAAGTCACGAATTTTGGAATGTACATTAGGAACTATAGTCTGTGTAATTCCTGAACATTTGGTTGCCATCAGATAAAAGTTGTCGAAGTTATTAAAGAAATAATTTTGTTTAGCCACAAACGGCCGCTGCAGCATGCCTCATTTGGTTGACCAACTAGACCAACTAAATATTCTTACCAGTTCTTGATTGGAATCGGAAAAATCTTATAAAAATTCGAGAACCAATTTTAATATATGGAAATAATTATTAGCCGTTCAAAAATGTATTAACTATTTATTATGGGTAGCGGGTATCTCACAGTCGAGCTCACTCGACTGTAGCTTTCTTACTTGTTAGATATTGGAAAGCGTTTTGGCATTCAACTATCCATTAAAAAGGAACATTCTTTTTGTATAATCTTGTTATGTGCCGGGAATATTCGGCGAAGTTTTCAATGAATAGTCTATAATAATTGCAAAAAGCTACAAAACGACTAGCGCTGTCCGCATTGTGCGGTACTGGGTAATTCCTGATGACGTCATATTTTTTTCATCTGAAAGAATTCCATTAGCTGTGCATTTATGACCGAGAAAAGTCACCTCATACATATAAAATTAAAATTTTTCTGTATGTAATTGATAGATTGTATTTCCTGCATTTCTCAAAAACATCTGTTTAGTTTTTAAGCATATGTTTTTCGGAACAACCTATAACCATATAAAGGAATGCTTGTGAAGGTTCTAATCCAGAGAATGCAATAGTCATCATCCGTTGAAATGAATTAGGCGCAATTTTTACACCGAAAGGTAATCGTTTATCTCGTGAACTTTTTATACCCTTCAGAAGTTTGCAACGCAGTGAAGGAGACATCTCTGACCCTATAAAGTGTATATATTCTTGATCAGGATCTACATACAGACCGATCTAGCCAAGTCCGTCTGTCCGTTTCTACGCAAACTAGTCCCCCAATTTTAAACTTATGTGAATGAAATTTAACTTTGTAGTTAGTCTTCTATATACTCTCACTCGTACATATGTCGGAACGAGCCGGATCAGATGACTATATCATATAGCTGCCATAGGAACAATCGGAAAATTTTTCGAAAGAAAATTTAAACTTTGTCAGTTTTTAACATATTTTTATCCAAGTTGAGATTTAGCCGTTTTATATTATTCCTGAATTTCGGTTTTAATCTCGTGAAAATCGGCCGACTATATCCTATAGCTTCCATAGGAACAATCAGGAAAACAAAAAAAAAAAAACCATAACTTTGTCAGTTTTTAAGTAGCGCCATTTATCAAAAATTCTGGTAACAACATTGATCAATGATAAACCAATTGCACCTAAAATTACTTCAATCGGCCAACTTTTAAAAAATGACTTTTGGCAAGCAAAAGTGGTCAAATTTCCTATAGTGCAGTGTTGATAAAATCAGTATTTGACTGTGCCATTGTAATACATTCTTTAACTATGCTCGAGCTAGTGTCTGAATCTGCAAAATTGTCCAATTCAGACATTAACCCTCTAATGCCACTTTCCACAATAACGCAAGAAATTAAATGAAATAATTTTTTCTAAATTGTTTTGTGCCTTCTTAACTCAAAAATGCTATTAAAAAGAACGTAGAACCTTTTTTTTTACCTGTAAGGTGAGAAAAACTGAATAGGTGCCTCAAGGCACCCTTAGGCACTTGAGAGTAAAAAGAATCAATTTTGTTTTGCCATGTCAAATTTTATTTTCTGGTATGATACTCTAAGAAACAGTTTTTATTAGATGTGCAACATAAATGTAAGTTGCATTTAGGGCAAATGCATTGTGTTTGTGATGTTTTGCATAATTTGCAACGACGTTTTCCACTCTCTCGCTCCAACCAATGAGGAAAATGGTTTACCTGATCAAAACGCAAGCTTGATATAGGGTGCTTTGATTTTTTTCCTTGTTTAAGGCCAAGCTGTGGTGATCGGTGAGACAGTGGAGACTGTGCTGTTTGCTCTATCCGAGAGGATGGTGAGATTATAGCTCGCACTAGCTGAGAGCACGGCGATCTATATGTAGATGGACGACCTGGTAAATTTTTGCATTTGTATGTTACCATACCTGCGGCCACCGCTTCTCTAAAATCTGGGAGCTCCAACATTTTTTCCTTGTTCGCCTCGTTCGCCATTTGTATACGTCTGTATAATATATAAGAGTTCGTTACTGCCATATCAATTAAATGATAAAAAATTCGAGTTGCGGCATCCCGAGTTTTGGCTCTAATATGGTAACGGCCCATTAAACCATCCATAAGGTCTACGCCGCCCATGTGAGCATTATACTCCTTAACAATTTGGTGGCAATCAATTTCAAAGTATTTTTTAGATTTTCTGTCGAACCGTGGAATTTTTGATGTTCCTTGACGCGGATCCTTCCTTGCAAATGGTTTAACACCCACATATGATGACAAGAAACGAACGGCTTTGCTGTCTTTCCACAGAACATTTGTTAGTTCAATTCCATATGAGCAACCTACGTACTCAATCATAGAACCTCTTGGCAATTTGTTGATGGTCCCTTCGTTCGGTAACTTACAATTGGGGATACGATTTGCTCGAATCGTGCCAAGACTGTAAATACCTTTCGCACGTAGATACACCATCAGAGGCAGTGAGGTATAAAAATTGTCAAAGTAAATAATATGATTTTTAAAACTTTGAACGCTTTGTGTCAGACGGACAACAATGTTAGCCGAAGCACCAAGATCTGGGTGACCAGGCAAGATCACATTATCTCCTGCACCGTTGTATACTTCAAAGCGGTATGCGTAGCCAAACGAATCGCATAGTACAAATAGTTTGATACCCCACTTGTGTGGCTTATTTGGCATGTATTGGCGGAAGTGGTGCTTCATTTTTGTGCTGCACATTTGTTCATCAACACAAAGGCGGGCTTGTTTGGGCACCGTTGATTCAAGTAATCAACTAGTTTTCGCGTACGAAACAATGGATCGTAGCCTGGTTGACCCTTTTTAATGCGCTGGCTCTCATCACACAGAGAGAAATACTTTTTAATTGTCTCAAATCTGTGTCGGGTCATGCAATTTTGAATGGGTCCGAACGCATTTTGTCCCCAATAACTCCTCAAATTCGGATAGCGGAAAATCGACATGTAAATTAGAATGCCGATGTAATGATGAATGTCATCGATGGTAATTTTGAAATTATTTGAAATGTTGTCAGTTAAAGCTGCGCGCATTGTGTCCTCGACAATCATTTTCATAATTTCTCCATCAAAAAAGTAGCAAAATATCTCAAATGGAGTTTCCAGCCCCTTAATTTCTTCTGTAAGCGAGGAATCTCCTCGAAAGGCTATACAGTTTACATGCAACTGCATCGATTGCTCCCTCCAGAGAATCTTAGTGGGTTCCTTTGTAATCGATTCAAGACCTACCCATATATAAATTATTAATCACTTATATAAAAAATCTCAGTTATATTTGTTTACCAGCAGCATTAAATCCTCCAGAATTTGGTAAATATTCGCATACCGAATCTTCTATAGTTGGCAATGGCGATCGAGGACGTTTTGTAGCCTTTCCAGTAGACTTAGGATCCTGGGCACTATTTAAAAAATTTTCCTTATTGCCAACTATAAAGGAGACAGAATCGGCTTCCTCTAATGCAACGTTTAGAGCTTCCACCACATTTAAATTATTGTCCTCGTCGTCACTAGAAATATTTGAGACCTCCTCATCTGACGGGACTGACTCAAATAATTCCATTAACTGATCATCTGTCAAGTCGGATAACTTGAAGCGCTTTCGATTTGCCATATTTTCTAATTTAAGAATTTTTATTAAAATAAACCTCTTTAAACCACTGCAGATTGCAAATAATTGTGAAATAGCTACTTGGAACAAAAGTTTGCTTACTGCCCCAAAGATGCCTCAAGGCACTTATCACTATTTCACTGATACAATGCATACAAATTACATATTTGCATATCTGTAATATTATTTTAATACTAAATTAACTTACCTCTCAGTAAAAAATTAATGGTTTGGTTTAGTTTTATATTTTAACTTTTATATTCAAAAGAAATCCCACTTCACTGCAGCTCAAATTTCACACGCGGCGAAACACATGTTCTGTGCAAGTATAAACAAAAAGTACCGTTAAAAGCCTCTGAGAGCTTTCAAAGCTTCTATACATAATTGAGCATCTATTCTTAACGACTAAAAAATATTTAAACGTAGAAATAGCGTTTATTATTTTTAAAATTGTAAATAATGTAATGAGTGCCTCAAGGCACTCTTGGGGCTTAGAGGGTTAATATAGTTGGTATAGTGAGATTATTTATTTCTTCCTCTTCCAAAAAAGGTATTCCTTTTGGTCAATATTAATAACTTCTTTTGATTCTGGTTCTTCACCAGTTTCAATTGTTACTGAAGTTTTAAGAATATTAGGTATTGATATATTGAGCTTGAATTTTTCCCCAGTAGTTGTTAAATTGGATCTTAGTCTGATCAAAACCTTTGATACTTGAAACCAATGATCTTGATTAAACTTATCTCTGTTTTCATATATTAGTATTCGTGCTTTATTAAAGCATTTAACTAATATTTCTACGTGTTTTCTAACTGTGGTTTTCTGTATCGGTCTATTTTTGGTTAATTACTTATGCGATTTGTCAATTTCTGCTTAATGTTTGATATTTCTTTTGATAATTCAGTCCATTCCATTATTTTTATGATATGTAATATCATTTTTGGGTTGCAATGCAGTGAAACAATGGTGAGGCATAACAGTTAAATCTACTATATAAAAATAAGTCAGAATTTCCTCCTTGATGCTATAACTCCAGAACCCACGAACCGATTTCCACGGTTTTGCATTCGTTGGAAAGGTCTCGGGCTCCGTGAGGTTTGTAGCAAAGAAAATTCAGGAAAAATTAAACAGAAAAGTGGGGAAATCGTTTTTCACATACGCGCCTACTCTGATACATAGCATGTACTACAAACCAATATCCAATACTTCAAGTAGGCGCCGGTGCGTGATAAAGTGTTTGACAAATACTCATTGTTCTCTGCTCAGTTAATTTCATTCAAGCTCAGTGTTAGTTATGTGGATCGTGCATTTGATGTTAAATTTAACACTCTGTCCATAGTCCAAAATGCCTAGAGTACAACGTGCGAGCATCGGCCGTAGCACAAGACATGCAAGCCAGCAACAAGTGTATTCAAGGAACTTAAGCGAAGAAAGACAAAATATAATAAGAGAAAATGACCGATTGATTGATTCAATCAAAAATTGCTGGCGATTTGGTGACATACAAATCCGTTGATTCAATAACAAATCCCGATGATGTAGTAAATTATCCAACGGAGTTTTTGAACGCTCTGGAGATACCAGGATTTCCACCAAATAACTTGCAACTCAAAGTTGGTACAGTTATTATGATACTGCGTAATTTGAATCCACCGCGACTTTGCAACGGTACTGGAATCACTGTTTTTCACATGGGCAGTTATACGTTTCGTGTTCACGAGTTGGGAAACAATCCGCTTTGTTTGTGTTAACGTCAGACAAAAAAAAAAATGTGGTTTACCAAAGAGCACTACAATGAAACGGATAATTTGCGGACACGTATAACGCTTCCATTCAGTATTTACTTTGGATTTGTAGCAACGTCAAAGAGTAACTTTCATTTACTTAGGGAAGTTCAACTACAACTATTTTAGTAGGTAATCGAAATGAATTTATTACTGTTGTAAAATGAAATAAATATTTTCCTTTTCAAATATAAAAAAATAATTGTTTTTCTTTATCTTTTAATTACCAAACGAAATGTTACATAAAACGAATCTGGTGGCGAAACGGAGTTTGCCGGGTCTGCTAGTGTGTCTATATAAAGGATTTCTAACTAGCATACACTAACAGGGGATGTAGATCATAAGTTTTGCTTATTTAACTTTTATTGTGAAATGTGTACACTTTATAAAAGCAATTAGCGCACATTATGACAACAATTATTTTATAGCATTATATTTACAAATTCCAAATCATTTGGTTCAACTTTATTTATTACGTTAGCAGTGGAATCCACTGACTTAACGTCTACTATATCCATTATTGTTTTGTTAAAATTATAATTATAATTATTGTTCGGACCAAATCATCAGCGCTTAGTAATGCGCGCATAGGTGTGCGAAGGCACCTGCAGCGCTCTTTGCTTATCTCCTTTATCTTTCTTGTACCACTAAAGCTGTCGCTTATCTATTCTTGAGCTATTATTAATACAAGGGTGGCATATTTGTTGTCTTCCCCACAAAACATTTTGGTGACCCCGACGTGATGGTAGTTTATCGGAGTCTGCAACTCGGTCCCGCGATTGTTTAATACAGTTTAAACAATTCTTTGTTTCGCTGTCGTTTGCGGCATTCGGTCACGTTAGTCATCTGCTCGTTTAGGCACACATCATCCAAATCGACATCGCTGTTGGAGAAGAGAGCCGTGGCGCCCAGTTCCAGTGAATTTGTGACATCCAGCTCCTGCTCACTGATTGCCTTTTTTGGCGTCGATGTCGATGCGATTGAGGCTCGCGAAAAATTATGGCTCACATCGAGATTCGCACTGGCGCTGGGCGGTGTCAGCAATGTGGTCACTTGGACTGTTGGCTTGCTGCCAATGCTGATGTTATTATTATTATTGTGATTATGTCCGCCTAACGAAGTGGTGGAGGAGACAGGCGCCGAAGTTCCTACTGGCGGAATATTAGTCATGCTACTTGGCGTGGAACTATTCCGCTCCGTCTGATGCTCCTTCATCAGCTTGCAGGCCTTGCCCAGCGCAAAGATGGTCAGGCAAATGCGTAGGCCTAGAGCAAATATGTAAGCCAACAGGAAGAGCAGCCAGGCAGCCAGGTTCTCAAAAGACACCGCTGTATATATGGCTTTGATCAATACCACCGCCGAAGGAAACGGTATGAAGCCAATTCGGCGAGCCACTAAATCCGAGTGATCCGAAAAGGCATGTTTCTGTCGCGTCTGGGTCATGTCGTAGGCCAAACTGGTCGGTAGTTCATTGAATCTCGTAATAAACACATGCTTCACCCAATCCATAAGAATCTCCGTAAAGAGCACGGCAAAGCAGTCGGGCAACATCACACAGAACTGGGTGATGCTTCAATCGAACTCCTTCATAGTCTGGATTAACACGATGAATAGCAACACGGACAGGTGAAAGCGCTCCCGGACATCGCTGCAGGTCAGCTGGAACAGGTTGTTCTTGTCAAACTTCTTGAACACGGATCCCTTGAGCTCCACAAAGTTGTTTGATATCATAATGGTCAACAAGCCCTTGTTGTTTGAGTTCACGGCCACATTTAAGCAGGTTGCCTGAAACATGATTAGTCCGCTGTACAGAAACACATAAATCAAGGTGAATATGACGTGAGTGAGGACGCCAAAGTGTTCGCGCTTGGAATGCTTAGACTCGGTGGCCGTCCAGAAGAGAGAATCGATAGTATCCTGGCCAAAGGCGGACGGTAGCCGGTCGCCAACCTCCAGCATATTGTAGAAAATGTACAGCTTGATGACCGACTGCGATTTGATGATGTGATACACCCTATTCGTGTCCACCGACAGCGTTCGAATTGCTCGCAGATGCGAATTCATGCAGTCACTGAGCTCCCGAAGATCCTTCGACTTTATTATCAAATCGATTAACCAGCAAATTCATAGCCTTTCTATAATTAGCATTCGAGGGTTCGAGCGAGCGTATGGTTTCCAGAGCCACGCCATCAAAACTCGAACCCAAATATTGTAGTTTTTCAATGTCGCTTAGCTCAACATCATTTCCGATGACCGTAGTGAAAGTCGCAAGAAAGTCCGGCCAATCAGAGTAGGATCTATGAAACCGAGCAATTTCCAGGTTTGGCAACCGAGGCTTCCTAGATCGAAAAGAAAGATCTTCAGCATTAGTAATGTCAATAGATGTTGAATTTGCTGTGGTTGAAGCCGGCAATTGCGACTTGCGATGAGCAGCCAAGCCTCGGCTTAGTTTCGCCTTCAAATCCATGTAAACCTCCGCACATTCACTCTGATGGTCTCCGCAAAATCCACTCTTTCCAACGATGTCTGCGCAGAATTAAATGCTAGGTTTAAGGAAATGATCCAATCCACTCGAGCTTATTCATCGAGCTTATTTGCCGCAAAATAGATTGGGCTTTGACTCGGTAGTAGTCAACGTCACTTGTGGATTCATTTTGAGCCCGGACCGAGTTTTCCGTATCAGACATTTTTCAATAACCAGAGAAAAAAAAGATAAATAAAATGCCCGACAGCGTTGAGGGCACGAAACACCGTATACCTTTTACCGCGAAAATGTAGAGGTTAACAAGCGTCGCCGAGATGCAACGGAACCTTTCACTTGGTTGTTGTTGTTCTTGCCGATAAATTGCCTGCCTAGCAACAGCGGATAAATGTAACTGGCAACCGAATGTATGTATGGCTATATGTATATGTAATATGCTCTATTAACAAAGATTGAATGCGATTCACTTTGTTAAGAGTTATTTGCACAACATAGGTTTGGTGTTTTTCACAGCGCGAAATGCACAAAAGTCAAACAGTCCGTCTGCCGCTCCGAATAAACGCTATACAATAATATAACCTATTCGTGCGTTATTAATTAATTGAAATACAAGGGTGGCATATTTGTTGTCTTCCCCACAAACAATTATAATTATCACCTATTTCCTCACTGAATTTACTTATTGAATTACTCCTCATCCATTCTTTTCTATGTATCCCTTTTTTTTGGTTTCTTTTACATATGTCCTACCTATAGTTTCGCAAAGCTTTGAAATGCTTGAAATGGTCGTATCCTTGTCTGGATTGAGTTTAGGGAGATTGGTATTTCTGCGACAGTGCTAGGACCTGCAGAGCCTGCTCGTGCTAGTTCGTCTGCTTTTTGGTTCCCTGGGATATCTTTATGTCCCGGTACACAAGTTATTGTACCTTATTGTCCTCTGCCCTTAATAAGGCCTTGCAGAGTCCTCGTCTTATTGAAAACCTGTCTGCTTCCCTCATGGCGAGCAGTTCAGCCTGAAGGTCTCCTCAACACCCCAGTGCTCGACGTAGATCCCAGCCCCTACGCCACAACTCATCTTGGAGCCGTCGGTGTAGAGGGATGCCTGGTCTTCTACGGTTACTCTTCCCATGCTCTAGTCTTCGCTCGTTGGATACGAGGTTGTGAAACCTTTTTCGAAGTGCATCTCCGTGGTAATGTAGTCCATTCTCTCGTTTGTGTCCATTCTAATGCTCTCAAGTATCTTGCCGTGCCCTGTGCCGTGTTCCTTCCAGCTCGGTTTTAGTCTTACTGCACTTACGGCAAGGCAAGCGCAGTGGGCCAGAGGTGGGTTGGGGCATGTGGGAGGTTGAACGCAACGTCGCCCCAAAGCTACGGTAAGGCATCTTACGACCTAGGGTTGCCCGGCCCTAGGAAGTCTCCGTATAAACACATCTGGATTAACCCCTCATCTGCGAACCTAGAAGTCAGAGGGCACGGGTCGCGGAACACTCCTGACTTAAGGGGAGGCACTTTATAAACGTGCCCAGGTCCGCCCGACAAACCGAGGACCTGCTTCCAGCCGTCCTATGCTTGGAGAGTATAGTCGCACTACCGATGGTGCACACAGTTACGGCAGAAGACGCAGCCATCCGTTGTTCCCCCTGTGTACCCTATAACGGCCGTGATACCCTGCCGGCCTCGTTTGACGTAGTCAGGACAATTTCCTGTGAGTCAAGGCTTACAAAAATGTTTATTTGGTGGGTGAGAAAAAATTAGGAAGATCCCAAGAGTTACGGATGCTTTCCTATTGTTGGCTTACGTCGGGTTGACGTGGTCATCAAAATGTTTGTACGAAGGCTTAGATGCCTGGCAGATAGTGCATAAAATATTGCCTTAGGTTGTCGCAACTAGCACTAGGAACTAGGTGGACGGTTTGGTTGGTTTGGGTGAAGACCCGACAGCCTATGATGCATGAATAAAAGCTCTTGATTGAGGTAGAACTCTTACTGACTTTATTAAAGAAACTTAACAATATATTTTGGTACCAAAATGCTTATGCTAACAGAAATATCATATAAGAAATAATTTGAGTTACTGAGAGTATGGTTATTGCAAGCCACAAGTGAACTGAGACTTATTGCCCCATTTCATTAGCCTCATGTCCGGATTTTATGCATATTCGCTTGACTTTGTAACTGATACTTTACTGCGACTGAAGAGTTATTACATAATATTTATTGTGTCTGAATATTATTGCTTATAAATAAACGCTGCCGCGACTGAACAACCCTAATAAAATTGTTAACCATTAAATTCTGATTTGCATAGATTTATTTTGGCCATATAACATGCCCCCATTTTCTTCCAGTGGCAAAAAAAAACCATAATTTCTATAAAAAAAATTTAGACGCTAAACGCGTTAGTCAATCGATGCAATTTTTAGCCAAAACTTAGTATTCTACATAATAAAGATGATATTTAATTTAATATTGGATACTTCAATGTTTAATATTTTTTAGAAAATATGAAAATCTTTCCCATTTTCTTATATCGGAAAAAAAACACTGATCTGTCCTGATACTTTAAGGATGCATATAGTGGTTTTCCCAAAGCTGTAGGTAAATTCTAAAAAAAAACTTACAAGAGCGTAAAGTCGGAAAAATAATTCATTAAAATTATACACAAGCGTTATACGAACCTTGCAGTTATGCCGCTCTTCGCCTCTCTCCGACTCTGTGTACTATGATAATTGAATTGCGGCTGCTTTTGATTTCTTTTTAAAACTTAAGAATTAAAGGTAGGTAGGTAGGTAAAAGTGGTGAGGCTACCCTGGTAGCCTCCAAATAGAGCTGAGCTCCGTTTTGGTCCACTCCCTCGACTGTCGTAGCCTGCTCCTTCACTTCAGTACCAGCCAGTGTCGTTCAGGTACGCTAGGATGGCATTCACTGATTGCCACCCTACCTCCACCCTACGACCCTAGCTGGTGAGCTCCGAAGTGTCGGGCTCTAAGATGGTTGAATGCCGGGCAGTGACACAACAGGTGCTCCGGTGTCTCCTTCTCGGTTTCTTCTTTGCAGCTTCTGCAATATGTGTTATGGGGAAGGCCCATTTTACAGGCATGAGCGCCTATTGGCCAATGCCCCGTGAGGGTTGACGTTATTCTTCTGATGTCCTTTTTGCTTTTGGAGATCAGGTCTGCTGTCCTTCTCCTATTGTATTCTGGCCAGCATAGCCTAGATCTTCTGTTCTCAGTCATCGTTGACCATTCTTTGCTGGCTAATCGTTTGAAGTGGTCGAGTATTTCCCTCTGCACTGAGTTCAGGGAGATTTGTATGTTTGAGGTATCTGAGCTCCCTTCTGACCCTTGCCTGGCCAGCTCGTCAGCTTTCTCGTTTCCTGGAATATCGTTCTGTCCCGGTACCCATACTATTTGTACCGTGTTATCTTCCGCGAGTCTATTTAGCGCCTCCTTACATTGGGCCACTAGAGTCGATGTTGTTCTTGGTGATGCGAGACATTTGATAGCCGCTTGGCTATCCGAGTATATCCTAACTTTGGTATTCTTGAGGTCTCGGTTTTCTGAGAGTTCGACAGCTTTCAGAATTGCGAATACCTCTGCCTGGAACACTGTCGCTGACGCTGGGAGGTTGAAGGACTCTTCTTCTCCCCAGCTGTCGGCGAAGATTCCGGCCTCTACACCGCATCTCATTTTCGAGCCGTCGGTGTAGAGGGATACTTTGTCTCGTTCGGATACACTCCCTCGTCTCCATTCTTCCCTTGTGGGGTATCTTGTTGTGTATGCGTTGCCGAATCGTAGTTCGGTTGTCATGTAGTCTGTTCCTGTTGTTCCCATATAGTCTATTTCATTCAGGATCGTACAGTGCCCAGTGTAATAGTTCTTCCAGCTTTGGCTTGCCTTCAGTCGTACCGCGCTTTGGGGTGCTGCATTCCTGATGAAGTGTTCTATTGGGATCATATTTAGCATTGCGTTCAACGCCGCCGCGGGGCATGATCTTAGTGCTCCCGTGGCACCTGCGCATGCCGATCTTTGAATCCTTGTAAGTTTTTGTCTGTTGTATGCCCTAGTTAGTGCCGGCCACCATACTAGTGCTCCGTATGTCAGTATGGGTCTCACCACCGCTGTGTAGAGCCATATTATGATCTTGGGGTGTATGCCCCAGTTCTTTCCAAACATTTTTTTGCACGAGTAGAATGCTATACTCGCTTTCTTGATTTTGTTTTTCCATGATAATTTTGTGTCCAGTATCACCCCTAAGTACTTGGCTTGTTGTGATAGCTCTAGCTCTATTCCATCTATCTGTGGTTTTGTGAACCGGGGGATCTTTGTTCTTTTCGTAAAGAGCATAAGTTCCGTTTTGCTCGGGTTAATGCCTAGTCCACAGGCTTTAGCCCATGAGTTCAGTTTGGTGAGTGCCCTTGATAACGTCGGGGAATGGTCCTGTGGTGAGTAGGACTACGTCGTCCGCGTAAGCTACCACCTTAATTCCTTCGCTATTGAGTTCTTTCAATATGTCGTCCATTTTGATCAGCCAGAGCAGTGGAGATAGAACCCCCCCTGAGGTATGCCCCTCTTCACAAACCTGGTGTGATGAGTGCCACTCAGTTCGGCTGTTATCTTCCTGCTCGTTAGCATTTCGCCTATCCATGATCTGATGCCTCCCTCAACTCCTATTTTGTTGAGGGAGCTCAGGATGGAGTCCGCCGTTACGTTGTTGAAGGCCCCTTATATATCTAAAAAGGTAGCCAACGTGTAGTCTTTGAACAGCAGGGCTTTCTCTATGTATTGTACTACTTCGTGTAGCACCGTTTCTGTGGATTTGCCTTTACGGTAAGCGTGCTGGGCTTTCGAAAGGTTTCTCTCAGTTTTCCTTCTGATATGGATATCTAGTATCCTTTCCATTGTTTTCATAAGGAATGAGGTCAGGCTAATCGGCCTGTAATCCTTGGCTAAGATGTGCCCTCTTCTTCCTGGTTTGGATATAAGGACTACTCTTGCTTCCTTCCATGGAAGCGGTACGTGTACTGCTTGTATACATGCTTGGAAGATTGCCTGCAGCCAGTTCCATATGTATTCCTTCGTCGTTTGGAGCGTTGCTGGTATGATTCCGTCCGGACCTGGACTCTTGTATTTGTCAAAAGAGTCTATCGCCCAGTGGATTCTTTCCCTAGTGGCGATCTCTTCGACTTGTGGCTGTTGGACTGCCCTTAGGGCATCCGTTGCTGTGGGTTTTATTCTTAGATTTCCTGGGAAGTGAGTGTCCAGCAGGATATCTAATGATCCTTCAGCTGACGACGTTCCTGTGCCGTCAGGTCTGTTTATAAGTGAGGGGCTTGCTTGCCCTCTTGCTAGTATTCTGCTCAACCTAGCCGTGTCTTTTATTCCTTCTAGCGATTCGCAGTAGTTGCTCCAAGATTCTTTCTTGGCTACGTATTCGCCTTTTTGTACTCTTTATGTATTTCCTTGTACGGTCCCCAGTCTTTGGTTCCGTAGCTGTTGTTGAAGGTCTTCCTGACCTTACGTCTGAGCTCGCTCAGCTCTTTGCTCCACCATTGTGGGTATTGCTTCTTGGAGTATGTGATTCTGCATGACTCCTTGTACGCGTTGCTGAGGATATTTGTGAGATCCTCAACTTCTTTGTCTATCTTCTCCGGGTCGAATCTGACTTTGATCCTCCTGTGTTTTGTCTTTGTCTGTACAATTTTGGCGAATTTGTTCCAGTCTGTGTTGCGTGGGTTGCGTTTCGGTGTCGTCTCGCGCATCGGCATCGAGATTTCAAAGAATATTTACCTGTGGTCTGAAAAAGAGTTCTGTGTCGAAACCCTACCCACCGTACCACGCGGAGGACCTTCTCCGAGGAGAAGGTGGTGTCTATCAATCTGATATCCACCTACGAGTCGACTTGATGCTTCAGTTGTCCAAGGAATATACATCAGCAGAGGCTCCGCTGATCTTGCCTTGGTCTGATGCATCCTTACCACCCTTAATCATTTAAGAATTAAAAACTTAAAATAAAATAAACTTAACAATAAATTAAAATTAATTTATATCAGCAACACACACAATTAAACCCCGTCAAAGCGTTCAAGCCGCTGGACACTAAACGCCTTAGTCAATCGATGCAATTTTGAGCTAAAATTGATAAAGATTTTAATAAATAAGATAGATTAAAGATTTTATTTAATTTAATATTGGATAGATCAATGTTTACTATTTTTGGTCGGGTTTAGAAAATTGGAAAATCTTTCCCATTTCCTTATAACGAAAAAAACACTGATATAAGTCAATTAGCAATAAAAAATTTTATCGTGGAAATCCTTATACTTTAAGGATGCATATAGTGGTTTTCCCAAAGCTGTAGGAAAAATTAAAAAAAAAAAAACTTACAAGAGCCTAAAGTCGGAATAATAATTCATTAAAATTAAACACAAGCATTATACTAACCTTGCAGTTATGCCGCATTCCGTCTCTCTCTGACTCTGTGTACTATGATAATTGAATTGCGGCTGCTTTTGATTTCTTTTTAAAACTTAAAAATTAAAAACTTAAAATAAAATTAAACTTAACAATAAATTAAAATTAAATTATATCAACAACACACACAATTAAACCCCGTCAAAGCGTTCAATTTGGGGCTAAATTGAGTGCTCTACATAATAAAGATTTTATTTAATTTAATATTGGATATATTAATGTTTACTATTTTTTTGATCGGTTTTAGAAAATTGGAAAATCTTTTCCATTTCCTTATAACGAAAAAAAAAAACTGATCTAAGTCAATTAGCAATAAGAAATTTTATCGAGGGAATCCTGATACTTTAAGGACTCATATAGTGATTTTCCCGAAGCTTTAGGTAAATTAAAAAAAAACTTACAAGAGCGTAAAGTCGGAATATTAATTCATTAAAATTATACGCAAGTAGGTAACTTGTTCTTGCCCGAGATAAGGCCGGGCACTTGCAGATGAGATGCTCCAAGGTTTCGATTGCCTCAGATGCATCACATTTCCTGCAATTGCCGTTGTCGGTGATGCCCAACTTGACTGCATGTGTATGTGTGGGTATTCCCACTACATAGTAGTCTGCAGTCCTTCCTTGGGAAGTGCAGCACAATGATTTTCTATATTTTGCAAGTTCCGGAGTTTCTTCTCCATCTGCTTCTTGGGCGTGCGTCTGCCTGACTCTCTAGCTCGCTTTGGAGCGTTCTTAAGGAGACGGGGACGTTTTCTGTTCTATCACTCGTCAATCCGACGCCCCCTTTGCAAGTACATCCGCGGTCTCGTTGCCATCGATACCCTGGTGGCTGGGAACCCAATAGATCCAGTACATGGATTTGATCGCCGCTTGACGGTCTACGAACAAGTTTACCACCTCATTTGGGCGGTTTATTCTCTGCGCAAGCTCAGCCGCCTTCCTGATGGCGAAGACTTCCGCCTGGAATATGCTGCATTGGCTTGGTAGCTTATACGAAAACCTTGTTCCCTTGTTCAAATAATACAATATTTCAACAATTTTATTCGTATTTATTTATTAAGAAACATTTGCAGTTTTAAGAGTTAGAGCGAATCTCCCAAGCCGCCATCAAAAAAAGTTGGTTTGGGCTGTACATCCTAGCTGCCCATAGGATCATTCTATTCAAAAAAATTTTAATGCGTTAATTAAAGGATAAATATCCCGAGGTACTCACGAAACGTTTTTTTAAATTTTTTTTCTGATTTTTTGTTCAAGTTTGAAGTCAAAAGTCAGATTTTTGACTAAAAACAAGAAAGGAAGCTAACTTCGGCTCACCGAAGTTTATATACCCTTGCAGAACTTTAACAAAAAATTAAAACCGAAAATCTGGAATAATTATTAGTTGCCAAATCTCAAGTTTGATGAAAATGGTTTGAAAATCGGCTAAGTTATGGGTTTTTTTTTATTTTCCTAATTGTTCCTATGGAAGCTATAGGATATAGTCGACCGATTCTCACGAAATTAAAACCAAAATTCTGAAATAATATAAGATGTCTAAATATCAAGTTTGGTGAAAATATCTTAAAAACTGACAAAGTTATGGTTTTTTTTTTATTTTCCCATTTGTTCCTATGGAAGCTATAGGATATAGTTGGCCGATTTTCATTAAATTAAAACCGAAATTCAGGAATAATATAAAACGGCTAAATCTCAACTTCAATGAAAATATCTTAAAAACTGACAAAGTTAGAATTTTTTTTCTAAAAATTTTCCGATTGTTCCTATGGCAGCTATATGATATAGTCGTCCGATCCGGCTCGTTCCGACATATGTACAAGTGAGAGTATATAGAAGACTAACTACAAAGTTAAATTTCATTCAAATAGCTTTAAAACTGAGGGACTAGTTTGCGTAGAAACGGACAGACGGACATGGCTAGATCGACTCGGCTGTTAATGCTGATCAAGAATATATATACTTTATAGGGTCGGAGAGGTCCCCTTCACTGCGTTGCAAACTTCTGACTGAAATTATAATACCCTGCAAGGGTATAAAAAGATAAATTGTTAAAATAAAAATACCATAAAAATTAAATTAAAAAAAAAAAGGCAACGTGAGTACCTGTAGAATTAGTTAAGCTATTTTTCAAGTCGATCGGTCCAGTAGATTTTGCGTAATCGTGTACACCGATTCGCAAAATGCCACTTTACAGGAGAGCGATTCAAAGTTTTTTAAGCACATGCAGTGCACACTAAGCGACCCCCGTTCAATGAACTATAACTTTTTTATTTTGTATATGATCGTTGTAAAACTTTTACACAATATTCTTAACATATTTTGTTTTTATTTTGTATTTGTATTTTGTAAAAAAAAATAAAAAAAAATTTCCGAAAAAAAAAATTAAATACCTTACCTTATTCATCGTTGATTGTTTCATCTTTTACTTGTTTAGCGATTTTGAAGAATTCTCTGAGGTTGTTGCGTTGGAGAGAGATGTCCCTGTTCCACCATGGTGGCTTGGTTCTCTTCCTATTTCTTGATACCGTGCACGATGCGTGGTACGCATTTAGTAATTCCACGGATATAACTGTGCCTGGACCGGTCGCGAGTCTAGTAGTGATTGTCCTTTTGAAGTTGCCCCAGTCGGTGTTCCTGGGGTTTCTGAGGACGGGTGGTTTTGGAGAGTGTTCGAAGTCGTATTGGAACTGGATGTACTTGTGGTCTGAGTAGGATGGTCTTTCGAGGACTTTCCATTCTGATACCATGGTACCCTGCCCTGCTATTAGTGTTAAGTCTAGCACATTAGAGGAGGTTGGACCCACGAAGGTATGTACTTTCCGGTACGTTTGCTACATAAAGATTGGAACAAAGTATAAAGTCTAAGAGAGACTTACCTCTTTCGTTGATGTCTGTGGTGCCCCACACGCAGTGTGCGTTGGCGTCTGCGCCTACCAGTATTTGCTAGTCTTTCGGGCTGTTCTGTCATGAGCCATGTAGCAGAAAGCTACCAGTAGGCGCTTCTTCTTGCTTTCCAGCAATACCACAGTCAGATCATCCGTGCTGTAATGAGACATAAGGTTAGCTTGGAGACCATTTCGTACAAGTACGGCGGTTATGCTTCTGCTTACCTGCGGTGTATATAACACATTTAGTGTTGAGGACTTTAGTCCGGCGATGGAATTGCCCGAGGCAATCCACGGCTCTTGGACTAAGGCTATATCGACGGACCCTTGCTCCATGGCCATCAGGAATTCCGCCGACGTGAGCTTGCTTTTATGGAGGACCAGCTCCGGACGGGTTGACTATGACTGTCACATCACCGTCCTCTTCCTCCTCCTCCGAGACGTCTAGAGTCATCTCCTGTACAGCGTCACTGATGGAGTCGAGACCTAGGTCCTTCTCCACCTCGCCTGCCTGCAGGGTGTGCGCGTCCTTGTCCCCAGGATGGCGCTTTTTGAGGCGTAGGTAGGCACTACCTATGCCCCACGCCATCTTCCCATACCTGGGGTACAGGATGTCCCCCGCCTCCTTGTTGATCTGGAGGACTACGCACTGGCCCCTCTCTTTGGGTGCTGGGCTCGCAATAAGCAGAACCTTCCAGTCCGCGGTAGGGATGTCCGGGTTTTGACGCTATACCAGCTTTAGCGCCCGGTCGCCTTGAATAGCGATGGGGAAAAGTACCTTCGCCTTATAGATGGCTAGGATTAATTCCCTGCCCACCACCTTGAGCTTGGCCCTCTCCCACAGAGTCTCCAGTTGGCTAACTGTTTGCGTCAGCCACTTTCGAGTCGGGCCGTCCATGCACTTCAGGATTTTGACCCTGTTCAGCCACCCAGCACCATCGAATGTGGGCATAGGCGCTGGGGAGTCATCCTCCATCCGTGCAAACAGCGCTTCGACGAGCCGTGCATGCACCGTCTTCCACCTTCCTTCGGACATCTTTCCCGTTTTCGTCGCTTCGGTCAATGAGTGCCACGATCAAGTGTCGTTTGGTCACCTCACTGACCTTAGCTGTCCTCGTTGAAAGTTTCGTAGTGCTGGGTGGGGGTCCTGCCTACTTGGACCCGCGTTTCCGCTTGCTCGCTGGAGCTTCCGTGGTGGCGCTCTCAGCTAAGTGTTGCCTTTTGCTGGTAAGCAACTCCTTCACCTTTTTGGCGAATCCGCCCGTTGATGTTATGTGCGGAAGAGTGGCGTTTGGAGAGACTCGCTTTGTCCCAAGTCGGCTCTGGATCGCAAGGCCAACTTTTTACTGAGCCTCATCCTTCCTTCCCTTGCTTGACTGCAAGCGGGGCGTTGTCTGTATCGACGGCGGCACCCGCGCGGCGAAGTTTGCCCTAAGTTGTTTTTGTAGCAGTGACGGTACAACTAGCGCGACCTGCCCCCGTCGCTCTAAAGGTGTGACCCCTGACGACACGCAGAGGGGATTGCTCCCCCGTGCTCGCCGGTGGTAGCAGTCACGTCTTCCACCGACGCACAGTGGCGCATTTCAAACATTTAGCGTTGCAAAAATCAAAAAAGTCATAGTCGCAAAAACGATTGAAACTTTATCGACAGAGAATTTTACAACGATTCCAAATCCGTTGAGAAAACAATCGGCCCATTTTAGAAGAAGTTATGAGCATTCACAGTTGAAAAACATTTCCGTTTTTGCAACACACAAAACAAAAAGATCAATTGGTTGACTTTCAGGTAATATTACACAAAAACCAGAGAACCAATCGGACTGATTTTGGTTTTAAATTATAAATACTTATATGGAGTATTTGTAGCGTTGAAATCGTGATTTTTTTTTTTTAATGATTTTAAGACGTGAAAGGATGAAGAATCAAATGTTTATAGTCCAGAAATGTTTCAGCTATTAGAAATGCCGTCAATATAGGGTTATTGTTACTCAAAATGTTAGCAAAATGCTCAAAACATAAAGAATCGAAATTTAAAAAAAATTGTAAAATATTTTTTTTTTACATTTTCAAAATATTTTTATTTGAGCAAATCAAAAAAATTAAAGTAAAAAGCTTAAATAATTTTTTTTTTATAAATGGGTGGGCGTGGCACATTGTCCACAAGATATATAAATTTGACAGCAATTCACTGTCAAATACTGTTTAAATAATTCGATTTTCTTATTTGGTTCAAAAGTTATGATTTTCGCAATGCTAAATGACAAAAATGCGCCACTGTGCGACGTTTGGGCTGATATCCTAGCCCCGTTTTTTTCCCCTTTTCTCCATACCTCGGAAAATACTGGTTAGTTTTCAGGGGAACCACCCACTTATTATTATTATCTTACGATTAAAATAAGAAAAAGGAATCAGTTAAAAATTATATTTAAATAAATGTTTTTAAATATTTTTAAAGTATGCTAAAAGACTTTGTTTATTCAAAAAATAAAATATTCAGATTTTCCGTTATACATTTTTATACCCTTTTTGTGTATTATAATTTTAGTCCTAAATTTATTATAATTTCAACGCAGTGAAGGAGACATTTTCGACCCTATAAAGTATATATATTCTTGATCAGGATCAACAGCCGAGTCGATCTAGCCATATCTGTCTGTCCGTCTGTCCGATTATACGCGAACTAGTCCCTTAGTTTTAAAGCTATCTAAATAAAACTTTGTAGTTAGCCTTCTATATACTCTCACTCGTACACCCGGAAAATTAAAAAAAAAAATATAACTATGTCAGTTTTCAAGATATTTAAACCAAATTTTATATTTGGCCATCTAATATTATTTCACTATTTCGATTTTAATTTCATTAAAATCGGTCGACTATATCCTATAGCTTCCATATAAATAAGAAGGAAAAAAAAAAAAAAACATAACTTACCCGGTTTATAAAACATTTTCATCAAATTTGAGATTTGGCAACTAATTATTATTCTAGATTTTCGATTTTAATTTTTTGTTTAGATTCTGCAAGGGTATACAAACTTGGGTGAGCCGAAGTTAGCTTCCTTTTTTTGTTTTTTTTTTTATTTTTCCCTGTAAATCAAAATAATTACAGTATTTAATACTAAAAAATAAAAAAATTTAAGCAAATAACTTGACTAAATTTTTTAAAACTAAACAAATTTTCTTATGCCTTGGCAGCAGGAATCGAACCCAGGTCATTTGCTTACAAACAAAACAAATGGCAAGCTTTAACCACTGAGCTATCGCCTTTGATCTTAAAATTGAAGACATTTGCATTATATGTAAATTTTTCTCCGTTTTTAATTTTTTATTTTCCTTCTTTTATATTATTTTTGCACGCGCGTGGTAATGGTACCGGGTAGTCTACTGTCGGGACACCCGACTGTGGTAGTCTACTGTCGGGACACCCGACTGTATCTTGGTATGTGATCAAATAGTATTAATTGCTTATGATCCTATTGTTCACTGCAAGGTTACACAAACTTCGGCGTACCGAAGCTAGCTTCCTTTTTGTTTTATAAATAAAACTGTCAATGTATTAATTCTTTAATTGTACTATTTTAATTTTGTTTAATATTTCAGGGACAAGGGCAGGAATACCGCAAAAATAACATGCAGAGTGTGTTTGGAAGACTACCAAACAGGAATAAACTTTCTTTCCGAACCTATAGATGTTTACAACGATTGGGTCGATGCCTGCGAAACTGCAAATTAAATATAGTTATATATAGCATATATTTTTTTTAACTATAATATATTTCTTATCTTAAAATATAGTATTTAAAGTCTAGAAACATAATCAGTATTCCTTTGAATTTGGGGAAACAAAACGAGTTTTAATTTATATTGGCTTGAGGGGACCCATAAAATCCCTGAAGAGCGAAAGTGCTTCGCTTGAATTCCGGCAAGAATAGGGATTAGAAGATTATCAGGCTTGTTCCAGTTGCCTCTCGGAATTAAATTTGATAACATTTTCGGATCAATGGGGATTTTTATACCCTTGCAGGGTATTATAATTTCAGTCAGAAGTTTGCAACGCGGTGAAGGATCATCTCCGACCCTATAAAGTATATATATTCTAGATCAGGATCAACAGCCGAGTCGATCTAGCCATGTCCGTCTGTCCGTTTCTACGCAAACTAGTCCCTCAATTTTAAAGCTATGTGAATGAAATGAAACTTTGTAGTTAGTCTTCTATATACTCTCACTCGTACATATGCCGGATCGGACGGCTATATCATATAGCTGCTAAAGGAACAATCGGAAAATTTTTAGAAAAAAAATTATTACTTTATCAGTTTTCAAGATATTTTCATCAAAGTTGAGATTTAGCCGTTTTATATTATTCCTGAATTTCATGAAAATCGGCCGACTATATCCTATAGCTTCCATAGGAACAATCAGGAAAATAAAAGAAAAAGCCATAACATTGTCAGTTTTCAACATATTTTCAACAAAGTTGAGATTTAGCCGTTTTATATTATTCCTGAATTTCGGTTTAAATTTCGTGAAATTCGATCGACTATATCCTATAGCTTCCATAGGAAGAATCAGGAAAAAAAAAAAAAAACTTAATAGCCGATTTTCAAAACATTTTCATCAAATTTAAAACTTGGCAACTAATTATTATTCCAGAATTTCCGTTTTAATTTTTTGTTTAATTTCTTTAAGGGTATACAAACTTCGCTGAGTCGAAGTTAGCTTCCTTTCTTGTTTTGAAGTGAAAACTGGATCATGTCTGATAGAGAATATTATCCTATTAAGAAGTTACTTATGCTTTCGATAGTTTGTTTATTGTTGCGCTCTGTAACGATTTACAACGCTCGGGTGAAGAAGAAGAACGCGAACCACCGGGGTTTCCTCTAATTTATTACTTAATATCTATAACTATATACCGTTTTGCTAACGCGCGTGCATGCACTTTTCTGTGTAATTAATTTGCATAAATAATCACTTTTTAGTTTTGTGCTAAGACGGTTATCTTATGTATCTTATTTTTCCTCTTTGCTCTTTTACCGTTTTTATTTTTCTCTCCCCCGCTCGAGTGTCGTTTGCTATAAGCTGCATCTAAACTGTTCATAGTTCTCTCCGCTCTTGTGTTTTTCTGCTGCTCAAATTCTAACTGTTGCGCTCTTTTATTCTCTCTCTTCCTCTCTTTACTTTTTGGTATGCACAGTGGTTCTAGGGTTGGTGAAAATGTCTCAGAATATTGTCTGTGTTATAAAAAATTGCCAAAAAAAATGTTTTGGCAGACCAGCCCAGTTCCATTGCTGGCTTTGCGAGGCAATTGTGCACGCTAAGTGTATCGAGATGACAGGTGGTATGGCTGACGCAGTGTTTAGCAAAATGGGCCTGCGTTATTGCTGTGAGGCCTGTCGACCGCTTGAGAAGGAAATATCATCCTTCATGCGACTGACCAGGAGTGGATTTTCTGAGATCTTGGCCACTCTAGATTATATTCGGATAGCCTTTCTTTCGCATCCCAGGTGATAGTATTTACTGAAACCTGGTTGAAGCCTATCCACGGCATCGGCCATGTCAGTGCACATGTATAGATCAGACCAGTTAAAGTCAGAAATAAAATTATTCAGCCGGTCGAAATCAGACTTGCGAAAGTAGTAAACTCTTTTGGCTGGTCTATCAGATTTCTTCTGTATATCAGCACCAACGTCGAGTGTCACATCGAAAGTAGGATGATAGGGATCTTCAGGTTGCGTCAGCGGCGCCACCCTCACCAAACTGACACTCGCCGAATCAGAGGCAAAGCAAAGATCAAGCAAGCGCTCTAAGGAATTTCGTACATGGTTGTCTTGAGACAGCGAAATGTCAAACAAGCCAGCAATAAAAGCATGTTGTGTTGAGGATTAAGTGTGTTAGAGGAGCTATTTAGGGACCAAATAGCCCCAGGGATATTAAAATCACCCAATACTAATAAATGATCTCTATCAGAAAGCATATTGGAAACCATCCGAATGGCGGAAAGATGGTTCCAAAAAATAGGTAGTTCCGACAATGGAGGAATGTAGGAACATGTAATAAAAACATAGCGACCATTAAATGATAGCTTGACACAAAGGATTTCGACTTTCCTCGAAAGTTACTAATTCTGACGTGAGAGTGGAGTTGACCGCTATGAGGACTCCACCCCCGCGCCTGATAGGCCCGATAAATCGTGAACGCATCTGGGAAAACTTCGGAGCTAAGAATCTCCGGCTTTAACCAGGTTTCTGTGAACACAATAACATGGGAGGCGAATGCAAACCACCGTAGAAAATTCTACCCAGGGTCCAACATTGCCCGGAATACCGGCCGTTATTGGTAACAATTCGTTACGTAAGACCCTAACAGCAGTCCCAGCTTCGAAAACTATATTTGTTTCGAGGCTTGCCCCTGATCCCGCAACGAAAGATGTTCTAGCCTATATTCAAGGCAAAACCCAAGCTGGCAATATCAAGGTGAAAAATTAAAATTTTCGTATTTCATCATTTAAGATAAATGTCTCATTCCAACTCTTTGACACTATTTGCTCGGGTGACTTCTGGCCCGAGTACGTTGTAGTCAAGGAGTACGAGGCACGGAAAAAGAAAAATCAGCTTGCGGGAGTTCAACTGCCCAAGCCGTCACAACCCTCAGTGTCCACTGCAGTTCCTTCTGTCCCAAAAGACTAACCTCTTCCCTACTACTTTCCTATCAGAATACTAGGGGCTTACGCAGTAAGCTCTCTAGATTATATTCAGATAGCCATTCTTTCGCATCCCAAGTGATTGTATTTACAGAAACCTGGTTGAAGCCGGAGATCCTCTGCTCCGAAATTCTTCTATGTAAGTTCACTATTTACAGATTAGACCGTCTTCTCCAGCGTGGTGTCGGAGTTTTAATTGCCGTTGACTCCTGCCTCATCTCGGAACGGGTGGTATCTAATGACTTTTTGACATCAAATTTATCTGCGTTAAGCTATCATTCACAGGTAGTTGCATTTATGCAACCTGCTCTTACATCCCTCCACCTTCGGAAGAGTCAATTTATTGGAAACACCTTTCGGGCAGTTTCCAATAGGCTTTCTGATAGGGACCAATTAGTGGCTTTGGGTGACTTCAACATACCCGGAGCTCACTGGTCTTCTGATGGTGTGTCTAACGTTCTTCACACTGCGGCACAGCATGACCTCCTAAATGGCTTGCTTGATTTATCCTTATCGCAAGTTAACCATATTTTTAATTCTTTAAACCGCTTACTGGATCTCTGCTTTGTCTTCGATCCCGAAGGCATAAACCTAATTAGAGTTTCTCCAATGACGTAACCTGAAGATCCTTATCATCCAATTTTCGATATGACTATTTAAACTGGGACAGTCTTAGCTACTACACCTGATACCAGTTTAAGCAGAGTCCGCTGTTTCCGAAAGGCTGACTATCAGAGGCTAAGCACTTTAATAACAGAATTTGATTGGTCTAGCTCTGACATGGTATCCGCCGTTGATATCTTTTACAGTGCCATGTACTTATTTTTCTCCTTATGTGTTCCTGAAACCTACCCGTCGGTCTTTAATAAACCACTTCGGCTTAACAAGGAGCTGACACGTTTAAAAAACGTAAAATCTAGGCTTCATAATAAATATAAGTTTACTGGTTCAAGGACGGCTTTCTCATTTTATCTTAGTGCTCGATCTAATTTTACCGTGCTTAACGCTCAGTGTTATAAAAATTATTTGACTCGTTGTAAGGTCCAGTTCACGCAGGACCTTAAACAGTTTTATAACTTTGTTAACTCTAAACGTAAACCCACGTGATACCCTCCCTCGATGTCATTTAAGAATACTATAGTAAATTCTGATCAAGCAATAGCCAATCTCTTTGCTGAGTTTTTAAAATCAGATCATACATTTTCTTCAGCTTTGCGCAGTTCATCATTAATCTTCAGTCATATTTTAAACGAAAGCTCACTGATTCTTGATCTTCAACGTGTTAAGCTAGTTTATTAACCAGGTCCCGATGTAGGAACATGTAATAAAAACAAAGCGACCATTAAATGATAGCTTGACACAAAGGATTTCGACTTTCCTCGAAAGTTACTAATTCTGACGTGAGAGTGGAGTTGACCGCTATGAGGACTCCACCCCCGCGCCTGATAGGCCGATCTACCCGATAAATCGTGAACGCAGCTGGGAAAACTTCGGAGCTAAGAATCTCCGGCTTTAACCAGGTTTCTGTGAACACAATAACATGGGAGGCGAATGCAAATCACCGTAGAAAATTCTACCCAGGGTCCAACATTGCCCGGAATACCGGCCGTTATTGGTAACAATTCGTTACGTAAGACCCTAACAACAGTCCCAGCTTCGAAAACTATATTTGTTTCGAGGCTTGCCCCTGATCTCGCAACGAAAGATGTTCTAGCCTATATTCAAGGCAAAACCCAAGCTGGCAATATCAAGGTGAAAAATTAAAATTTTCGTATTTCATCATTTAAGATAAATGTCTCATTCCAACTCTTTGACACTATTTGCTCGGGTGACTTCTGGCCCGAGTACGTTGTAGTCAAGGAGTACGAGGCACGGAAAAAAAGAAATCAGCTTGCGGGAGTTCAACTGCCCAAGCCGTCACAACCCTCAGTGTCCACTGCAGTTCCTTCTGTCCCAAAAGACTAACCTCTTCCCTACTACTTTCCTATCAGAATACTAGGGGCTTCCGCAGTAAGCTCTCTAGATTATATTCAGATAGCCATTCTTTCGCATCCCAGGTGATTGTATTTACAGAAACCTGGTTGAAGCCGGAGACCCTCTGCTCCGAAATTCTTCTATGTAAGTTTACTATTTACAGATTAGACCGTCTTCTCCAGCGTGGTGTCGGAGTTTTAATTGCCGTTGACTCCTGCCTCATCTCGGAACGGGTGGTATCTAATGACTTTTTGACATCAAATTTATCTGCGTTAAGCTATCATTCACAGGTAGTTGCATTTATGCAACCTGCTCTTACATCCCTCCACCTTCGGAAGAGTCAATTTATTGGAAACACCTTTCGGGCAGTTTCCAATAGGCTTTCTGATAGGGACCAATTAGTGGCTTTGGGTGACTTCAACATACCCGGAGCTCACTGGTCTTCTGATGGTGTGTCTAACGTTCTTCACACTGCGGCACAGCATGACCTTATAAATGGCTTGCTTGATTTATTATTATCTGAAGTTAAACATATCTTTAATTCTTTAAACCGCTTACTGGATCTATGCTTTGTCTTCGATCCCGAAGGCGTAAACCTAATTAGAGTTTCTCCAATGACGCAACCTGAAGATCCTTATCATCCAATTTTCGATGTGACTATTTAAACTGGGACAGTCTTAGCTACTACACCTGATAGCAGTTTAAACAGAGTCCGCTGTTTCCGAAAGGCTGACTATCAGAGGCTAAGCACTTTAATAACAGAATTTGATTGGTCTAATCTTTACACGAGCTCTGACATGGTATCCGCCGTTGATATCTTTTACAGTGCCATGTACTTATTTTTCTCCTTATGTGTTCCTGAAACCTACCCGTCGGTCTTTAATAAACCACTTCGGCTTAACAAGGAGCTGACACGTTTAAAAAACGTAAAATCTAGGCTTCATAATAAATATAAGTTTACTGGTTCAAGGACGGCTTTCTCATCTTATCTTAGTGCTCGATCTAATTTTATCGTGCTTAACGCTCAGTGTTAAAAAAATTATTTGACTCGTTGTAAGGTCCAGTTCACGCAGGACCTTAAACAGTTTTATAACTTTGTTAACTCTAAACGTAAACCCACGTGATACCCTCCCTCGATGTCATTTAAGAATACTATAGTAAATTCTGATCAAGCAATAGCCAATCTCTTTGCTGAGTTTTTAAAATCAGATCATACATTTTCTTCAGCTTTGCGCAGTTCATCATTAATCTTCAGTCATATTTTAAACGAAAGCTCACTGATTCTTGATCTTCAACGTGTTAAGCCAGTTTATTAACCAGGTCCCGATGAAATACCGGGCTTTGTGCTTAGGTATTGCTCCGAGGCGCTGTGTAACCCCCTTCTTAAATTGTTTACCTTATCTTTAGAATCCTCAGAATTTCCCCTTATTTGGAGAGAATCGTTTGTTATTCCTCCCCACAAAAAGGTAGCAAATTGGATACCAAAAACTATAGGGGTATCTCCAAGTTATCGGCTATCCCCAAACTTTTCGACAATGTAATCACTCCTCACTTGCAACATTTAGGCAGATCCGTCATCTCTCCATGTCAGCATGGTTTTATAAGGCGAACCAATCTTCTGGAACTTGCCTCTTTCGTTATTAGGGGCTTCCAATAAAACTTTCAAACCGATGTTATTTACACGGACTTTAGTAAAGCTTTCGACTCGGTTAATCATTCTCTTCTGGTTAGGAAATTTGATTCAATTGGGTTTCCTAGTGATCTTCTTACGTGGATTTCGAGTTATCTAAGCGACAGGACCCAAAAGGTTATGTTCAGAAACTGGCGTCCCACAGGGTAGCCACCTTGGCCCACTGCTATTCACATTATTTATCAATGATTTGCCGCAGGTTCTAACCAAATCCAGAGTACTCATGTACGCTGATGACGTTAAACTTTGCTTGCAGTATAGGGACAGTTCTTGCCAATCAGACCTACAATCGGATCTTGATAACTTCCAAGCATGGTGTCATGCTAACGATTTACATCTCAACAGCTCAAAATGCAAACTGATGACATTTTTACGTGTCACTTCCCTACTTGCCACCTATATGCTTAACGATTGCTCTTTGGAAAGAATTAATATTTTTGATGATCTGGGTGTCCGCCTGGATCCTAAACTTTCGTTCTCTGAACATATTTCTTGTATGGTTAACAAAGCCAGAGGCATGCTGGGATTTATTATGTAACAAAGACTCTCTTTAGTTCGTTAGTTTGCCCTATATTAGAGTATGGTTCGTGAGTCTGGTGTCCTGAATTTGGAGTCCATAGTGGCCGCATTGAATCTGTCCAAAAGAACTTGTTGGTTTTGGCCCTCCGTGGCCTAACCTGGATGTCAATCTCAGATTACCGTCTTACTCTAGTAGACTTCTTCTACTTAATCTACCTTTCTTTAGCTAACCTTAGGACGATGCTTGGCGTCGTCTTTTAATATAAACTTATTCACGGTGGTGTGGAGAGCCCCTACCTGCTAGGCCAGCTCAATTTTCATGTTCCCCGTCTTTCATCTAGAACTTTTATTCCATTAGTAGTTAACCACTGTAGGCGTGAGTTTTAAGTACATAAACCCTTTATGTATGTACTGATTACAATCGTCTTTTTAGTAGTATTGAAGGCATTGAAAGCCTTCAAAAACTAAAAACTGTATTGCTTGTATCTAATTTTCTATCTAATTTTTTCCTTCTCTCGCGTCTTACTAGCACGCGTTTCGTGCTGTACGTTACTCGGCAGCGCCCTTCGGTCGGTTGGGCCGGAGGTGGGCGTGGGACTCGCCCGAAAAGAAAAAATAAAAAAAAATATTGTTCGCACTCCACACTCCCTGGTATGGGTTTCGAGATAATTGAAACCCATCAATGTCTTTTAATAAGAATCTATCATTTTTCAATACTTTTTTAATAACGTCCTTTGCTTTTCAGTACTAATTTTCTACAAATCTCAGCCGTACTACCAAAATTCTTTACCTTAACATAATCCCCTTCTTTGTATTCAACATTGCTCTTCTTCTTTGCATTGTAGTAGTTCTCTTTCCTCAATTGTGAATTTATTTGATTTCCTCTTCCCATTGTCTAAGTCGTTCCAAATTTTTTCTGTTTTCATCAATCAGTTGTTCATCCTCATTTAACCTTTCCTCATCTAATATTTCATCATTTAACATTTCTTCATCTAATATTTCTACATCTAACTTCTCTCTAAATTCGTCACTATCTTCTCCTCTTTGTGCGATTCCAAATAAAATTTCACTGGTCAATTGCTTTATGCTACTATGAAGCGTTTTATTTAACGAATATTCCACTTTTTCTATAATTACATCCCAATGTAATCATTTTTCAGGCTCAGTTAGTTTTGCAATCATGGGTCCCAAACTTCTATTTACTCGTTCGACTTGACCATTGGCTTGTGGTGATCCTGTAGCAATCTTTGTGTTTTATACTTCTTTCCTCTACAAAGTTTGCAAGATCTGCCGATGTAAAACTACTACCTTTATCTGATATAATACATCGCAATACATTTAGCAAAATATGCCCGACAATAATCAGTTAACGCACTCAGCACTTCTTTTGTATTTGTTGTCTTTGTCGTGTACAGCCTAACAAATTTTGTAAATCCATATCACCACTAAAATGTGTTTCTTCGCTCTGCTATTATCCACTGGCCCATAGTGATCAATATGAATAACCTCAAACTGCATTTTTTTTTCGGTATGCTGTGTAGCCATCCCTCTCCTTTTCCAACTTTAGGCGAAAATGCTATACACTTGTGACGCAGTTCGCGCACAATAAATAGAAAAACAAAAGAATATGAAGAATAATGTAAAATGTCAAACCAAAAGAAAATGAAGAATACTGTAAAATAAGTAAAATGTAAACAACTCGAAATGTGAACAAATAAAGAAAACAATAATATAAGAAACAATGAAGATAGATAAATAAGAGAAACAAACAATGGAAAACAAACAGAACAATAAAGTCAATAAATACTATGCAAACGTGAAGAAGACTTACGAGTCCGTCCCTCTCTGAAGACTTCCGCCAAACTGAAGACTTGCGAGTCCGCCTCTCTCTGAAGACTTCCGAGTCCAGGACGAGTCGCGAGCATCAGGAGGCGAGAAGCGCAGACGCGAGAAGCCTAGACGCGAGAAGCCCAGACTACCGAGGCTACGGCGCCTCCGGGCTCCTGAAGCGCGTACGAAACTCTGTCAGAATTCTTCAAATAAAGACCGAATCCTACTTAAGATAACCGAATTCTCTCTACTGTTCTCACTGTTACCACTCGGACTAAAATATACTGAGCGGACTCTGGCCGTCCCTAAGCTACCTGGGAACCTGCGGCAGACCTTCACAGTTGGCGCCCGAGCAGATAAGAGTAATAGTAAAAGAGGACCCGTAACCGGGAGAGCATGTCCAGCTGGGCGTACATGGCAACGAAAAACGAGTTGATCCAGTACGCAGAGGAATTCGATGTAGACTCATCAGGCAGGGTAGAAGACTTAAGGAAGTAACTGTCAACTTTCACAAAAAGGACGGATAACACAGAGAGCGTGAAACAGAAGCTAACGCTCTTAGCGGAGAAACATAGAAGAGAAAGGAGCCCGGCAAGAGTACCACTCGTCGAAGTAACAGCGACGGAGGAGAGCGAGGTGGAAAGCCCAAGGGAGGAGAAACAGGGGAGAAGAGTGGAAACGGAGATCGTTGACCTAGTCCGAGGATGGGGGTTCAAATATTAAGGAACAACAAACTCACTAGAGTTCTTAGAAAAAAAAAACAATGGGCGAAAGAATACGGAATGAAAATGGACCAGTTGATTCAAACAATGCCATTCATCCTCGAGGGATTGGCAGCCGATTGCTGGAACACAACTCCAACAGAGATCAACTCTTGGGAACAGCCACTTATACTTATACTACTACTTAATACTTTCTGCCACCAAGATACGAAGAACGGATTAAGCAACAAATCGCCCAAATGAGGCACCGCGAGAACGAGCCGGTAAGGAAGTATGCCACAAACCTACGAAAAGTAATGCGGTTCACGAAGTTCTCCGAGGAGGAAAAACTAGACCGGGTGTACAAAAACTGTAGGAGTAAGATCAAATTATACACAAGGAGAAACGGATTCAATACGTTGAGGAAATTCCTAAAGTTAGCAGAGAAAGTGGAGGAGATCAAAAACATGGAGAACGCGATTCGGCCCGGGCAGGGAAAACTACAACCGATAAGACCGGAGACATGTCTACGGTGCGGGGGCACAAGACACACAGCCCGCAGTTGTGAGAATCCACCAAGATTGTTTTGTTGGGTCTGTGGGAAAAACGGAGTAAGAACAACCGAATGTTGTAGAGCGACGGCGGGTAACGCACAAGGCCTGAGCAATTAAAGATGGCAGCTCAGGCCAAACAGAAGGCGCCAGCGGGAAGGGTCGACCTAACGTGCGACGGATTCCAAATTGTGACAAGAATAGGAGTCGGCGAAAGAACGGTGAAAGGAATAGTATATACAGGACATCAAATTTGCAGGAATCTCGTTCAGGATATTGTTTATGATCATGCCAGAGGTCGCAGGGGGCATTTTTTTAGACATGGACTTCTTGGCAAAGGCACGGAGCACGCTGAGGTGCGGGAATCTCGAGTTGGAAATAGAAGAAGTAGAAAACAACCAGGACGAGGAATGGGAACCGGTGAAGACACAGGAGAACGACGATATGCTAGAGGACAGGATACAAAACTACCTACGGGAGAACAGGCAAGTATTCGAGAAATGCTGGGGGTAAGCAATGCGGCATCCCATAAAATTTACCTGAAAGACGACAAGCCCATTAAACAGAGGTACTATCCAAGAAACCCTAAGCAACTGGCAATTATCGACGAACAGGTGAACGAGATACTATCCTTGGGCCTCATAGAAAGGTCATGAAGCCCATACAGCGCGCCATTAGTTTTGGTTAGGGAAAATAACAACGAATGGCGGATGTGTATCGATTATCGACTACTAAATGACAAAACAGAGAAAGACGTGTACCCGGTGCCACGGATGAACTTCATCCTGGCCCAACTGCGGGAGGCTAAGTATATCAGCACTATAGACCTTAAAACAGGATACTGGCAGATCCCGATGGACAATGAAAGCAAACAATATACCGCATTCACGGTACCAGGACGCGGACTGTTCCAATAGAAAGTAATGCCGTTTGGGATAACCACGGCAACAGCAACATTCCAACGGGCGCTAGACACGATTATCGGACCTAGTGATAGGACGGACCAAAGAAGAGCACCTGAAACGATAACAGGGAGTATTCAGACGATTGTAGAAGGCGAATTTACGGATAAATCCGGATAAATGCTACTTCTTCCAGGAGGAACTAAAATAACTGAGGCACGTGGTGAGCATCCAAGGCATCCGAACAGAACCAGAAAAAGTAGCAGCAATTTAAGAACTACCCGCACCAAAGTCAGCAAAAGAGGTTCACAGCTTCTTAGGGATGGCCTCCTGGTATAGACGGTATGTGCCCAACTTCACGGAACAAGCAGGACCATTACAGGAGCTGATCAGAAAAGGACAGAAGTTCGAGTGAACGGAAAGGCGCCAGCGCGCATTCGACAGTCTAAAAGAAAGCCTGACACAAGCACCAGTTTTGGCTTGACGGACTTTACTAAGAGGTTTAAGCTGCAAACAGACGCAAACGATTTCGGGATAGGAGCAGTGCTTACGCAGGAATCAGACGATGGGGAACATGTAATCTCATTTGCGAGCAGGAGACTGAGCAAAACGGAACAAAAATATAGCGCGACAGAAAAAGAATGTCTAGCAATTTACTGGGGCGTCGATAAGTACAAAAATACCTGGAGGGATATCTATTCACAGTGATAACAGACCACATGGCATTGAAATGCCTTAATTCAATTAAAAGCCCCACAGGGAGAGTGGCTAGATGGGCACTAAGTTTACAGCCGTCTCAGTTCGAGGTCCAGTATAGAAAAGGGGAAATTCAACGTAGTGGCGGATGTGCTATCAAGACTACTCCGACAGAGGTGAAGGGATTAAAACACCAGGATGATTGGATAAAAATGAAGATGGATGAATTACGAAAGGAACCAAATAACGAGGAATACCAGACGTCGGGAGGAAGGTTGTATAAACGGAAAATGGAAACTATGTGTCACAGCAAGCGAAATACCACAAAGCATGGTAGAGACCCACAGTTCTGCTATACTGGGCACCTAGGAATATTCAAAACAATACGAAGAATAAGAACCCGATACTTCTGGCCAGGGCTAACGAGAGACGCAAAACGGTTCGTAAGAGCGTGCGACAGTTGCCAGAAATATAAAGTGTCACAACAGAAAGCCGCCGGGAAAATGTTGACGAATCTTGCAGAAACACGCTGAGAAACGGTATGTGTAGACTTTGTAGGACCGTTGCCACGTACAACGTATGGGAATACAATGCTACAATGCTATTCATGATAGACAAATACTCCAAGTAAGTAGAGTTGATGGCAATGCGGCAAGCCACTGCGGTCGCATTCCTAAGGGTATTCCGAGAAAGTCAAAACAATGATGGCCAAATAACAGGGAAGACCAAACAAAAAGGGACGAGCGTCTGCCAGAATTGATGTTAGCATTTAATAGCAGCATATCAGAAGCAACGAAATATAGCCCCGCGCAGCTAATATTGGGTAGAGAACTGCAACTACCAGGAGCAGTATTCGATAAGGCCACTGAAGGGTCCGGGATGCAGTAAGAAAAAATTGGGGAACGATGGAAGCGGATGGAAGAACAGAGAAAAACCGCAATCGGTAATATAATCAGCGCAGCGGAACAACAATGACCACTGCGACCTAAGAAAAAGAGAATGGAAGCCAAGGGTGGGAGATTGGGTACTATGCAAGACGCAACATCTGTTAAACGCAATTAACAAATTCAACGCCAAGTTAGCGCCAAAATAAGACGGCCCGTGGCGAAAAGTTGAATTCACATCCCCAGTAATCGTGAAGGTGAAGCATAAACAGACACACAAAAATAAAGCGAGCTCACGTTAGTAACACAAAACCGTATGCAGACACGAACAATATCGCAAAGACAGGGTACACACGATATACCGATTACCACTCACGATACATCGATAGACACCGGGCGGGTGGCCACACTAAATTTAATTTCTAACACAACATTGGCAATTTTAGAAAACACAAAACGTAACATTTCACAAACATATACTAATATTAGAAAACCCGACTTGGAAATAGCACACGCTTATAACGCTTGCACTCTCGTTACAGGGGACATACCGATTCAGGGAAAGCGTCAAGCGATTCAAGGAGAGCCACACGGCAGCGACGGCGTCAACAATACGTGCCAAGTTGGTAGAGGCACAAACCCAACCGGGAGCGGGACGCAAAAGGACAGAGCCAAGCAGGATGGGCAGGAGGATGGACACAGCGGACACGGGACGGACCAATGCGGCGGCAGAGGCAACACAAGCAGCGATGGTAGCACCGGAGGCGGCGACAGGCAGGCACCGCGTCGCTCATGGCCCGCGACAAGAGGGTATTGACGGACACGGGAGGATCCAGTCGGGAGCGACGCCACCGGCCCGCCCGACGTGGATCCAACCGGGAGTGGCGGGCCCTACAATGCCACCCCGACCAGGACCCATGGGACCAGCACAAGAAAATGGAGGCCCACCGGCATAAGTAAGGCGCCCACAGCATCCAGACCGGGACATACTGGAGCTGCACGCCCTGGAGAGAAACGCGCTGGGTTGGACTATGCACGAAAGGGTGAAGCTCTCAGACGCAGCAGTGGCAGCAATCAAAAAGAAGCTAGCCAAAAAAGGCAGAGGACGCCATTATCTTTCTCGCTTTAAAGTGAACGGTCGTGTTTTTTTCTTGCGCTCTCGTTATTGTAAATCTATGATAAAACCGCCGGGGTTTGTTTTAAACTTCTACTTTGCTACTTTGTTCTATATACATAGTTCCAGTTAACTTCGCGTGTGCATGCAATTTTTAAATTTATTTAATAACATTTATTTCACAACTTAAGTGTGCTGCCAGTTTTTGTTCTTGTCTTTTTTTCATATCTCAGCCGTACTACCAAAATTCTTTACCTTAACATAATCCCCTTCTTTGTATTCAACATTGCTCTTCTTCTTTGCATTGTAGTAGTTCTCTTTCCTCAATTGTGACTTTATTTGATTTCCTCTTCCCATTGTCTAAGTCGTTCCAAATTTTTTCTGTTTTCATCAATCAGTTGTTCATCCTCATTTAACCTTTCCTCATCTAATATTTCATCATTTAACATTTCTTCATCTAATATTTCTACATCTAACTTCTCTCTAAATTCGTCACTATCTTCTCCTATTTGTGCGATTCCAAATAAAATTTCACTGGTCAATTGCTTAATGCTACTATGAAGCGTTTTATTTAACGAATATTCCACTTTTTCTATAATTACATCCCAATGTAATCATTTTTCAGGCTCAGTTAGTTTTGCAATCATGGGTCCCAAACTTCTATTTACTCGTTCGACTTGACCATTGGCTTGTGGTGATCCTGTAGCAATCTTTGTGTTTTATACTTCTTTCCTCTACAAAGTTTGCAAGATCTGCCGATGTAAAACTACTACCTTTATCTGATATAATACATCGCAATACATTTAGCAAAATATGCCCGACAATAATCAGTTAACGCACTCAGCACTTCTTTTGTATTTGTTGTCTTTGTCGTGTACAGCCTAACAAATTTTGTAAATCCATATCACCACTAAAATGTGTTTCTTCGCTCTGCTATTATCCACTGGCCCATAGTGATCAATATGAATAACCTCAAACTGCATTTTTTTTTCGGTATGCTGTGTAGCCATCCCTCTCCTTTTCCAACTTTAGGCGAAAATGCTATACACTTGTGACGCAGTTCGCGCACAATAAATAGAAAAACAAAAGAATATGAAGAATAATGTAAAATGTCAAACCAAAAGAAAATGAAGAATACTGTAAAATAAGTAAAATGTAAACAACTCGAAATGTGAACAAATAAAGAAAACAATAATATAAGAAACAATAAAGATAGATAAATAAGAGAAACAAACAATGGAAAACAAACAGAACAATAAAGTCAATAAATACTATGCAAACGTGAAGAAGACTTACGAGTCCGTCCCTCTCTGAAGACTTCCGCCAAACTGAAGACTTGCGAGTCCGCCTCTCTCTGAAGACTTCCGAGTCCAGGACGAGTCGCGAGCATCAGGAGGCGAGAAGCGCAGACGCGAGAAGCCTAGACGCGAGAAGCCCAGACTACCGAGGCTACGGCGCCTCCGGGCTCCTGAAGCGCGTACGAAACTCTGTCAGAATTCTTCAAATAAAGACCGAATCCTACTTAAGATAACCGAATTCTCTCTACTGTTCTCACTGTTACCACTCGGACTAAAATATACTGAGCGGACTCTGGCCGTCCCTAAGCTACCTGGGAACCTGCGGCAGACCTTCACAGTTGGCGCCCGAGCAGATAAGAGTAATAGTAAAAGAGGACCCGTAACCGGGAGAGCATGTCCAGCTGGGCGTACATGGCAACGAAAAACGAGTTGATCCAGTACGCAGAGGAATTCGATGTAGACTCATCAGGCAGGGTAGAAGACTTAAGGAAGTAACTGTCAACTTTCACAAAAAGGACGGATAACACAGAGAGCGTGAAACAGAAGCTAACGCTCTTAGGAGCTGTAGGAGTAAGATCAAATTATACACAAGGAGAAACGGATTCAATACGTTGAGGAAATTCCTAAAGTTAGCAGAGAAAGTGGAGGAGATCAAAAACATGGAGAACGCGATTCGGCCCGGGCAGGGAAAACTACAACCGATAAGACCGGAGACATGTCTACGGTGCGGGGGCACAAGACACACAGCCCGCAGTTGTGAGAATCCACCAAGATTGTTTTGTTGGGTCTGTGGGAAAAACGGAGTAAGAACAACCGAATGTTGTAGAGCGACGGCGGGTAACGCACAAGGCCTGAGCAATTAAAGATGGCAGCTCAGGCCAAACAGAAGGCGCCAGCGGGAAGGGTCGACCTAACGTGCGACGGATTCCAAATTGTGACAAGAATAGGAGTCGGCGAAAGAACGGTGAAAGGAATAGTATATACAGGACATCAAATTTGCAGGAATCTCGTTCAGGATATTGTTTATGATCATGCCAGAGGTCGCAGGGGGCATTTTTTTAGACATGGACTTCTTGGCAAAGGCACGGAGCACGCTGAGGTGCGGGAATCTCAAATTGGAAATAGAAGAAGTAGAAAACAACCAGGACGAGGAATGGGAACCGGTGAAGACACAGGAGAACGACGATATGCTAGAGGACAGGATACAAAACTACCTACGGGAGAACAGGCAAGTATTCGAGAAATGCTGGGGGTAAGCAATGCGGCATCCCATAAAATTTACCTGAAAGACGACAAGCCCATTAAACAGAGGTACTATCCAAGAAACCCTAAGCAACTGGCAATTATCGACGAACAGGTGAACGAGATACTATCCTTGGGCCTCATAGAAAGGTCATGAAGCCCATACAGCGCGCCATTAGTTTTGGTTAGGGAAAATAACAACGAATGGCGGATGTGTATCGATTATCGACTACTAAATGACAAAACAGAGAAAGACGTGTACCCGGTGCCACGGATGAACTTCATCCTGGCCCAACTGCGGGAGGCTAAGTATATCAGCACTATAGACCTTAAAACAGGATACTGGCAGATCCCGATGGACAATGAAAGCAAACAATATACCGCATTCACGGTACCAGGACGCGGACTGTTCCAATAGAAAGTAATGCCGTTTGGGATAACCACGGCAACAGCAACATTCCAACGGGCGCTAGACACGATTATCGGACCTAGTGATAGGACGGACCAAAGAAGAGCACCTGAAACGATAACAGGGAGTATTCAGACGATTGTAGAAGGCGAATTTACGGATAAATCCGGATAAATGCTACTTCTTCCAGGAGGAACTAAAATAACTGAGGCACGTGGTGAGCATCCAAGGCATCCGAACAGAACCAGAAAAAGTAGCAGCAATTTAAGAACTACCCGCACCAAAGTCAGCAAAAGAGGTTCACAGCTTCTTAGGGATGGCCTCCTGGTATAGACGGTATGTGCCCAACTTCACGGAACAAGCAGGACCATTACAGGAGCTGATCAGAAAAGGACAGAAGTTCGAGTGAACGGAAAGGCGCCAGCGCGCATTCGACAGTCTAAAAGAAAGCCTGACACAAGCACCAGTTTTGGCTTGACGGACTTTACTAAGAGGTTTAAGCTGCAAACAGACGCAAACGATTTCGGGATAGGAGCAGTGCTTACGCAGGAATCAGACGATGGGGAACATGTAATCTCATTTGCGAGCAGGAGACTGAGCAAAACGGAACAAAAATATAGCGCGACAGAAAAAGAATGTCTAGCAATTTACTGGGGCGTCGATAAGTACAAAAATACCTGGAGGGATATCTATTCACAGTGATAACAGACCACATGGCATTGAAATGCCTTAATTCAATTAAAAGCCCCACAGGGAGAGTGGCTAGATGGGCACTAAGTTTACAGCCGTCTCAGTTCGAGGTCCAGTATAGAAAAGGGGAAATTCAACGTAGTGGCGGATGTGCTATCAAGACTACTCCGACAGAGGTGAAGGGATTAAAACACCAGGATGATTGGATAAAAATGAAGATGGATGAATTACGAAAGGAACCAAATAACGAGGCATACCAGACGTCGGGAGGAAGGTTGTATAAACGGAAAATGGAAACTATGTGTCACAGCAAGCGAAATACCACAAAGCATGGTAGAGACCCACAGTTCTGCTATACTGGGCACCTAGGAATATTCAAAACAATACGAAGAATAAGAACCCGATACTTCTGGCCAGGGCTAACGAGAGACGCAAAACGGTTCGTAAGAGCGTGCGACAGTTGCCAGAAATATAAAGTGTCACAACAGAAAGCCGCCGGGAAAATGTTGACGAATCTTGCAGAAACACGCTGAGAAACGGTATGTGTAGACTTTGTAGGACCGTTGCCACGTACAACGTATGGGAATACAATGCTACAATGCTATTCATGATAGACAAATACTCCAAGTAAGTAGAGTTGATGGCAATGCGGCAAGCCACTGCGGTCGCATTCCTAAGGGTATTCCGAGAAAGTCAAAACAATGATGGCCAAATAACAGGGAAGACCAAACAAAAAGGGACGAGCGTCTGCCAGAATTGATGTTAGCATTTAATAGCAGCATATCAGAAGCAACGAAATATAGCCCCGCGCAGCTAATATTGGGTAGAGAACTGCAACTACCAGGAGCAGTATTCGATAAGGCCACTGAAGGGTCCGGGATGCAGTAAGAAAAAATTGGGGAACGATGGAAGCGGATGGAAGAACAGAGAAAAACCGCAATCGGTAATATAATCAGCGCAGCGGAACAACAATGACCACTGCGACCTAAGAAAAAGAGAATGGAAGCCAAGGGTGGGAGATTGGGTACTATGCAAGACGCAACATCTGTTAAACGCAATTAACAAATTCAACGCCAAGTTAGCGCCAAAATAAGACGGCCCGTGGCGAAAAGTTGAATTCACATCCCCAGTAATCGTGAAGGTGAAGCATAAACAGACACACAAAAATAAAGCGAGCTCACGTTAGTAACACAAAACCGTATGCAGACACGAACAATATCGCAAAGACAGGGTACACACGATATACCGATTACCACTCACGATACATCGATAGACACCGGGCGGGTGGCCACACTAAATTTAATTTCTAACACAACATTGGCAATTTTAGAAAACACAAAACGTAACATTTCACAAACATATACTAATATTAGAAAACCCGACTTGGAAATAGCACACGCTTATAACGCTTGCACTCTCGTTACAGGGGACATACCGATTCAGGGAAAGCGTCAAGCGATTCAAGGAGAGCCACACGGCAGCGACGGCGTCAACAATACGTGCCAAGTTGGTAGAGGCACAAACCCAACCGGGAGCGGGACGCAAAAGGACAGAGCCAAGCAGGATGGGCAGGAGGATGGACACAGCGGACACGGGACGGACCAATGCGGCGGCAGAGGCAACACAAGCAGCGATGGTAGCACCGGAGGCGGCGACAGGCAGGCACCGCGTCGCTCATGGCCCGCGACAAGAGGGTATTGACGGACACGGGAGGATCCAGTCGGGAGCGACGCCACCGGCCCGCCCGACGTGGATCCAACCGGGAGTGGCGGGCCCTACAATGCCACCCCGACCAGGACCCATGGGACCAGCACAAGAAAATGGAGGCCCACCGGCATAAGTAAGGCGCCCACAGCATCCAGACCGGGACATACTGGAGCTGCACGCCCTGGAGAGAAACGCGCTGGGTTGGACTATGCACGAAAGGGTGAAGCTCTCAGACGCAGCAGTGGCAGCAATCAAAAAGAAGCTAGCCAAAAAAGGCAGAGGACGCCATTATCTTTCTCGCTTTAAAGTGAACGGTCGTGTTTTTTTCTTGCGCTCTCGTTATTGTAAATCTATGATAAAACCGCCGGGGTTTGTTTTAAACTTCTACTTTGCTACTTTGTTCTATATACATAGTTCCAGTTAACTTCGCGTGTGCATGCAATTTTTAAATTTATTTAATAACATTTATTTCACAACTTAAGTGTGCTGCCAGTTTTTGTTCTTGTCTTTTTTTCATATCTCAGCCGTACTACCAAAATTCTTTACCTTAACATAATCCCCTTCTTTGTATTCAACATTGCTCTTCTTCTTTGCATTGTAGTAGTTCTCTTTCCTCAATTGTGACTTTATTTGATTTCCTCTTCCCATTGTCTAAGTCGTTCCAAATTTTTTCTGTTTTCATCAATCAGTTGTTCATCCTCATTTAACCTTTCCTCATCTAATATTTCATCATTTAACATTTCTTCATCTAATATTTCAACATCTAACTTCTCTCTAAATTCGTCACTATCTTCTCCTCTTTGTGCGATTCCAAATAAAATTTCACTGGTCAATTGCTTAATGCTACTATGAAGCGTTTTATTTAACGAATATTCCACTTTTTCTATAATTACATCCCAATGTAATCATTTTTCAGGCTCAGTTAGTTTTGCAATCATGGGTCCCAAACTTCTATTTACTCGTTCGACTTGACCATTGGCTTGTGGTGATCCTGTAGCAATCTTTGTGTTTTATACTTCTTTCCTCTACAAAGTTTGCAAGATCTGCCGATGTAAAACTACTACCTTTATCTGATATAATACATCGCAATACATTTAGCAAAATATGCCCGACAATAATCAGTTAACGCACTCAGCACTTCTTTTGTATTTGTTGTCTTTGTCGTGTACAGCCTAACAAATTTTGTAAATCCATATCACCACTAAAATGTGTTTCTTCGCTCTGCTATTATCCACTGGCCCATAGTGATCAATATGAATAACCTCAAACTGCATTTTTTTTTCGCTATGCTGTGTAGCCATCCCTCTCCTTTTCCAACTTTAGGCGAAAATGCTATACACTTGTGACGCAGTTCGCGCACAATAAATAGAAAAACAAAAGAATATGAAGAATAATGTAAAATGTCAAACCAAAAGAAAATGAAGAATACTGTAAAATAAGTAAAATGTAAACAACTCGAAATGTGAACAAATAAAGAAAACAATAATATAAGAAACAATAAAGATAGATAAATAAGAGAAACAAACAATGGAAAACAAACAGAACAATAAAGTCAATAAATACTATGCAAACGTGAAGAAGACTTACGAGTCCGTCCCTCTCTGAAGACTTCCGCCAAACTGAAGACTTGCGAGTCCGCCTCTCTCTGAAGACTTCCGAGTCCAGGACGAGTCGCGAGCATCAGGAGGCGAGAAGCGCAGACGCGAGAAGCCTAGACGCGAGAAGCCCAGACTACCGAGGCTACGGCGCCTCCGGGCTCCTGAAGCGCGTACGAAACTCTGTCAGAATTCTTCAAATAAAGACCGAATCCTACTTAAGATAACCGAATTCTCTCTACTGTTCTCACTGTTACCACTCGGACTAAAATATACTGAGCGGACTCTGGCCGTCCCTAAGCTACCTGGGAACCTGCGGCAGACCTTCACAGTTGGCGCCCGAGCAGATAAGAGTAATAGTAAAAGAGGACCCGTAACCGGGAGAGCATGTCCAGCTGGGCGTACATGGCAACGAAAAACGAGTTGATCCAGTACGCAGAGGAATTCGATGTAGACTCATCAGGCAGGGTAGAAGACTTAACGAAGTAACTGTCAACTTTCACAAAAAGGACGGATAACACAGAGAGCGTGAAACAGAAGCTAACGCTCTTAGGAGCTGTAGGAGTAAGATCAAATTATACACAAGGAGAAACGGATTCAATACGTTGAGGAAATTCCTAAAGTTAGCAGAGAAAGTGGAGGAGATCAAAAACATGGAGAACGCGATTCGGCCCGGGCAGGGAAAACTACAACCGATAAGACCGGAGACATGTCTACGGTGCGGGGGCACAAGACACACAGCCCGCAGTTGTGAGAATCCACCAAGATTGTTTTGTTGGGTCTGTGGGAAAAACGGAGTAAGAACAACCGAATGTTGTAGAGCGACGGCGGGTAACGCACAAGGCCTGAGCAATTAAAGATGGCAGCTCAGGCCAAACAGAAGGCGCCAGCGGGAAGGGTCGACCTAACGTGCGACGGATTCCAAATTGTGACAAGAATAGGAGTCGGCGAAAGAACGGTGAAAGGAATAGTATATACAGGACATCAAATTTGCAGGAATCTCGTTCAGGATATTGTTTATGATCATGCCAGAGGTCGCAGGGGGCATTTTTTTAGACATGGACTTCTTGGCAAAGGCACGGAGCACGCTGAGGTGCGGGAATCTCGAGTTGGAAATAGAAGAAGTAGAAAACAACCAGGACGAGGAATGGGAACCGGTGAAGACACAGGAGAACGACGATATGCTAGAGGACAGGATACAAAACTACCTACGGGAGAACAGGCAAGTATTCGAGAAATGCTGGGGGTAAGCAATGCGGCATCCCATAAAATTTACCTGAAAGACGACAAGCCCATTAAACAGAGGTACTATCCAAGAAACCCTAAGCAACTGGCAATTATCGACGAACAGGTGAACGAGATACTATCCTTGGGCCTCATAGAAAGGTCATGAAGCCCATACAGCGCGCCATTAGTTTTGGTTAGGGAAAATAACAACGAATGGCGGATGTGTATCGATTATCGACTACTAAATGACAAAACAGAGAAAGACGTGTACCCGGTGCCACGGATGAACTTCATCCTGGCCCAACTGCGGGAGGCTAAGTATATCAGCACTATAGACCTTAAAACAGGATACTGGCAGATCCCGATGGACAATGAAAGCAAACAATATACCGCATTCACGGTACCAGGACGCGGACTGTTCCAATAGAAAGTAATGCCGTTTGGGATAACCACGGCAACAGCAACATTCCAACGGGCGCTAGACACGATTATCGGACCTAGTGATAGGACGGACCAAAGAAGAGCACCTGAAACGATAACAGGGAGTATTCAGACGATTGTAGAAGGCGAATTTACGGATAAATCCGGATAAATGCTACTTCTTCCAGGAGGAACTAAAATAACTGAGGCACGTGGTGAGCATCCAAGGCATCCGAACAGAACCAGAAAAAGTAGCAGCAATTTAAGAACTACCCGCACCAAAGTCAGCAAAAGAGGTTCACAGCTTCTTAGGGATGGCCTCCTGGTATAGACGGTATGTGCCCAACTTCACGGAACAAGCAGGACCATTACAGGAGCTGATCAGAAAAGGACAGAAGTTCGAGTGAACGGAAAGGCGCCAGCGCGCATTCGACAGTCTAAAAGAAAGCCTGACACAAGCACCAGTTTTGGCTTGACGGACTTTACTAAGAGGTTTAAGCTGCAAACAGACGCAAACGATTTCGGGATAGGAGCAGTGCTTACGCAGGAATCAGACGATGGGGAACATGTAATCTCATTTGCGAGCAGGAGACTGAGCAAAACGGAACAAAAATATAGCGCGACAGAAAAAGAATGTCTAGCAATTTACTGGGGCGTCGATAAGTACAAAAATACCTGGAGGGATATCTATTCACAGTGATAACAGACCACATGGCATTGAAATGCCTTAATTCAATTAAAAGCCCCACAGGGAGAGTGGCTAGATGGGCACTAAGTTTACAGCCGTCTCAGTTCGAGGTCCAGTATAGAAAAGGGGAAATTCAACGTAGTGGCGGATGTGCTATCAAGACTACTCCGACAGAGGTGAAGGGATTAAAACACCAGGATGATTGGATAAAAATGAAGATGGATGAATTACGAAAGGAACCAAATAACGAGGAATACCAGACGTCGGGAGGAAGGTTGTATAAACGGAAAATGGAAACTATGTGTCACAGCAAGCGAAATACCACAAAGCATGGTAGAGACCCACAGTTCTGCTATACTGGGCACCTAGGAATATTCAAAACAATACGAAGAATAAGAACCCGATACTTCTGGCCAGGGCTAACGAGAGACGCAAAACGGTTCGTAAGAGCGTGCGACAGTTGCCAGAAATATAAAGTGTCACAACAGAAAGCCGCCGGGAAAATGTTGACGAATCTTGCAGAAACACGCTGAGAAACGGTATGTGTAGACTTTGTAGGACCGTTGCCACGTACAACGTATGGGAATACAATGCTACAATGCTATTCATGATAGACAAATACTCCAAGTAAGTAGAGTTGATGGCAATGCGGCAAGCCACTGCGGTCGCATTCCTAAGGGTATTCCGAGAAAGTCAAAACAATGATGGCCAAATAACAGGGAAGACCAAACAAAAAGGGACGAGCGTCTGCCAGAATTGATGTTAGCATTTAATAGCAGCATATCAGAAGCAACGAAATATAGCCCCGCGCAGTTAATATTGGGTAGAGAACTGCAACTACCAGGAGCAGTATTCGATAAGGCCACTGAAGGGTCCGGGATGCAGTAAGAAAAAATTGGGGAACGATGGAAGCGGATGGAAGAACAGAGAAAAACCGCAATCGGTAATATAATCAGCGCAGCGGAACAACAATGACCACTGCGACCTAAGAAAAAGAGAATGGAAGCCAAGGGTGGGAGATTGGGTACTATGCAAGACGCAACATCTGTTAAACGCAATTAACAAATTCAACGCCAAGTTAGCGCCAAAATAAGACGGCCCGTGGCGAAAAGTTGAATTCACATCCCCAGTAATCGTGAAGGTGAAGCATAAACAGACACACAAAAATAAAGCGAGCTCACGTTAGTAACACAAAACCGTATGCAGACACGAACAATATCGCAAAGACAGGGTACACACGATATACCGATTACCACTCACGATACATCGATAGACACCGGGCGGGTGGCCACACTAAATTTAATTTCTAACACAACATTGGCAATTTTAGAAAACACAAAACGTAACATTTCACAAACATATACTAATATTAGAAAACCCGACTTGGAAATAGCACACGCTTATAACGCTTGCACTCTCGTTACAGGGGACATACCGATTCAGGGAAAGCGTCAAGCGATTCAAGGAGAGCCACACGGCAGCGACGGCGTCAACAATACGTGCCAAGTTGGTAGAGGCACAAACCCAACCGGGAGCGGGACGCAAAAGGACAGAGCCAAGCAGGATGGGCAGGAGGATGGACACAGCGGACACGGGACGGGCCAATGCGGCGGCAGAGGCAACACAAGCAGCGATGGTAGCACCGGAGGCGGCGACAGGCAGGCACCGCGTCGCTCATGGCCCGCGACAAGAGGGTATTGACGGACACGGGAGGATCCAGTCGGGAGCGACGCCACCGGCCCGCCCGACGTGGATCCAACCGGGAGTGGCGGGCCCTACAATGCCACCCCGACCAGGACCCATGGGACCAGCACAAGAAAATGGAGGCCCACCGGCATAAGTAAGGCGCCCACAGCATCCAGACCGGGACATACTGGAGCTGCACGCCCTGGAGAGAAACGCGCTGGGCTGGACTATGCACGAAAGGGTGAAGCTCTCAGACGCAGCAGTGGCAGCAATCAAAAAGAAGCTAGCCAAAAAAGGCAGAGGACGCCATTATCTTTCTCGCTTTAAAGTGAACGGTCGTGTTTTTTTCTTGCGCTCTCGTTATTGTAAATCTATGATAAAACCGCCGGGGTTTGTTTTAAACTTCTACTTTGCTACTTTGTTCTATATACATAGTTCCAGTTAACTTCGCGTGTGCATGCAATTTTTAAATTTATTTAATAACATTTATTTCACAACTTAAGTGTGCTGCCAGTTTTTGTTCTTGTCTTTTTTTCATATCTTCTTTGTACCTTTCTTGTTTAGCCGTTGTTATTCTGTCGCGACAGCTAAATGTTCTCTAAGCTCGTTTACTCTCACACTCCTCTGCTCTCTAGCGCTTCAACTCTCTTGGTGCAGCTGCACTTTTCCTCTAATATCTTTCGCCCCTCATCCTATTGCTAGAAGTAAAGTGGTGTATTTAATAATGTCTTCCGATATCGTCTGCTTCTCCAAAACCTGTAAAAACCTGAAAGAGAATTGATGTCTTTCATGCGGCAAACCAAGGGCAGTTTTAAGGAGTTGTTATCGAGTTTCAACAAAACTCATAACATCTTCTTAGCGCTTGATAAACAATTTAATAGCCTTACGCTATTAAATGAGTCTCCAAGGCGCAAAAAAACTGCAACTGGAGTGCAGCAGGGCGACGGATCCCAACAACCACCGGCGGGCTCTCAACAGCAGCCGCCTTTGACACAGCCCTCGACCTCAGAATCAAATCCCAGAATTCTGAGGTCAAGCGTTAGGAAAGAGCCGGTATCTGAAGGTGCTGTGGGACTTAACGTTCCACCGCTAATTTCATTTTCGTCTCCTATGGGACCACACATTTTGAACCCCCATAGCCCCGTAAATTTATCGCCTCAGGAACTACCGGCCAATATGGGCACTCCAGGCACTCGGTCTGTCTCACCTCAAGCCCTCATCGCTATCTCACCTACGAAACAGATATTTGTTGCGCGGCTCTCCTCGGGTCAAACATCTGAAGATGTGTGACGCGTGCCGCGCACAAAAATGTAAATAAAAGGAAATTGTAAATAAAGGAAAAAGAATGAAGCTAATGTAAATAAAATGAAGTTATACAATTGAATTGAATTTGAATCGAATGCGCGCGCGCGCCGAGAAAGGGCCATACTAACGGCCAGGGTCACACGGGAAAAGAAGAGGAAGCAGCCGATCGCGGCGGGCACACTAAAACTCGCTACACGCTATATAAGGCGAGCCGCTGGCCGGAGGAAATCACTTAGCGGTCGACAGCGATCGGGAGCGGTAAGCCTCTAGCAGCACACTCCTAGTAGTCAGCACTTTTTGGGTAGGCGACCAGAATCCGAGGATTTGGGTTGCCAATACATTGTCGAAGGACTTGCGAGTCGCGACATAGAATTCGGCCCGCCGAATTCTTTCTCCCCCTGAAGACCCCTGAAGAGTCCGCCCGCCCTCTCTCTCTGAAGACTTACGAGTCCGCCCGCCCTCTCTCTTTGAAGACTTACGAGTCCGCCCGCCCTCTCTCTCTGAAGACTTACGAGTCCGCCAGCCCTCTCTCTCTCTGAAGACTTACGAGTCCGCCCGCCCTCTCTCTCTCTGAAGACTTACGAGTCCGCCCGCCCTCTCTCTTTGAAGACTTACGAGTCCGCCCGCCCTCTCTCTTTGAAGACTTACGAGTCCGCCCGCTCTCTCTGAAGACTTACGAGTCCGTCTCTCTCTCTCTCTCTCTGAAGACTTACGAGTCCGTCTCTCTCTCTCTCTCTGAAGACTTACGAGTCCGCCCACTCTCTCCCGCAAACCGAAGACTTTCGAGTCCACCGCGAATTTTCTCTGAAGACCTACGGGTCCGCCCGCTCTCTCTCTCTCTGAAGACTTACGAGTCCACCGCGAATTCTCTCTGAAGACTTACGAGTCCGCTATCTCTCTCCTGCGACTGAAGACTTCCGAGTCCGCCGCAAGTACTCTCTGAAGATTTTCGAATCCGCCCTCTGGGAAGACTTCCGAGTCCCCACCTTCTCTCTGCTCTTTTCTCCACAGGCTCCCGGGCCCATCACCCTCCGAGCTGACCGTTCGGGCGTCCCATCGCTCCGAGCTGACCTGTCGGGCGTCCCGAAGCGCCGACGTATTCCGGGCCGAACTGACCGTCGGGGCGTTCCGAAGCATAGAAGACCAGACTGCAGCGGAACCGAGATCCAGATCGACAACTCTGTACCACGAGCATTGAATAAACCGAGAAACCTACTTAAGTAACCGAATTCTCTCCACTGTTCTTACTGGGAATCGGGGGAAATATCTCTTACAGCTACCACTCGGACTACTAGGCGGACTCTGGCCGTCCCTGAGCTATCTGGGAAACTGGGCGGCAGACCGTCACAGATATCATTGCCTTTATACGAAGCAAAGTCAGAGCTGAAAATTTTAAATTAAAGGTGGAAAAATTCAAATTTTCTTACGCGTTGCCGTCAAAGAATATGAAGCTAAGAAAAAGATACGGCCTGTCGGGATAACTCTTCCTAAGCCCGATCTGACCGTACGTCCTCTGCCTCTGACCAAAAAAACTAAATACTTTTTTGTTAAGCTGCCTAAATTGTATTGTAACAGTTTTGCATTCGCCTCCCATATTATTGTGTTCACAGAAACCTGGTTAAAGCCGGAGATTCTTAGCTCCGAAGTTTTCCCAGCTGCGTTAATGATTTATCGGGTGGGTCGGCCTGTCAGGCGCGGGGGTGGGGTCCTCATAGCGGTCAATTCCACTCTCACATCAGAATTAGTAACTTTCGAGGAAAGCAACGTAGTTGAATTCCTTTGGGTGAAGCTATCATTTAATGGCCGCTTTGTTTTTATTACATGTTCCTACATTCCTCTATTGTTGGAACTGAATATTTTTTGGAACCACCTTTCCGCCATTCGGATGGTTTCCAATATGCTTTCTGATAGAGATTATTTAGTAGTCTTGGGTGATTTTAATATCCCTGGGGCTATTTGGTCCCCAAATAGCTCCTCTAACACACTTCAATCCTCAACACAACATGATTTTATTGCTGGCTTGTTTGACATTTCGCTGTCTCAAGTCCACCATGTGCGAAATTCCTTAGAGCGCTTGCTTGATCTTTGTTTTGTCTCTGATCCGGTAAGTGTCAGTATAGTGAGAGTGGCGCCGCTGACGCAACCTGAAGATCCCTATCATCCTACTTTCGATATGACACTCGACATTGGTTCTGATATTCAGAAGAAATCTGATAGACCAGCCAAAAGATTTTAAAAGGTTGAATATTTTATTCCTGACTTTAACTGGTCTGATTTATACATGTGCACTGACATGACTGATGCCGTGGACATTTTTTACAATGCGATGAATTCATTCTTCTCTGAATGTTTTCGCCTGAAAAATGTAAAGTCAAGGCTGTACACGAAATTAAAAAAAAACGGTTCTCGTTCTGACCTCTCTAACTATATATCAGCTCTGTCAAACTTCACCGTATTGAACGCACAGTGTTACAAAAACTATTTGAATCGTTGCAGGGTTCAATTTTCTCAGGATCCTAAACAGTTTTATAATTTTGTTAATACTAAACGTAAGGCGGTAACTCATCCTTGATCACTTTTTTTTGCAAACGCCACTGTGAAGGGCGATCAGGCAATTGCCGATCTTTTTGCCCAATGTATTCAAACAACATACTCCACATCCACTGACCTAAATCAGACGTATTCTTATAGCTTGCCCAGATCGAACTTGATTTTCAGTCCATGTTTAAACGAAAGCTCTCTCCTTTTAGGTCTTCATCGTGTAAAGCCTGTTTATCTGCCAGGTCCCGACGGAATACCGGGCTGCGTGCTTAGGTATTGTGTCGATGCCCTGTGCTCACCCCTTCTGAAATCGTTTACCCTATCTTTAGAAACCTCGCACTTTCCTCTTATTTGGAAGGAATCATTCATTATTCCTCTCCACTAAAGAGGAATCTTTAAGCTTTCGGCCATCCCTAAACTTTTCGAAAAAATTATTACTCCACATTTCAAGCAAGGGAGTCGCAAGGGAGCCACCTGGGTCCCTTATTGTTTACATTATTTATTAATGATCTGCCCAAAGTTTTGACAAATTCTAGAGTACTCATGTACGCTACTGATGTCAAGGTTTGTGTGCAATACAAGGACGTCGCTTACCAGTCGAATTTACAAACAGATCTTGATAGCTTCCAAACCTGGTGCCGCATAAACCTACTAAACTTAAATGGCTCTAAATGCAAGCTAATGACATTCTCTCGTGTCGTTCCCAAGCTTGCAATTTACACGCTTAACTGTTGCACTTTGGAAAGAATTAACTCAGTTGATGACTTGGGTGTCCGCCTGGATCCCAAACTTGACTTTATCGATCATATTTCGTGCATGGTGAATAAAGCCAGAGGTATGCTGGGATTTATTAAACGGTGGTCGAAAGAATTCGATGACCCCTATGTAACAAAAACTTTATATATTTCACTAGTTCGTCCTATCTTAGAATATGGATCTTGCGTTTGGAGCCCCCAGTATGGGGTCTACAGTAAACGCATCGAATCGGTTCAAAAGAACTTTTTGCTTTTTGCTTTACGCGGCTTAAACTGGGATGCGCTTTGTCCCGGGCGTTACCGCAGCAATATGGCGGGCGCGTGCGCCTTGTTTAATTGCATATAATTTGTATATTAAAAATGTTTCCGATGAATGACCACTTGGTCATCATTTTTGCAGTATTTAGCTATATTTTGCGAAAAGAACGAAGTTTCTAGCACATCTTGCAACCGAGTAATATTACTGTAAAAAACAGCATTTTTGGCAAAAATGTGACGTAATGGACAAATTCTGATTACAGATTCGGATTCAGCGTCCAAAAATCTACAAGAAAATTTTTGTCTCATTCAAGATACAAAACTCGTGTTGCACTGTGTTATTTTTAAACGTGTTTGCATCTATTATCATTATGTAATTACACCTACTAAGTGCATCTACATGTTGCATCTGTTTTCCTGCCCTATGCTTAAGTTCATAATCATACTCTTGTAACTCTAAAGCCCACCTCGCAATTCTTGGGATTAAATCTAGTTTGTTCAATGTTAGTGTTAATGAATTACAATCTTTAATGATTTTAAAATGTCTGCCTTGTTAGTAAATTCCTTGTAAGTAAATTCCTTTTAAGCGCATAAATGATAGCTAATGTTTCTAATTCGAAACTATGGTACTTGGCTTCCGTTGCCGTTGATCTTTTGGAGAAATAAAATATAGGATGCAGTTTCTTATCTTCCTTTCTTTGAAACAATACCGCTCCAAACCCTAGCGCACTAGCATTGCAATGAAGCTCGACCTCGTCCTTATGATCATATAATGTCAGAACCGGTACTGCAACTAACTTCCCTTTCAAAAGTGTGAAATAATCTACCTTCCTTTTTCAAATTCAAATGTCTTGTCATTTCCTAATAAGTCATATAATGGTTTTGCTAATATTGAAAAATCTTTTATGAACCGACGAAAATAGGAACAAAGGCCTAAAAAGCTTTGTACAGCTTGCACTTTGTTCGGAATTGGAAAATTTCTTATCGCTTATGATCCTTTCTCATCCGCCTTAATTCCTCCGTTCTCAATTAGAAAACCTAAATACTTTACTTTATTTTGTAGAAACTTACATTCATCCATTCTTAACTCTAATTTATTCTCCACTAATCTCCTAAATACTTCTTCTAATATCTCTAAGTGTTCTTTAATATCTTCACTTGCAATTAAGATATCATCCATATAAATGTTCACTCTATTTGCCCGTATCATGTGGCATTAGCATGCGCAAACTGCCCTAACGGTGTTGTGAACGATGTGTACTTTACCGATTCTTTTTTTACGAACACATGAAAGTATCCATTTTTTAAATCCAATTTTGTAAACACCGACTTTCCTTCCAACTTGTCTAACAGATCATGAATCAAAGGAATCGGATAATTATCTTTAATCATAATTTTATTTAACCTCCGAAAATCAATACACAATCTAAGTTCTCCACACTTTTTCTTGACTAACATCGGAGATGCATATTCTGACTTACTACTTTGAATGATTCCTTTGTCTAAATATTCGTGTAATAGTTAATGATTCCTTTTCACCATGAGACAATCTCCGAGGTGCACAGCTAAATGGTTTTGTACTTTCTAAGCTTATACTAATTTCACACCTGTTTTTGGGTATCTCAGGTCGAGTACCCTGAATATATCCTTCCTCTAACAGTCTTATTACCTTCATTCGATCTACATAACTAACTCCATCTCCAATGTCATACGCCCTATCTTCATTCTCTTGTTCTTCCTTATTTATTTGGAACATTTCTCTCTCAAACTTCTTCTCCAACATTCCTATTTGCTATTGTCCCCTGTTTGTATCTAATTTTGTACCTATATCGCCTTTTCTCTCTCAAACTTCTTTTCCAACACTCCTATTGCTATTGTCCCCTGTTTGTATCTAATTTTGTACCTAGATCGCCTTTACCAAACTTTGTACCTAAATTATTTTCTGCTACACCTGCTTCCAAAACCATTTTCCCTAACGTTGTACCTAAAACATCTTTCTTGAAACTTGTACCTAACCCTTTTCTCTCTAAATATGTACCCAAACCATTCTCTCCCAAACTATTCTCTCCTCTATACCTAAACAGTTCTCTCCTATACTCGTACCTTAACCATTTACTCATAAGCTTGTACCTAAAACATTTTCTCCTAACCTTGTACCTAATCCATTTTCTCCAAAACTTGTACCTAAACAATTTTCTTCAAAAGTTTTCCTTAAACCTTCCTTACCTAAACTTTCTTCAACTAAACCTTTTCCTAAACTTTTCTCACCTAAACCTTTTCCTAAACATTCCTCACCTAAACTTCTTCCTAAGCTTTCTTCACCTAAACCTTCTCCTAAACTTTCCGCTTGACTTGTCATACTATTTCCGATTTTCTAATTTCCATACAATTCTTGGAAAGTACTTTCCAATTACATTTTCTCTTGCAATCAGTTTCAATATTCTCGACCGTAACCATTATTAGTGCTTCTAAAAGAATTTTTAAATCGCAAGCATCCATAAAATCTCTTCCCAGTACAATATTGCCGCCCATAGACCCATCAGCCACTACAATTAATCTAAACCTAATCTTAATATCTTTCTTTAATATTTTCCCATAACTTTTTAATAGGCTCCTATTAATTCCCCAATAACTCTCTTCCTGTGGTTCTAACTTAGTATTAGTTGGTAAATATGAACGTTTTATCATGAGACTGGGCTTCCAGAGTCTATTAAACACTCTACAATAATTGGCTGCTTTGAATTTTCCCAACAAAAAATTTTAAATATTCTTAAATAATTATTCTTCTTGTTTTTGAGGCATACCGCAATTTGACAATCCTCCGCTCCGCATCCGTAGCACGACCCCAACGACCTTTTGGGCTTGGTGCACTCCATTCTCCAGTGTCCTTTCCCATTGCAATTAAAACAACGGGTCTCGCTGCTCGCTGCCACCACTCTTGCTGCAGGCACTTTTACTGCTACCGGTGCCTTCGATGGCAGCCTAATGTCTTGGAATGCCCTCAATTTTCTTCCACGGCTATCGAAGCACTGTAGCTTCGCTGATGTTCGTAAACTTGGCATTGGTATGCCCTCCACAAGTCCATCCAATAACTCGTCTTCATCCATTCGAATAATTCGCGCCCACTTGCATATTTTTTCAAAATAAATGGCAAACTGCTCCTCCGATGACCAACTTCGTTCTTTGAACTGGCGCCGCAATACTGCTTTCGACTCGCTACTTCCAAACGCCGCCTTTAACTCGATCAACAGCTTACTAAACAGCTAGTAAATCGTCCTGCGTCCACATGTAACCACTGCATCGATTTCCCTTTCAGCTTGCTTAGCAGCAAGACACTCCGTTGCATGTCAGAGAGATTATGCAACGCTGATATATTTTCCCACTGCTCAATCCAAGAATGAACAGGAACTTTGTCCCCGAAATCCGTTAACATTTCTCGGGCCATGCTGAAAGCGAGTGACGAAAAATTTTCTGCAGTCTCGCTAACGCTGTCTCTGTCGCTGCCGTCGGTGCCTCTGCCGCTGCCGTCGTTGCCTCTGCCGCTTCCGTCGTTGCCTCTGCCGCTACCGTCGTTCTGGAAGTTTCGTTTTCGTTGCTGTTCCAAATTCTTGGAACCGTTATTGTTGCCGCTGCTTTCACGTTCAATCTTGTCGTTCTCGGAATTGATTTTCGCGCCGATCTGGCGATTCAAACTCTCCAGAGTCCTCCGTGCCTTCGCCATTTCATCACGTAGTGTTTCGTTTTCTTCCTACAGCTCCCTGTCGTTCTCCTCGCTCAGCTCGTCCGATTCCGCCACATCTTGGGGCAAGCTCAGCGTTGGCACTCTTCCTCGCCCGTCCACTGGAACTGCCGCCAGTCTCGCGAACAGTTCCACCTTAGTGCCCTTTGTGGATAACCCCAACTGCTTCAGCCACCCTTTCAATTGCACCACCGCTGTTTCGGTTGTATTCATATCCATTCCGTTTGGATCACTTCTCACTTATGTAGGCAAAAGATAATTCGTATCCCACTTCTGAGATTGTGACAGTATTAATTAGTTTTTATTATTCTTTTCTTCAATCTTTCGCTTTATTTTAGATCTCTTTATTTCAGTTCACGACTTGCTTCTTTTACATCTTTTCAGAGAGTGCTGCTCGCAGGCAGCTTCTAAATAAACCCCAGTTTCTAACTTTCAATCTTCCTCTCTCGCCCTCTTGCTCTCTTGAGGGCTTAATCTCAATGAGACCCGATCCTCCCAATCCTACTAGGCCTGCTACAATATGTTAAAAACTGACAAAGTTTAAATTTTCTTTCGAAAATTTTTCCGATTGTTCCTATGGCAGCTATATGATATAGTCCGATCCGGTTCGTTCCAACATATGTACGAGTGAGAGTATATAGAAGACTAACTGCAAAGTTTCATTCAGATAGCTTTAAAACTGAGGGACTAGTTTGCGAAGAAACGGACAGATGGATAGACGGACAGAAGGATAGACGGACAGACGGACATGGCTGTTGTTCCTGATCAAGAATATATTTACTTTATAGGGTCGGAGATGTCTCCTTCACTGCGTTGCAAACTTTTGACTCAAATTATAATACCCTGCAAAGTTATAAAAACGCAAAATATTTATTTTTTTTTTTTTTAAGCTAACAAGATAGTTTAATTTAAAAACTAACTTATTAAAATAGAGCAGTAGCTGCTGTGGTTGCTCGTATATACTTACAGATTTGATTACAGATTCTTATGGACTATATTTTGTGTATGAGATAAGAATTACGGAGGAAGGAGATTTTTCTGCCATTTCTCCCATCATTTGCATTGACTAAAAGCGCCCGTCTGGCGAATATCGGCTCAAAACTGGAATTGCTAACCTAGGTTAACATTTAGTTCTGCCTATCTCTCCCTTCTTCCAATACCAAAAGGAAATATAATGATGTTCTGATAAATTCTTTTTTCCGTTGCTTATCCCGAAATTGGATTTAGCGCTACCTGCATGAGCTGAATTGTTCCTTTCTTTAGCCACCTGTTGCACTAAACCAAAATCTTTTAATATATTTGGGGAATACAAAACTTTTCTTCACTTTTACTCTATCTTCATAACGAACAGATTTCGGGGACTGCCAAATCAGAAAGGAACGATTGTGCAGCGTGGATCTAATTGGGACCTCGGATCTCTTTAACTATGCTATTGCCCAAAACTGACAGATGCTTTTGTTGGCTCTTTCTCTCCGAAGGCTGCACCCCCGCATATATTCATCTGCCCCTTTCTTGCCCGGCGACTAACTTCTACAAGCGCTCCAGCTGTTCGACATTTTTTTCTGTTTACCAAATGTAAAACATCCATGTTGAAGCCACACATCGATCTGCAATTGCACCTCCGAAAACAAGCACATTTAACACGACATATATAATCAAATCTATTCATGCGTTAATTATTTAGAGCCAAGGTGTGGCATATTAGTTGCCTTTCCCGCAAACATTTTGGTGTGCCCGTTGTGATCGTAGCTTTATTTGGAGTCTGCAACAATAGTAAATATCGTCATACAAATTATATAGATCGTTAGCAAATTAAGAATTTTTTATTTTTATTTATTAACCACTTAATTACAACTTTTTCTTAATATCAATTTTTATTTTTCTGTTCACTGGTGTTAGGACGATCTAGTTTAATTTCCCAAATGGACTGCCGGCTAAGGATCAATTATCTGATAAACAAACCTCGGTATAAGAGAATCAGGGAACTCTTTATGGACGTTGATGTACTACGGTCAGTACACTCAAGTGGCCCTTATGAGACCAGGCATGTACATACCTGTTAGGGTTAGGTATCAGTAGACGCGATGGAAAATATAAAAAAAATACGTGGAAATAAACTACTGGCGAACTGGCTGAGTGTTTGCATGCATGCGATCTAAGTGGGTAAGGATTAAAGTTTTTAGTTTAGAAAGACTATCAACAAGTGAGATTACCGAATATTACCAAAACTTTATAACTTGCACACAGTACTCTAAAAAGTTCGTGCAGTTCATAGAAGGTTCTACAATGTCGCAAAATTATGGGAATATACGATCTAGTATTACTACTCAGAACGTGGAAATTGAGCTGACCTAACAAGTCAGTACGTTCCAAATCGCCGTGAATAAGGTTATAAATAAAGGTAATACTAAGCATAGTTCTACGATTAGCCAAGGAGGGTAAGTTAATTAGGAGAAGTCTACTAAAGTAGGAGGGTAATCTCTATTCAGCATCCCAGTTAAGGCCGCGTAAAGCGAAAAGTGTTTAGGTGAGGGGCCCACTGCGCCGCCTTGGCTCACCAGACTTTAAGAGCGCACCCGCGCTCGCCCCTTTTGTGCTCAGGTCCTCGGCTCTACCGTCGCTGCTCTCGCTCTCGCGCTTCGCTTTCCGCCACTCAGGCCCGCTCCCGTACTGTTAAGCTGAGCTTATCGGTCGGGAGTGCGGCCCTTATGTTAAGTTAAGTTAGTTCCATGAATGAAATCGAATAAACCACAAGCGATTGTGCCCTTGAGTTCCACGACGCCCCCGACTCCATTCTTTCTCATCGTCTACGTTTGCGAAGTGTGATTTTCTGGGTGCCACCAACATTTGATCACCTCCAACGTCTGGCTATCTTTGGCGGCAGAAGCGCCCCCCTACACATTTTGGTCCATCAGAGCAGGATTTTTTGGATTTCTACCAGCAGTTCCCGGCATTGGTCCGCCAAAAGATAAGTACACCATTTCTCCGTCTTCGTCTCGCTGCCGGTCTTCAGCAGTGGTCCGAACATTAAATTTCGTTCACACTGCTGTAAGATTTGTTTTTCCTTCCGTGTCAGCTCCAAGTCCGAGATTTTCGACACAACGGCAGTTTGATAATTTCTATTCTACTTCGCCTTCAATCTCTGATAAATTTTTCATCCGTCCCCGTTTTGTGTGCGCCATATTCCTCGTCGTTTTCGACCTCCCCGTTATCCATTCGCTTGCCAACTGTCGAGGCATATGTTCATCCGTATACATACATACACACATACACTCATGACAATTGTGCACATATTTTTTTTGGTGCAATTAATCCGCGAAAATTCGCAAGTGAACAGTGAGATTGTGCGGTGAATAAAAGAAGGCATAATTAATATTGGCCAGCCGGTGTGCATTAGTTCCGAAAATTTCTAAATTCGCCGAACAGTCCGCCGCTGTCGCAATATTTTTATTTTCCAATCAGTGTCATTTTTGCACCGCATAACCCCTCTGTTCCCCCAGTAACACATATACAGTCCACTTATGACCGCTCCGCTGTAAATGCATGCCCATACATTCATATGTACATATCTATATTCCAATATATTTTCTGCCTCCGATTTCAAAAATTAACATATACGTATATATACATATATCTACATATATACATATATCTATATACATATATCTATATCTATATATATCTATATCTATATATATATGCTCTGTTCGTATCTACATCATTAATAGATTTGAAAAGTTCTGAACCGTTTAAGCCCAAATTTCGACACAACATGCGTTGAGGTTCCAGCACGGTTATTGTCTACTTTTGATGTTGATAGCTTATCTGCGTTGGCGAATATATCAGTTTTTTTTCGCGTTTCCCCGTGCCCCTACTGCTGCGCCCTCTACAGGCAGGCCATGAGAAATAATTCACAACTTATTGAAAGAAGAAATTGGAGATTAAAATTTTATTTTTTCAGTTCAGTTCAGTTCAGTTCAGTTCAGTTAGAAACGAAGTCATGCCACCAAAAAAGTCGAGTTTGGGTCGTCGTACTCGCAATACAGAAGCAAGAAGACGTATGATTTCGAATATGACTGACGAAGAGCGGGCCTCCATCCGAGAGACTGAGCGGCTGAGAGCAATGCAGATGCACAACGAGGAATCAGCAGAAAGACGAGCAGCTAGGCTTGAGCGAACACGATTGAGAGCTAGGCAGTCGCGTTCTGCAGCAATCGATTTGATTCGCTCTCAAAATAATGAACGCGAAAGAGCAAGGGTAGCTGAAGCGCGTTTACAGCTTGCAGCAGATCAAAACCTGCAATACAATCGTCTTGAATTCCGATATAATCTAATTGTTGATTATAGCTCGAATCGCAATGTCGTTATTGGCCGGATAAATCAGGTCTGCACACACTGTCAGGCTCTCAAATTCAAAAACGAAACAAGAGGATTGTGTTGCGCTTCCGGGAAAGTGAAATTGCCTCAACTTGAAGCACCACCAGAGTATCTGCACTCTCTATTGGCTGGATCTACTGCTGAATCGAAGCATTTCCTGTCGAACATTAAGAAATACAACTCTTTCTTCCAAATGACGTCATTTGGTGCGGAAATTATAACTACGCAATTCATTCCAACTGTTAAAATCAAAGGACAAATCTATCACAAAGCAGGTTCCCTGCTTCCGTTCCCAGGCAGCGAACACAAATTTCTTCAAATGTACTTCATTGGTAATGATGGAGCTGAAGTCGATGCACGTTATGGAATCAATACCTCGCTGAAGAGGCCCATTATTTCGCAGCTACAGAAGCTTTTACATGAACGAAACAATTTGGTGCAATTGTTCAAAATAGCAATCGATATGATGCCTTCGGATACCAATAAAATTGTCATTCATGCAGACAAAACGCCTGCTGGAGAACATATCAGGAGATACAATGCTCCAACTATAGACGAAGTGGCAATTGTCATAGTCTGGGATCAGTTCCAACCTCGAGATATTGTTCTCCATCGACGAAACGATCGATTGGTAAACGTCGCAGAAACTCACCGTTGTTACGATGCTTTGCAGTATCCACTCATCTTCTGGGATGGTGCCGATGGATATCATTTCAATGTGAGGATGGTAGATCCAGTCAATGGTGTAGAAACGAATAAAAAATGCAGCGCGATGAACTTTTACTCATACCGATTAATGGTTCGGAGGACCGATGACAATCATATATTGAAATGTCGTCAGTTGTTTCATCAGTACATTGTTGATATGTATGCAAAAATTGAAACAGAACGTTTGCTGTTCCTCCGATTGAATCAGACGAAACTTCGGTCCGAGGAATATATCCATTTGCGGGATGCCGTGATGAATGACCGTAATACAACAAACGTTGGAAAGCTAACGATTTTGCCATCCTCATACATAGGTAGTCCACGCCACATGCAGGAATATGCTCAAGATGCCATGGCATATGTTCGTTGCTACGGCCGTCCAGACTTATTTATCACCTTCACATGCAATCATGCTTGGAAAGAGATAGTGCAGCTGTTACTTCCTGGACAATCGTCTAGGGATAGGCATGACATCACAGCCCGTGTTTTCAGACAAAAGCTCAAGTCACTGATGGATTTCATTGTGAAATATGGAGTTTTTGGATCTGTGCGGTGCTGGATGTATTCAGTAGAATGGCAGAAGAGAGGATTGCCGCATGCGCACATACTGATCTGGCTGTATGATAAAATCACTCCAGACGAAATCGACGATGTGATATGCGCTGAGATTCCACGGGCCGAGGTTGATACGGATTTGCATGCAGTTGTCATCAAGAAAATGATCCATGGCCCATGTGGTACCCTCAACCCAAGTTCACCATTCATGGTAGACGGGAAGTGTTCCAAGCGATATCCTCGAGCATTTGCAGCCAACACCGTAACAGGGGACGATGGATATCCTCTATATAGAAGACGGTCAACTGAAGATGGCGGGACTTCGGCAACTTTAAACATGAGAATTGGTGATATTGAGGTAGACAATCGTTGGGTGGTTCCATACTCACCCCATATGCCACAACGAAGCGTGGCAGGGTACAGCTAGTCTATATATATATACATATATATACATATCTCCGTATTAAATCAATGCCCATATATATTCCCATATCTTTTCTGCCTCGGATTTCAGAAATAAATAAAACTTATAATAAACCCACGAATATAAAAGTTCACTTAAGATCCGTGTTCCAAAAAATTTAATTCAGCCGCCGCAGCGCCGTGGGTTTTTTGTTGTGTTGCTGTTTTATTTTTTCCTTTGGTGACTTACGCACTGCTCTGCCGTCGGCGTAACCCAGTGAACTTTTTTTCCGTTCCAAAAAAAAGATATAGCCATGTCCGTCTGTCTGTCTGTCTGTATGAACGCCTAGATCTGAGAGATAATAAGAGCTAGAGACACGAAACTTGGAATTTAGATTTCTTATATCTGCACGCAGATCAAGTTTGTTTTCAATTTTTGCTGCTCCCCTTTTTGGTGGAGCTATTTAAAAAAAAAAAACCATATATCTCCTTTTTAATAGGCTCCTATTAATTCCCCAATAACTCTCTTCCTGTGGTTCTAACTTAGTATTAGTTGGTAAATATGAACGTTTTATCATGAGACTGGGCTTCCAGAGTCTATTAAACACTCTGCAATAATTGGCTGCTTTGAATTTTCCCCACAAAAAAATTTAAATATTCTTAAATAATTATTCTTCTTGTTTCTGAGGCATACCGCAATTTGACGATCCTCCGCTCCGCATCCGTAGCACGACCCCAACGACCTTTTGGGCTTGGTGCACTCCATTCTCCAGTGTCCTTTCCCATTGCAATTAAAACAACGGGTCTCGCTGCTCGCTGCCACCACTCTTGCTGCAGGCACCTTTACTGCTACCGGTGCCTTCGATGGCAGCCTAATGTCTTGGAATGCCCTCAATATTCTTCCAGGGCTATCGAAGCACTGTAGCTTCGCTGATGTTCGTAAACTCGGCATTGGGATGCCCTCCACAAGTCCATCCAATAAGTCGTCTTCATCGCGCCCACTTGCATATCAAAATAAATGGCAAACTGCTCCTCCGATGACCAACTTCGTTCTTTGAACTGGCGCCGCAATACTGCTTTCGACTCGCTACTTCCAAACGCCGCCTTTAACTCGATCAACAGCTTACTAAACAGCTAGTAAATCGTCCTGCGTCCACATGTAACCACTGCATCGATTTCCCTTTCAGCTTGCTTAGCAGCAAGACACTCCGTTGCATGTCAGAGAGATTATGCAACGCTGATATATTTTCCCACTGCTCAATCCAAGAATGAACAGGAACTTTGTCCCCGAAATCCGTTAACATTTCTCGGGCCATGCTGAAAGCGAGTGACGAAAAATTTTCTGCAGTCTCGCTAACGCTGTCTCTGTCGCTGCCGTCGGTGCCTCTGCCGCTGCCGTCGTTGCCTCTGCCGCTTCCGTCGTTGCCTCTGCCGCTACCGTCGTTCTGGAAGTTTCGTTTTCGTTGCTGTTCCAAATTCTTGGAACCGTTATTGTTGCCGCTGCTTTCACGTTCAATCTTGTCGTTCTCGGAATTGATTTTCGCGCCGATCTGGCGATTCAAACTCTCCAGAGTCCTCCGTGCCTTCGCCATTTCATCACGTAGTGTTTCGTTTTCTTCCTACAGCTCCCTGTCGTTCTCCTCGCTCAGCTCGTCCGATTCCGCCACATCTTGGGGCAAGCTCAGCGTTGGCACTCTTCCTCGCCCGTCCACTGGAACTGCCGCCAGTCTCGCGAACAGTTCCACCTTAGTGCCCTTTGTGGATAACCCCAACTGCTTCAGCCACCCTTTCAATTGCACCACCGTTGTTTCGGTTGTATTCATATCCATTCCGTTTGGATCACTTCTCACTTATGTAGGCAAAAGATAATTCGTATCCCACTTCTGAGATTGTGACAGTATTAATTAGTTTTTATTATTCTTTTCTTCAATCTTTCGCTTTATTTTAGATCTCTTTATTTCAGTTCACGACTTGCTTCTTTTACATCTTTTCAGAGAGTGCTGCTCGCAGGCTGCTTCTAAATAAACCCCAGTTTCTAACTTTCAATCTTCCTCTCTCGCCCTCTTGCTCTCTTGAGGGCTTAATCTCAATGAGACCCGATCCTCCCAATCCTACTAGGCCTGCTACAATATGTTAAAAACTGACAAAGTTTAAATTTTCTTTCGAAAATTTTTCCGATTGTTCCTATGGCAGCTATATGATATAGTCCGATCCGGTTCGTTCCAACATATGTACGAGTGAGAGTATATAGAAGACTAACTGCAAAGTTTCATTCAGATAGCTTTAAAACTGAGGGACTAGTTTGCGAAGAAACGGACAGATGGATAGACGGACAGAAGGACAGACGGACAGACGGATATGGCTGTTGTTCCTGATCAAGAATATATTTACTTTATAGGGTCGGAGATGTCTCCTTCACTGCGTTGCAAACTTTTGACTCAAATTATAATACCCTGCAAAGTTATAAAAACGCAAAATATTTATTTTTTTTTTTTAAGCTAACAAGATAGTTTAATTTAAAAACTAACTTATTAAAATAGAGCAGTAGCTGCTGTGGTTGCTCGTATATACTTACAGATTTGATTACAGATTCTTATGGACTATATTTTGTGTATGAGATTAAAATTACGGAGGAAGGAGATTATTCTTTGAGTTATCTGCTCTTGGATTAGAAAGGAGTTGTATTGGTTTTTCGTGGGATGAACGCAAAATATATTTCTTTTGTCAGCAGCATCTCGCTCACTTATTTTCCCGAGCAGTGGCTCTGCCATTTTCTCCCATCATTTGCATTGACTAAAAGCGCCCGTCTGGCGAATATCGGCTCAAAACTGGAATTGCTAACCTAGGTTAACATTTACTTCTGCCTATCTCTCCCTTTTCCAATACCAAAAGGAAATATAATGATGTTCTGGATAACTTTTTAGATTACGCTGGCAATACATAATTTATGAACGCCCTAAGAAAATTTTTGGCACTTTTAGCAAATTGACACATATAATCGGCACATTTGTTCGTTTGGGAATCTTTTTTTCTACTCAAGCCTTAGGAACCGTATCTTAGATAATGTTAAGAGGTTGTTTGATTTTTCTGGAAGCCTGCCTTTGATCCGAACTGCGGAAACTTTGTGGGTCGCCGTTGTTTTGTGCATCCGGGAACGTTCTAAGCACTAAGCGCCACGCTAACGACTGCCAGACTCTAAATTCTTTTTTCTGTTGCTTACCCTAAAATTGGATTTAGCGCTACCTGCATGAGCTGAATTGTTCCTTTCTTTAGCCACCTGTTGCACTTAACCACAATCTTTTAATATATTTGGGGAATACAAAACTTTCCTTCACTTTTACTCTTGACGAACAGATATCGGGGACTGCCAAATCAGAAAGGAACGATTGTGCAGCGTGGATCTAATTGGGACCTCGGATCTCTTTAACTATGCTATTGCCCAAAACTGACAGATGCCTTTGATGCCTCTTTCTGTCCGAAGGCTGCACCCCCGCATATATTCTTCTGCGCCTTTCTTTCTCGGCGATTAACTTCTACAAGCGCTACAGCTCTTCGACATTTTTTTCTGTATACCAAATGTAAAACATCCATGTTGAAGCTACACTTCGATCTGCAATTGCACCTCCAAAAACAAGCACATTAAACACGCCATATATAATCAAATCTATTCATGCGTTAATTATTTAGAGCCAAGGTGTGGCATATTAGTTGCCTTTCCCGCAAACATTTTGGTGTGCCCGTTGTGATCGTAGCTTTATTTGGAGTCTGCAACAATAGTAAATATCGTCATACAAATTATATAGATCGTTAGCAAATTAAGAATTTTTTATTTTTATTTATTAACCACTTAATTACAACTTTTTCTTAATATCAATTTTTATTTTTCTGTTCACTGGTGTTAGGACGATCTAGTTTAATTTCCCAAATGGACTGCCGGCTAAGGATCAATTATCTGATAAACAAACCTCGGTATAAGAGAATCAGGGAACTCTTTATGGACGTTGATGTACTACGGTCAGTACACTCAAGTGGCCCTTATGAGACCAGGCATGTACATACCTGTTAGGGTTAGGTATCAGTAGACGCGATGGAAAATATAAAAAAATACGTGGAAATAAACTACTGGCGAACTGGCTGAGTGTTTGGCTGCATGCGATCTAAGTGGGTAAGGATTAAAGTTTTTAGTTTAGAAAGACTATCAACAAGTGAGATTACCGAATATTACCAAAACTTTATAACTTGCACACAGTACTCTAAAAAGTTCATGCAGTTCATAGGAGGTTCTACAATGTCGCAAAATTATGGGAATATACGATCTGGTATTACTACTCAGAACGTGGAAATTGAGCTGACCTAACAAGTCAGTACGTTCCAAATCGCCGTGAATAAGGTTATAAATAAAGGTAATACTAAGCATAGTTCTACGATTAGCCAAGGAGGGTAAGTTAATTAGGAGAAGTCTACTAAAGTAGGAGGGTAATCTCTATTCAGCATCCCAGTTAAGGCCGCGTAAAGCGAAAAGTGTTTAGGTGAGGGGCCCACTGCGCCGCCTTGGCTCACCAGACTTTAAGAGCGCACCCGCGCTCGCCCCTTTTGTGCTCAGGTCCTCGGCTCTACCGTCGCTGCTCTCGCTCTCGCGCTTCGCTTTCCGCCACTCAGGCCCGCTCCCGTACTGTTAAGCTGAGCTTATCGGTCGGGAGTGCGGCCCTTATGTTAAGTTAAGTTAGTTCCATGAATGAAATCGAATAAACCACAAGCGATTGTGCCCTTGAGTTCCACGACGCCCCCGACTCCATTCTTTCTCATCGTCTACGTTTGCGAAGTGGGATTTTCTGGGTGCCACCAACATTTGATCACCTCCAACGTCTGGCTATCTTTGGCGGCAGAAGCGCCCCCCTACACATTTTGGTCCATCAGAGCAGGATTTTTTGGATTTCTACCAGCAGTTCCCGGCATTGGTCCGCCAAAAGATAAGTACACAATTTCTCCGTCTTCGTCTCGCTGCCGGTCTTCAGCAGTGGTTCAGTTCAGTTCAGTTCAGTTCAGTTCAGTTCAGTTAGAAACGAAGTCATGCCACCAAAAAAGTCGAGTTTGGGTCGTCGTACTCGCAATACAGAAGCAAGAAGACGTATGATTTCGAATATGACTGACGAAGAGCGGGCCTCCATCCGAGAGACTGAGCGGCTGAGAGCAATGCAGATGCACAACGAGGAATCAGCAGAAAGACGAGCAGCTAGGCTTGAGCGAACACGATTGAGAGCTAGGCAGTCGCGTTCTGCAGCAATCGATTTGATTCGCTCTCAAAATAATGAACGCGAAAGAGCAAGGGTAGCTGAAGCGCGTTTACAGCTTGCAGCAGATCAAAACCTGCAATACAATCGTCTTGCATTCCGATATAATCCAATTGTTGATTATAGCTCGAATCGCAATGTCGTTATTGGCCGGATGAATCAGGTCTGCACACACTGTCAGGCTCTCAAATTCAAAAACGAAACAAGAGGATTGTGTTGCGCTTCCGGGAAAGTGAAATTGCCTCAACTTGAAGCACCACCAGAGCCTCTGCACTCTCTATTGGCTGGATCTACTGCTGAATCGAAGCATTTCCTGTCGAACATTAGGAAATACAACTCTTGCTTCCAAATGACGTCATTTGGTGCGGAAATTATAACTACGCAATTCATGCCAACTGTTAAAATCAAAGGACAAATCTATCACAGAGCAGGTTCCCTGCTTCCGTTCCCAGGCAGCGAACACACATTTCTTCAAATGTACTTCATTGGTAATGATGGAGCTGAAGTCGATGCACGTTATGAAGAGGCCCATTATTTCGCAGCTACAGAAGCTTTTACATGAACGAAACAATTTGGTGCAATTGTTCAAAATAGCAATCGATATGATGCCTTCGGATACCAATAAAATTGTCATTCATGCAGACAAAACGCCTGCTGGAGAACATATCAGGAGATACAATGCTCCAACTATAGACGAAGTGGCAATTGTCATAGTCGGGGATCAGTTCCAACCTCGAGATCGACGAAACGATCGATTGGTAAACGTCGCAGAAACTCACCGTTGTTACGATGCTTTGCAGTATCCACTCATCTTCTGGGATGGTGCCGATGGATATCATTTCAATGTGAGGATGGTAGATCCAGTCAATGGTGTAGAAACGAATAAAAAATGCAGCGCGATGAACTTTTACTCATACCGATTAATGGTTCGGAGGACCGATGACAATCATATATTGAAATGTCGTCAGTTGTTTCATCAGTACATTGTTGATATGTATGCAAAAATTGAAACAGAACGTTTGCTGTTCCTCCGATTGAATCAGACGAAACTTCGGTCCGAGGAATATATCCATTTGCGGGATGCCGTGATGAATGACCGTAATACAACAAACGTTGGAAAGCTAACGATTTTGCCATCCTCATACATAGGTAGTCCACGCCACATGCAGGAATATGCTCAAGATGCCATGGCATATGTTCGTTGCTACGGCCGTCCAGACTTATTTATCACCTTCACATGCAATCATGCTTGGGACGAGATAGTGCAGCTGTTACTTCCTGGACAATCGTCTAGGGATAGGCATGACATCACAGCCCGTGTTTTCAGACAAAAGCTCAAGTCACTGATGGATTTCATTGTGAAATATGGAGTTTTTGGATCTGTGCGGTGCTGGATGTATTCAGTAGAATGGCAGAAGAGAGGATTGCCGCATGCGCACATACTGATCTGGCTGTATGATAAAATCACTCCAGACGAAATCGACGATGTGATATGCGCTGAGATTCCACGGGCCGAGGTTGATACGGATTTGCATGCAGTTGTCATCAAGAAAATGATCCATGGCCCATGTGGTACCCTCAACCCAAGTTCACCATGCATGGTAGACGGGAAGTGTTCCAAGCGATATCCTCGAGCATTTGCAGCCAACACCGTAACAGGGGACGATGGATATCCTCTGTATAGAAGACGGTCAACTGAAGATGGCGGGACTTCGGCAACTTTAAACATGAGAATTGGTGATATTGAGGTAGACAATCGTTAGGTGGTTCCATACTCACCCCATATGCCACAACGAAGCGTGGCAGGGTACAGCTAGTAGGTTTTTTGTTGTGTTGCTGTTTTATTTTTTCCTTTGGTGACTTACGCACTGCTCTGCCGTCGGCGTAACCCAGTGAACTTTTTTCCCGCTCAAAAAAAAAAAAAAGATATAGCCATGTCCGTCTGTCTGTCTGTCTGTATGAACGCCTAGATCTCAGAGACAATAAGAGCTAGAGACACGAAACTTGGAATTTAGATTTCTTATATCTGCACGCAGATCAAGTTTGTTTTCAATTTTTGCTGCTCCCCTTTTTGGTGGAGCTATTTGAAAAAAAAAAACCATATATCTCCCAAATTTATAAAGTTATGTAAACCATATTTAAAACCTTGATATATTTTATCAAAATACACAGATTGCCCAAATTTAATTGCGATCGTGCCATAATAAGCAGAGATATAGGGTTTTTACTTTATACACACTATGTGTACAAGATCCAGCCCAGGCAGAGGGCTCCAAATAAATCAAAACGTTCATTATACATTTTAGTTATGTTCACATTATTATGAAGGTAAGATTATCCATTTCAAATTGTTTAGTAGTGGAGTTGTCTAAGCTGCAGTCTACCCGAAAGGGTTTTTCTTAGCAAAGATTAGTTGTCACGAGTTCGAATTCCGTCTGCGACGAGTATAATTTTTTTTATACTTTTAGGAAATTTTTTTTTTTAATTTTTGGCTGTTAATCAAAATAATAAGTATTTAATACTAAGAAATAAAAAAATTAAAAAAATTGTATTATGCCTTGCGGCAGGTATGGAATACAAGTCATTTGCTTACACGCAAAACACGTGCTGCTTTACCCACTGAGCTATCGGTTTTGCTCTTAAAATTGAAGACATTTGCATTACATGTAAATTTTTCAACGTTTTTAATGTTTTATTCTCCTTCTTAAATATATTTTTGACACGCGCGTTGTAATGGTACAGGGTATTCTACTGTCGGGACACCCGACTGTATGTCCATCTTGTTTATTTTGATTAAGAAAATTAAATTATGAAATGAAGTATCTGCATTTATGCAGTTTTTATTTCTATACTTGAAATGGGGTGGGCGGACTTCCTTCCAATTGATAGGCCGGCTGTCGTGGCAAAGTCGGTCGTCGGTGGCCGTGGAAAGTGATGGCTGCAAAATCCCAAGTCCCGAAAATAGTGCGAAAAAAGGGGCGGCGCAAGTCGTCTTCAAATGTAAATTCACTTTATTCACACACTTCAGTTTTTTAGGCTAACTTAAGACTAAAAGAGAAAGAGCCCGGGACCGCGGAGTGGTGGGTTCAGCCAGAGCGGGAGAGCCGACGGAGAGCGGGAGTGTAAGCGGGAGTGCAAGCGCCAGTGCAGCGCTCGCTCTGATACTGCCGCTTAGAACTAAGCGCCCTTGTGGCGCGAACATTCTCCCCCCCCTTGCGGCAGCAAAGCAGGACTACTCCTCCTTGCACACTCCGGAGACGGTCCATCCGAAAACGGTGCTCTGAGCGACGGGCAGCCCATCTTCCAGCTTTAGGAACCCCGGTTGGATCAGCTTGGGGAACAAGTCGGATCCCAACGCGAGGGAAATGGTCGATGGGCGATGAAAAAGCTCGTCCGCGAGCCGGATGTCGTTGTACCTCGCCCGGATGGTGTCGCTCAGAGCCCGTAAGGGCGTTCGAATTTTTAGGCTGGGATCGAGCCTCAACACGACCTCCAGCCGGAAGTCGCCCGTGCGGGATCGAAGACTCGCCGTGCACACCTCATCCTCGCCGGCCCGCGTGATTGGCAGCCGGTATGCCACCGCCAACGACCGGTCGATGCTGCTGACCGGCATGCACGGGTCGATCATGGCCCCCATCTCGAAGGTCGTGCTCCCGGTGTCGAGCAGCACGCACGCCGTCGGAAGGATGTGGACCACCTTCTGCTGCAGATAGGCAGCCACGGTCGGAGATGGAGTGGGGGCCGATGCACGCGCTGGCTCCTTCGAGCCGGGATAGCGTGCCGGAGATGGAGTGGGGGCCGCCGGACGAGCAGGCTCCCTGGAGACGGGCTGACGAGCGGTGCGCTCCCGACGTGGACGGGAGGTCGAGGGCCGCTCCTCGTGCATGTGAAGCAGAGTGTGGTGGTCCCCTCCACACGCCTTGCAGCCCTCGGTGCTGCGGCAGGTCCCTCCAGAGTGCTCGTGAGCGAGGCAATTCGAGCAGTACTTATTAATAAGTACCGCCCGAAGGCGCTTTTCAGCGCTCAATTTGTGGAACCTCTTGCACTTCCGAAGAGGATGGATGCCCCGGCAGACTCGGCAGCGGTAGGACTCAGTACCTCGGGTACGTCTGCGATCCAAATTCTGGGCTGTACGTGGGCGTGGCACCATGATGTTGAAGTGGTTCTGCGAGGAAACGAAAAGCAAAAATAAATTAATACATGACCTCGCAGACGTAGATAGGCTAATGGCTGGAAGTAGCCGGTTCCTTGCTCTCCATAGGGAGAAGGATAAGCTTATGCACGGGGCGTTTTATTGTGCCGCGCGCCGTACGGACTTCGGCCACTCGAACTCGGCCATCGGCTCCGGGGAAAACAGAAACAATTCTGCCGAGCCGCCATTCGTTCGAGGGCAAATTGTCCTCCTTGACTACCACCATATCGTCAATTTGGATGTTTCGGGTCGGAAATTGCCATTTGTTGCGTTTGTGGAGTTCTTTGAGATACTCCTCTTTCCACCGCGCACTAAACTGCTGATGTTGGGCCTTCAAATGTTGCCAGCGATTGATTATCGACTTGGCTTCGCCTTTTATCTCAGGCTCAGCCGTGGAAAGCAACGGCCCGCCAATCAGGAAATGGCCAGGCGTGAGGGCTAGCAGATCGGAGGGATCTTCCGACATCGGGGAGAGGGGTCTGGAGTTGAGGCAAGCCTCGATCTTGGCTAGAAGCGTCGCAAGTTCCTCCCAGGTATACTTGCGGGCAGCCGTAGCTTTGTAGAAAAGAGTTTTGAAACTTTTCACCCCTGCTTCCCACAGACCCCCCATATGTGGAGCCCCGGGCGGGATGAAACGCCATCCAAGTCCCTGATGGCTGTATGCATCAGTCACGGACTCTTTAACGGATTGAAGGAAGTCCCGAGAAAGTAGGGAAGCTGCCCCCACAAATGTCTTGCCATTATCAGAATAAAGCCGCTGAGGGCACCCGCGCCTGGCTACGAAACGAGCAAGGGCTGCTAGGAACTTTTCGGCGGTGAGATCGGATGTCGGCTCTAAATGGATAGCCTTCGTGGAGAAACACACAAATACACATACATATCCCTTGGTAATAAGACACGCTCTTCCGGTATAGTTCTTTATCTCGAACGGCCCGGCATAATCAATGCCCGTATATGTAAAGGCCCGCGAGAAGGAGACTCTGTCCTTTGGAAGATCGCCCATCAGCTGAGTTTGCAGTCTCTTCTTGTAAATCGTGCAGATCTTACACGGATTCACTACTGCCTTGACCAGATTCTTGATTTTTGGAATCCAATACTTCGATCGGATCAGGCCTACGATCAACTGACTACCGCCATGAAGAGTAATCTGGTGGGTGAATTGGACGAGAAGGCGAGACAACCTACAGCCGTAGGGCAGAATTATTGGATGCCGCTCATCATACTGGAGGGCTTTAGAAGCTGTGACGCGACCACACGCCCTTAGGAGGCCGTGTTGGTCCGTGAACGGAAATAAATTCAATATTGGACTTGCCCCCGAAAGGGGCTTCTTCTCCGCCAAGTGCTTCAGCTCTTGGCCGTATGCTCGACGCTGCGCCATGGAAATCAGCGCGCGTTCTGCCTCTCGGACTTCTTCACTCGTGGGTCGTGAAGTGGAGGGGATCGCACCCTTACGGCAGCGACTAAGGAAACGCCGAACATACGCCAGGACTCGCAGTGCTTTGTCCAGCTTCGAGAAACGTTCTAGAAACTCGTCAGAGGGGACCTGGATGAGATGCACTTTCACCGCGCGCTGCTCGAGCTCTGTGTTCGGCTGCACATCGCTTTGTGCTGGCCACAGCTCTTGTGGCCCTTGCAGCCACTCTGGCCCGTGCCACCAAAGTTGACTATCCGCTAACTCGAGTAGGGACACGCCTCGACTAGCTAAATCGGCGGAATTTTGTTCGGATCGAACGTGTGCCCAGCAGTCGACTGGTACTGCCTGGGTGATCTTGGCCACTCTGTTGGCTACAAATGTGGTCCAGTTGCACGCCGGCTTCCGTAACCAGGCCAGAACGATTGTCGAATCGGTCCAGCAGCGTATGTCGGAACTTGGTGTAGGCATATGGGGAAGAATAGCTGTCACCATTTCGGCTAACAGCACGGCGCCACAAAGTTCTAGGCGTGGAAGTGACACGGTCTTTACTGGAGCGACTCGTGTCTTGGATGTGAGGAGGTTAGAAATGATTTTCTGACCAACCTCGACACGCACGTAGATCGCCGCTCCAAAAGCCTTTTGGGACGCATCACAGAATCCATAATACGCCACTTTGATGTCAGGCTGAAAACAGACCCATCTTGGAACGCGGATCTGGTTGAGGTCGGAATACTCATTAAGAAAGGCCTGCCACCTCTGACTCATTTCGCTGGGAAGTTTATCATCCCAGCCTAAATCTTGTAGCCAAATCTCCTGCATAAACATTTTGGAACGTATTATAAATGGCGCGAGCCATCCGGCTGGATCAAAAAGAATCGCGATTTGGGATAACACCTCGCGCTTTGTGAAGGAGGGTTCCACCACTATTTCTGGCGGCACGAAGTAGAATTCGTCGGACCTAGCCCTCCATCGAATCCCGAGCGTTTTGGCCGTGCTTTCGGTATCGATATCGAGGAACTCGCTATGAAGGAGGTGGTTGGCTGGAATACTTTTTAGAATGCTCGTGTGGTTTGAAGTCCACTTTCTCAAAGGGAAACCAGCAGAGCTAAGAGCTGCTTGTAACTCTTGAATTGAACTATGGGCCTCAGGTATGGAATTGGCCCCTGCTAGAACGTCATCGACGTACATATGTTGTAGAAGAATGTGGCTGGCTTTTGGAAATGCCCCTTGGACATCCTCTGCTAGTTTCTGCAGCACTCGAATAGCGAGGAAAGGCGCACAGTTGACCCCAAAGGTTACTGTTTTCAATTCATAGTCTCGGATATCTCCCTCCTTATTGCGGAACAGGATTCTTTGAAAGGGTGTATGCTTTGGATCGACCCAGATCTGACGGTACATCTTGGTGATGTCCGCGCTGAAAGCGTATCGAAAATATCGCCACTTCAGAATCTGAATGGTCAGATCGGACTGCAGTACTGGACCAGCATGAAGAATATCATTTAAGCTGGTTCCATTCGCAGATGGACTGGAGGCGTTAAATACAACGCGAAGCTTTGTCGTGGTACTTTCGGGCTTGATTACCGCGTGATGTGGAAGATAGTACGTTGGGGAATTAAGAGTCGATGGAACTTCGTTCATATGACCCAGATCCAGGTACTCCTGAATCACGCAGTCATATTGCTCTTTTAAAGGAAAGTCTCTTCTTAAACGATTCTCGTTTCGAAGAAACTGAGCTAACGCAATGGACCTTGAATATCCTAAATCGGACCCCGAGTTTTCGGGGTCGCAGAATGGGAGCGTAACCACGTACCTCCCGCTTGCGTCTCTCTTGGTAGTCTGGAGGAAGTTCCTTTCGCAATAGGAATCTGACTCTTTTACCATCTTGAATGGTAGATCCTCCACCTCCCAGAACTTGCTGAGAAGCGAGTCTAGGGAATCTTCATTTTTGTGGTGTACTTGAGTCGTGAAGGATGCGACTCTGTTGGCCTTAGAATGGGAAATCGGCCCGGTAAGTACCCACCCGAAGATGGTCTCTTGGCCTAGGAGTGAGCCACAAATGTTTCTCCTAGTGCCCTGCATCATCACCGACGGTAGTATATCAGCTCCGATCAGTATATCGATTTGGGAACTTTCAAAGAAATTTGGGTCTGCCCATTGGAGATCGGGCAGGTCTTGCAACGAATTCTTGGAAACTGGATGGGAGGGCAGTTTGCCCGCTAATTCCGGAAGGACGTAGGCTGCGGTGTCTAATTGTAGACCCGGCTTAGTAGGGGAGCGGATTGCAAACTGGCAGAGTCTCGTTGACTCTGCCGAAACCGACTGGTTTAGTCCTGAGACTTGGGTTTGTATTTTTTGGAACGGCAACTTGAGTAGGTTGAACATACGTTCGGAGATGAACGTAGCCTCCGATCCCGAGTCGAATAGGGCTCGGGCTCGGTAACTCGTGCCCAAATGGCACACGTCAATAATGGCCGTGCTCAGCAGAACGGCTGTAGTGCCAGAGGCAAAATAATTCTGCACCGTTGGGGTGCTCGCGGATACATTGAGACTGGAGGGTCTCGAGGACGGTTGCGCAGAGGGCGCCGTGGTTGGAGAACTCGTGGTTCGAGCGTTTGAGGAACTCGTGTTTAAGGAACTGGGGGAGCCGCGATGCAGCAGTGTATGATGCCTCCCCCTACACGTGAAACAGCTGTGTGTGCTCGTGCAATCACGTAGCTGATGGCCTCTAGCGAAACAATTCAGGCATAGCTGCTTCTTTTTTATGTAGCCGGAACGCGCGTCGACAGACATGTGGAGAAAGCGCGGGCACATTCTAATCGGATGATTTTCCTTAGAACATAAGTCACACCCTTTTTGTTTGATGCTGACCTTGGTTTCAAAGGATTGCAGCCTTTTGGGAACTGACTGAGTCGGCTTCATGTCCTCAATAGCCTCCAGTGTCCGATACCTTTCGCTCAGGAAGGTGTTCATCTCCTCCCAAGCTGGAATTTCGGACTTCGAAGTTAGGGACTGTTCCCATAAGGAAAGGGTTAACTTTGGCAGTTTGCTTGCGCACAGGAAGACCAGCAGACAATCCCAGTTGTCAGTGAAGATATTGGAATGTGCTAGCGCTGTCAGACACCCCTGAATCGTGGACTGCAGCTCCTTTAGAGCATGTCCAGATTCTTGTGAAATGGAACTCAAGTTGAACAAGAGCTTGAGTTGGCTGTTGACTAGAAGTCTTTTATTTTGGAAACGGTCTTGAAGCGCTTCCCACGCTGACGCGAAACCGTCATTTGTAAGCGGGGATTTAGACACTATGGCCTTTGCCTCGCCACTAGTTTTGGTGAGGAGATGGAACAGCTTCTCGACCGGTGTCAGCCTGGGGTTGTTAACATAAACTGCCGTGAACAGGTCCCGGAAAGTGGGCCATCGGAGGTAGTCCCCATCGAAAACTTCTGTATCGCAGGGCGGTAGCCGGCAACCGGACGAAATATGCGGTTGAGAGGGAGGAGCTTGAACGGCTTGAGGCGTCACTCTTTCTAGCGTTTCGCTAATCTGTGCTGCACAGGTCTCGTATACGGAGTAGCAATAGTCATACTTTGCTTGTAGGAGAGGCAAGGTGCTGAGGGATCCTTCCTGGGCAATTAGGTCAGAGCAGATTTCGTACTCCTTTTCGACCTTATCCCATAAGGCTCGCACTTGGTGCAGACGGACTTGCAAGGTGTGGGAAGATTGCGAAGACTGACCAGGAGTGTTGATCTTGTCTTCGAAAGCGCTGACGCGATCGCTCACGGCGATGAATTTGTGCAACGCAGCGGTTGCGGCCGTTGGCTGCTCGGTTGCCGACATTTTGCTTCTAGCGCGTGTGACCCTCAGGAAATTAGTCCCGGATGCAGAGGGATTCTCTGGCTGTTCCCCAAATGAAGACTCGCTTGAAACTTTCGCTACCGTTTGGGAGACGACAATTCTCGGACTTGTTTTTGAACTTGTCGTTGGACGATCTCCGATCTTCGGCGTGGCACTCGAGCTTCTAGGTCTTGGGCTAGCGGACTTGGGCACTTGTTTGACGCGAGAAGGCAGCGGAGAAGAAGGAGCGCTTTTTGTTTCCTTTTTTGGTTTAGGTGTTGGATTCTGGTCACCCTTGACGGGCATACTCAGCTACGCGCCACTAAACGAACGGCCTGCCCGCCGCCAAAAAAAATGAAGGAATCGAACCACCGAATCAAAAAAACTATTTGAAGCAATTTAGCTGATATAGCTAGAAAAATAGCTAAATCTAGCGGATAATTAGCAGAAAATCGCTGACCGCTACTTAAAAAAAATAGCTGAATATAGCTAGAAGTTAAAAAAATAGCTGAATGCTCAATGAAAAATAACCACAAAAAATAGCTAAATATAGCTTAAAAAATTTCGCTAAATTCCGACCTATTTTTTTTTTTCGTTCAGGAATACGACCAATCGTAGAACCGATGAAAACGAACGACAAATTAACCTCCAGAAAAAAAAACGAATATCAACGTCAAAACCAATTAAATAGCCAGAAAATAAATGGCTTAAAACGATAGCCTAGGAGTCTAGCAGAATTTTTTTTTTTTTTAATTTGTTCTGAAATTCTCTGGCTCGATTTTTCGTAATTTAGGAACACAACAAAGCTTAAATTCGTGCGACACAAAAAAGAGAAGCCAAAAACCTAGCTGAAAACGACTCTAAAAATAGCTATCGAATTTGGAAATATTCTTTGACGATGATTCAACAAATATTGGAAAATATATTAATTTTATTTTCTTGGATGCAAAAATTTTGTATGACCTATGTTTCGCTCGTTACTACTTGGATCGTCTGAGTGCAGGTGCTGTATGTGAACAAAACGAAGACGAAATAAAATTGCCCAAATATATGTATGTGTGTATATGCAGTTATAAGGTTCAATGCTTAGCACAGAATAGCGCTAAGTTCTGCCCATATATATATGTATGTATGTATGTGAAGTAAATTTTTGGCTGCTCGCAGAATAGCGGGAAGCTTATGTATGCCGATATGTATATTTGTATGTCAGGATAGCAATAAAAAAAACAATGGATTTTTGTGGATATATGTATATGATATATTATATATTTTTATTTTTATTATTTTTTGCTGGAACGAAATTTTAGTTTTGGTTGTATATTTTATTTTTTATTTTTATTTTTGCATCAATTGCATATAAATTGTCAATTTAATAATTTGTATAAAAACTATAAATTTCGGGTGTAAATATTTTTTTTTTATATGTGTGTGTATTTGTAAGAATTGCGTGTAAATTTTTATTTTCAATTGTTAATATGTATAATGGTTTATGTATATGTATGTATATATAATATGTGTATGGTTCTTTGGAATAATATATGTAAGTAATATATGTAATATAATTTATTAATTTTTGATGTGATTTTTAACATGCAGTTTAGTGTCGGACGTGGATATGTGAAAGTGATTTTTTGGATTAATATATATACGCACATATATGAATTTATATATGTATATGGAAAACTAGCGGATCACAGTGAAAAAACTATGTAGAGGGCCAATATTGGCAAAGCACTTTTGCACTTTAAAAACAGAAAAAAATTCACTGCGGCTAGGCGTATGTATTTTATTCCTATATTTTTGTATATAGGCATATATTTTTTTTTTCACTTTTCACTTTCACTTGGAAATTCGGACTCGGATGGAACAAAAACGCCGATTGGAAAATAATATGGCGACCACGGACGAATGGATAGGAAAAATAGTCGTACTTATCTTGAAAAAAAATCCGCAGAGGGGGGCGCTGATCAGGATAGATCTACGGCGTCGAAGGACCATGAAATGGGGTGGGCGGACTTCCTTCCAATTGATAGGCCGGCTGTCGTGGCAAAGTCGGTCGTCGGTGGCCGTGGAAAGTGATGGCTGCAAAATCCCAAGTCCCGAAAATAGTGCGAAAAAAGGGGCGGCGCAAGTCGTCTTCAAATGTAAATTCACTTTATTCACACACTTCAGTTTTTTAGACTAACTTAAGACTAAAAGAGAAAGAGCCCGGGACCGCGGAGTGGTGGGTTCAGCCAGAGCGGGAGAGCCGACGGAGAGCGGGAGTGTAAGCGGGAGTGCAAGCGCCAGTGCAGCGCTCGCTCTTACACTGCCGCTTAGAACTAAGCGCCCTTGTGGCGCGAACAATACTTATTTTCTTCTAAAATTACTCTAGCTCTTTTATATGCTACTTCGAGTCTATATTTTCTCTCTTTAGCATAGTCATCTATATTATATATAGCTTCTATGTTATCTATACTATTAAATTCTTTTGGTAAATTGCTTGTTTTACCAAATACTAACTCATATGGACAATAATTATGTGCCATTGAGGGAGTCGTGTTGAAACAAAATGTGAAATATTGAAGCCATACATCCCAATCAGTTTTATCAACCGATATGTAAGATCTTATGTACTCATTAAATGTTCTACGACTTTTTTTAATTGTTCCAACTGTCTGATGGTGGTGTGCCGTAGAAGTTATGTTTTTAATTTTCAAATATTTGCACAAGTCACCTATAATTGAATTCTTGTATTCTGTGCCCATGACCGTAATGAACGTCTTCATTGGATCGTACTTCAAAATAAATGATTCAAAAATAGCTTTAGCGACAGTATTTGCGATCTCATTTGGAATTGGTATAGCAACTAGATATTTTGTTAAATCACATATTAGCGTGACTACATATTCATTGCCATTCTCCGATTTTGGTAATGGACCAATGGTGTCCACTATTACTCTATCGAAGACATTTATTGGTGTATCTGTTATTGTTAATGGCGTCTTTGTATGCGATATAATTTTCGCTTTCTGACATTTTTGACATTTTCTTGCGTACTCAATTATATCTTTAGACATATTTTTCCAGTAATAGTGTATTTTTCCTTTGGCCAACGTTTTTGATATGACAGTATGACCGCCTTGTATGGGATTGTCATGGAATGTAGACAATATAGCTTATTTTTCTTTTACATTTTTTATTTGGGTCACCGGGTTGAGTAGCGCTACTCTTAACGTATTTAATATTTTATTGCCCATTAATTTAAAATTATCTATTGAAACATTTTGTGACGGTCTGCCGCCCAGTTTCCCAGATAGCTCAGGGACGGCTAGAGTCCGCCAAGTAGTCCAAGTGGTAGCTGAAAGAGAGATTCCCCCGATTCCCAGTAGGAACAGAGGAGAGAATTTGGTGACTATGGTTGACCATCTGGAACTCGGGTACTCTGCAGCCTGGTCTTCTGTGCTTCGGAACGCCCCGACGGTCAGTTCGGGCCGGGGTATGTCGACGCTTCGGAACGCCCCGACAAGTCAGCTCGGAGGGCGATGGGTACGTCGGCGCTTTGGAACGCCCGAGCGTTCAGCTCGGAGGGCGATAGGACCGGGAGCCTGCGGAGAAAAGAGAAGAGAGAAGGTGTGGGACTCGGAAGTCTTCCCAGAGGGCGGATTCGGAAATCTTCAGAGAGATAGCGGATTCGTAGGTCGTCGGCGAGAATTTGCGGTGGACTCGGAAGTCTTCAGTTGCAGGAGAGAGATAGCGGACTCGTAAGTCTTCAGAGAGAATTCGCGGTTGACTCGAAAGTCTTGCGGGAGAGAGCGGGCGGACTCGTAAGTCTTCAGAGAGAATTCGCGGTGGACTCGAAAGTCTTCGGTTTGCGGGAGAGAGTGGGCGGACTCGTAAGTCTTCAGAGCGAGAGAGAGAGGCGGGCGGACTCGTAAGTTTTCAGAGAGAATTCGCGGTGGACTCTGAAGTCTTCGGTTTGCGGGAGAGAGTGGGCGGACTCGTAAGTCTTCAGAGAGAGAGAGAAAGCGGGCGGACTCGTAAGTCTTCAGAGAAAAAGGGCGGACGGACTCGTAAGTCTTCAGAGAGAGAGGGCGGGCGGACTCGTAAGTCTTCAGAGAGAGAGGGCGGGCGGACTCGTAAGTCTTCAGAGAGAGAGGGTGGGCGGACTCGTAAGTCTTCAGAGAGAGAGAGAATTCTGCGGGCCGAATTCTATGTCGCGACTCGCAAGTCCTTCGACAATTTATTTGGCAACCGAAATCCTAAGATTCTGGTCGCCTAAAAAAGTGACTTTGGCTGCTGACTACTAGGAGTGTGCTACTAGAGGCTTACCGCTCCCGATCGCTGTCGGCTGCTAAGTGCTTTCCTATCAGCTGCTTCCTCTTCTTTTCTAGTGTGCCCCTGGCCGTTAGTGTGGCCCTTTCTCGGCGCGCGCGCGCATTTAATTTTAAATTCAAATTTGCTTTCTTTTGTGCGCCACACGCTTCACAATTTGCAGTTTCAGTTGGCTGATTTTATTTATACCGGCTTCCATTTCAAGCCTCTGAAAGAACTGACCTAAGTCAATATTCCCATTAGTATATAAATCGCTAACATTATATCTTGCGATTATTTTCTTACTATGTTTAAAGAAACATAGCATGTTTTTAATATGCAAGGTCACTACTTTACGTACTTCATCATTGTTTATGACTGCATTTACGTTGGACTTAGAAGCTTTTTCAATAGTTTCCCTAGGCAATTCTATTTCTTTATTTTCCGCGCGGAATTTGTGTCTACTTTGATATCTTGTAGCGACTTTCATAATACTTACTGTGATATTTTGTTGCTCTTTAATAGCACAGTGCAACACGATTTTTGTAACTGGAATGAGACAAACCTTTTCTTATAGATTTTTGAACGCTGAATCCGAATCTGTAATCAGAATTTTCCTATCACGTCACATTTTTGCAAAAAAAACCAAAAACGCTGTTTTTGCCCTGCTTTACAGTAATATAACTCGGTTGCAAGATGTGCTAGAAACTTCGTTCTTTTCGCAAAATATTGCTAAATACTTCTAAAATGATGACCAAGTGGTCATTCATCGGAAACATTTTTATTTGATTTTTTTCTGCAAATATGTGACGTGATAGATAAATTCTGATTACAGATTCGGATACAGCGTCCAAAAATCTCATTTGTCTCATTCCAGATACAGACATAAAGTTGAATTTTGCCGCATTGTGTGGTTATTCTTGAGAATGCGTCAGCTACATGATTGTCTTTTCCCTTTAAATACTCGACTGTAAAGTCGTATTCTTCTAATTCGAGCCTCATACGTGTAATTTTTGAACTTGGATTGACCATTGAAAATAAATATATTAGGGGTCTGTGATCTGTTCTAACTACGAAATGTTTTCCATAAACATATGGTCGAAAATGTAGTATTGCCCAATGAATTGCAGCTAATTCCTGCTCAGTAGTACATATGATAAAAAATGCCGCATTTATGCACTAAAGCTTAAGGGTGTTCTCCCTAAGGTGAAGCAGCAGCCTCATAATTCTACACGGTCTGCCTATAATAGGCAGTCTACGGTGCCCTCGGCTATGCTGCAGTCTGGGGTTTCTTATGCCAGTAGGACAAGAGCGCAGCAGTTCCAGCCTACTTTAAATCTGGGAGTAAGAAACAATCCTCCTGGATTTAAGCAGGCAGCCTATGACTTGCATGATGATTTCCCGTTGCTAGGAAGCCGTGGTAGGGCTAGCAATGACCAGCAGCCTCCCAACGGTGTCCCTGATTGGGATATGACAAGGGTAGTGACTATGCTTCTTTCCCTAAAGAACTCCGTGGAACAACTGGCCGCCTCCTTAACCACGATCTCGCTGGTGGTGCGAGATTTACAAGCTGGAAGGAATATCGCTCATGGGAATCATTAAGGTTGGCATATGGAATGCCAGAAGTCTCCTTGCCAATCGGGAGGAGCTTCTGGTGTACCTCTCTGGGCACAGCATTGATATAATGCTGGTGTCTGAGACCCACCTTAAGCACGGAGAGTACATAAGCTTTCCAGGATACAGTTTACACAGGGCGGACTTCCCGAGTGCGATTTCTAGGGGCGGAGCAGCTATTCTAGTTAAGCACGGCCTGACTTGTTACCAGCAAAGCCCGATACGATTGGGACTCCTACAGATGGCGAGGATTGTGCTCAGCACTGACATGGGTGAACTGGATGTATCTGCGGTTTACTTGCCGCTTCGTCCTGCCTGGACATGTGATGGCTTTGAGGCCATGCTTAACATTTGTGGAGACAAAGCCATTATCGGAGGTGATTTTAATGCAAAGCATCGCAGATGGGGTAGTGTCAGAGCGGATAGGAGAGGAGCTGCAATTGTGGAAGCTCTGGACAACTTGGGAGCGGATGTGTTGGCCACAGGAAGACCCACCTGTTTCCCCTGTAATGGCGGAACTCCCTCTGCTTTGGATTTCGCACTCTTGAAAGGTCTTCAAGGTCGTAGGTTGACTATTGAAGACTCCTTTGAGCTCAGCTCGGATCACATACCGCTTATTGTTAGTCTCCACCTCCCAGGAAGCTTCACTGTGCCTAGGAAGCTGCTCCTGCCCACTGGATCCGACATCAGGTCTTTCCAGAGGACGCTGGATGACTCCATTCACCTCAATATGGAGATATGCACTGCGGAGGATCTGGATGATGCTGCACTTCTGCTGGAGGCTAAAATCTGGGAAGCATCAGAGCAAGCGGCGCCTCCCTCGGGTATTCACCCCAAAAGAGCCTGCTCTCCACTACCACCGGAAGTTAGTGCTCTTCTGGCGATGAAACACCGACTTAGGAGGGAGTATGGCCGAACCCATGACCCAAGGACTTTGCGTATCTTCCGCAGGCTGGGAAATCGAGTTCGGAAGTTGCTCAACCAACTGAGGGAGGAGTTGTTGGACAAGGAGCTGGAGGAGGCTACTCCAGATAAGGATTCCGACTTCACGCTGTGGAGAATCGCGGGCAGAAGTAAGAGGCAAGCCTCCCCCAAATACCCGGTGAAGAAAGCGGATGGGACTTGGGCCAAGTCTCCGCTTGAACGTGCCGAGGCGTTTGCCGAGAGTTTGGAGGAGCGGTTCACTCCATTCGAAACTGCGTCGAGGGAGAGGGTCGAAAAGGTTCATGCAGCACTAGAGGAACCTCACCAGATGACGCCTCCTATTCCCCCAATCCGGCTGCCTGAAGTCCAGGCCAAGATAAGGAAGCTGAAGCACCGGAAGTCGCCAGGAGCGGATGGCATTTCCAGCCGAGTAGCAAAACTCCTTCCGGAGAAGGCTCTCCTTTTCTTGGTCTTGATGTTCAACGCTGCACTCAGGCTGGGACATTTCCCGAAAAGCTGGAAGCATGCAAATGTTGTAATGATACACAAAAAGGGCAAGGACTCGAAGGATGTGGGCAATTATAGGCCTATTAGCCTCCTGCCGACCTTTGCTAAGGTCTTTGAACGGTGCATTCTGGAAAGATTACAAAGGATACCAGAAGTCACACAAGCGATCCCCAGGCACCAATTCGGCTTTCTCAAAGGACATGGCACCCCCGAGCAACTTCACCGTGAAGTGGACTTCGTCGTGGATGGATTTCAAAGAAGGCAATATACGGTGGCTGCCTTCCTGGACATCCAGCAGGCCTTTGATAGGGTCTGGCACCAAGGGCTCCTATCAAAGGTCAAGGAACTGCTGCGTCCTCAACTGTTCGAGTTAGTCAGAAGCTACCTCAGCGATCGAACCTTCCAAGTGGTGCAGGATGGAGTAGCCTCAACTACCAGGAGGATAGCTGCCGGAGTTCCACAAGGTAGTGTACTGGGCCCTACACTATATAACTTGTTTGCGCACGATGCCCCACTTCATCTGAGCTCAAGAAGCGTGTGTGTAGCGACATATGCAGATGACACTGCAATCCTTGCAAGGTCCAGCTGCGTCTACAGTGCCACGGACAAACTTCAGATACTCCTGAAGAGGTTTGAAAACTGGGCCTGTAGATGGAATGTGGCCATCAACACAGACAAGTGTGCGGTGGTCACATTCGCCTTGAGAAGAGACACATGTCCAGGGGTCTTTCTTCATGGTCAGCTGTTGCCGCAACGCGAGGAGCACACATACCTGGGACTGGTCCTGGACAAGAGGCTGACGTTCGCGTCGCACATCAAAAAGACAAGGGCCAAGTTGGAAAACACTGCCAGGCGTCTAAGCTGGCTAACTTGCCCGAAGTCGAAGCTGAGTATTAGGTGCAAGACTCGCCTTTACCAGTCCCTGCTAGCACCGATTTGGCAATATGGAATGGCAATATACGGCAGTGCGGCCAGGACGCATTTGAATCGAATTCAAGCGTTTCAGGCGAAATTTCTCAGACGTATCACTGGAGCGGAGTGGTACATAAGAAATGCCGACATACGCAGGGAATTGCAAGTCCCTGCAATCGGAGACGCCGTGAACACCTTAGCTGCCAGACACAGAACCAGACTTTGGAGTCACCCAAACCCTCTGGCCAGGAGGATGAGCTGGACTAGGACCAGGAGACGCCTGAAGAGGGTCATAATCCGGGAGCTGCCAACCCGGCGTTTAAACTAATTTTTAATTAACATTGATACATATTCGATACATAAAATTGTTAAATAATAATAGATATGTAGCCAAATAAGTTTAGCAGCAAACTTGCATACAACCAAATAAACAAACAAAAAAAAAAAAAAAAAAAAAAAAAAGTAGTACACTTATTACTTTCTCCTTTTGTAAATGCTCTTGATGCGTAGGCAATGGGAAGTTGGAGTCCGTTATGGTTTTGAGTTAAAACCGCTCCACACGCTTGCTTACTTGCATCTGTGATTATGCAAAATTCTTTAGTGAAATCAGGATATTGTAGCAAAGTAGGTTCCATAAGTATTGTTTTTAAATATTGGAATGCATTTTGACATTCATCTGTCCATTAAAAGGGAACATTCCTTTTACATAACCTTGTTATGTGCCTTGTTATGTGGGTAGTTTATAACGACATCATATTTCTTCTCGTTGGGAAGTATTCCTTTATCACTGCATTTATGACCTAGAAAAGTCACCTCATGCATAAAAAATGAACATTTTTCTGGATGTAACTTCAGGTTGAATTTCATAAAATAGTTAAATAATAATAGATATGTAGCCAAATAAGTTTAGCAGCAAACTTGCATACAACCAACTAAACAAACAAAAAAAAAAAAAAAAACCTCATGCATAAAAAATTAACTTTTCTGGATGTAACTTCAGGTTGAATTTCCTACATTTCTCAAAAACATCTGTTAAGTTTTTAAGCATAAGTTTTTCGGAACAACCGATTACTATTAAGTCATCCATATAAAGAAATGCTTGAGAAGGCTCTAGTCCAGAGAATGCAATAGTCATCATTCTTTGAAACGAGTTAGGAGATATTTTTAATCAAAAAGGTAATCGCGTGAAGCGATATGAGCCATTGCTCGTTGAAAAAGACGTTATATCTCTTGAACCTGTACCTGTAACCCTGTACCAAAGGTACACAGGTATTATAGTTTTGTGCGATATTCTGAAACAGGCAGAAGGAGGCGTGGCAGACTGCCAAAAGTTACCTAAATATTGATCAGGACCACTAAAGGAGTCGATATAGCCATGTCCGTCTGTCCGTCCGTCCGTCTGTCTGTCTGTCTGTCTGCCTTCTGTCTGTCTGTCCGTCTGTATGAACGCCTAGATCTCAGAGACTATAAGAGCTAGAGACACGAAACTTGATATTTAGACTTCTTATATCTGCACGCAGATCAAGTTTGTTTTCAACTTTTTCTGCTCCCCTTTTTGGTGGAGCTATTTGAAAAAAAACCATATATCTCCCAAATTTATAAAGCTTTGTAAACCATATTCAGAACCTTTATGTATTTTATCAAAATAAACAGATTGCCCAAATTTCATTGCGATCGTGCCATAAATAAATAGATATAGCCTTTTTACTTCATACATATTATGTATACCAGAGGCAGCGCAGGCAGAGGGCTCCAAATATCCAAATCAAAATGTTTATTTTTTTATGAAGTTAAGATTACCGAATTCGAATTGGTTGATGGTGCAGCTGACTAAAATGAGGTGTACGCGAAGAATAGAAGTGTAGTACTCGCGGGTTCGATTCCTGTCGGCGACAAGTCAAAATTTTTTTTTTTTGTAATTTTTAACTGTAAATCAAAATTATTATAATATTTTATACTAAGAAATAAAAAAAATGCAATTAAAAACCTATATTTTATTAAAAAAAAAATACTATGATTTGGTGGCAGAATCGAACCCAGGCCAATTGCATACAAATATGCACGCGCGGCTTTATCCACTGAGCTACCGACTGTACTTTTGATTCAGCTGACATTTTCATTATATGTCAATTTGTCTCCGTTTCTTAGTTCTGGCTTCTTATTCTCGGGAACCAAATCGAGCAGCGACTTGTAATGGTACAGGGTATTTTACAGTCGGGACACCCGACTGTATGTCCATCTTATTTCTAGTTAAATTTTATGGAATCCTGACATTAAGTCAAGGCATGAAAAATATTTAGCTCGACCTAGTTGATCCAAAATATCATCAATTCTAGGTAATGGAAATTTATCAAATATTTAATCTGGCGATAGTCAATCACTAGCCGCCATTTCTTTACATCTGGTCCTGGAGATGGTTTCTTAAGAACAATTATCAATGGGCTGTTATATTCAGATACTGATGGTTCAACAATTCCGTTGGAAATTAACTTTCCTACTTGTTTTTGTATTTCTTCGACTTGACTGTGTGGGTTTCGATAATTTTTTATATAAAAGAGTTCACTATCTTTTAATCTCAGTTTTTGTTTATATAAGTTATTTTTAGTTATTGCTTCGGTTTCCAATCCGAATACATCGCTATATTGGGTGCATAATTTTGTGAGTTGTGAGTTGAACTGAGGAGGGAAGTTTTTCGAAAGTTGGGATAATACAAACTTTTCTTTATTTTCTAGATTGAGTTTGACTACATCGTAGTTCGAAAGTGATTCATACGTTAAATTATCTAAAGTGATTACTTTGTTGGTATTTGTTGTACTGAGTAGCCTTATGAAAGCGTTATTGGATGTTGCTATGGTATTCGCAATGTAGATACCATGCTGAATTTCCTGATTTGGAATTAATACACTGTCTTCTTTTGAATTAAGTTTTATTTTTCAAATTACTTGGGATTTTGCTGGCAGAAGAATTGAATTGTTGCCAGTACTGTGAGTTAGTGGTACATTAATTGGAAATTTTAAATTATCAGGTCTAATCATAAGCCAATCTTCAGATCGCTTGAGGTCCAACTGACAGTTGTATTTTTTTATAAAAATCGATACCTAATATTCCATCACATGGAATAGGGAATTGTTCAGTGACGAAATGAAAATCGTGTGGAATTATGTATTTAGTCGTATGTATTACAATAGAAACTAAGCTTAAAGATTTAGTTATTTCTTGACTTATCCCTTTTATGTCTATAATGTAATTGTATTGGATATCGTTAAAGATATCAGAAGTTTCTTTTAAGATTGATATATCAGCACCTGTGTCTATCAGAAAGACAAGTTCTTTTCCTGTAGCTACGTTAATAAATGAGTCGAACATATTCTGACTGAAATTAATTGTATCATTTACTGCTGAGAATTTAAAGGGTTTTGCGAGTTTCCCGATGCATCTTGAGTAACTCTTATATGGGTCTGAGAGTTGTTTTGGCCTCGATACGAGTTACCACGGCCTCTATGGTTTCCTCCATTTTGGCCTCTTTCTCCATTATTGTTATTATTGTAGTTATTTCGGTAGTTATTGTTATTGTTTTGATAACTACGAGAGTAGCCTCTATAATTCCCACGCCAGCGGTTTGCACCGCGTTGGGATTGATTTTTATAGTACAGGACAGTGTTTGACTGTCCCGTTTCTATCAACAAATCTAGATACAGCTTCGTTCATGGTATTGAAAGTACCAGATTGCATAATAAGTTTAACTTTGGTAATTGTCCAGTTTTTAGCCATTGCGTTGACTGCCTGCTTAGTGGAATAAATTCTGGCTAACTCTAGGGTTAATCCGTCCGTTATGTAAACACCTTCCAATGCTTTTGTCATTTGCTCAACCTCTTGTGTATACTGGTTAGCAGTTTTGTTGCGTTGCTGTAGGTTCATCAATTTTGCAGATAATACCTCTACAGTTTCGCCTCTGACGTTGCTCTTTAACTTGAAATCACCACAGAAATTGTTGTTTCATTTCCGATTAGATTTCTAGCGGCACCTTTAAACTTCGCTTTTATGATTAAAATAGCTAATTCTTCATGCTCGCCTTTTATTGACTGTATTATTTCCAATGCATCAACAAAACTTGTCAAATTCTCAGCTTTACCATCGAAAGCTGGTACAAGCTTGGATGCTGTATTAATAAATTCAATATTCGATTGAGCCATTGTAGTTCTGTTAGTTTCTACTATAGTCAGAATCTGTGGAACTATCCAGTTCTGGTATTAATACAGCTGGAATAGTCAAATTATTTATCTTCTTCCTCTAGTTTAGGGTTTAAATCTTTAGATTTTTCTGACTCCTCACCAGTTTCAATTGCTACTGATGTATTTATTAAAGGTATAGACAATTTTAAATCAAATTTTTGTTCGATCGATATTAAATTAGATCTTAGTCTGATCAAAAGTCTTAATACTTGTGACCAATGATCTTGATTTAGTATTTCTTTATGATCATGTACTAGTATCCGTATCTCATTGAAACTTTTTACTAGTATCTCGACGTGTTTCTTTACCGTATTTCTTTGAATAGGCCTGTCCCGAGCAAGAGATTTATAAGATTTATCGAAATCGGTTTTTATGTTATATATTTCTTTGAATAATTCGGCCCATTCCATTTTTTATGGAAACGATACCAACATATTTATCTTACGTATTTAGCGTAGCCATATATATATTATATGCGTTTTATTTATTTATTTCATTTTCTTAAATTTAACAAATTCGATATATATATATATTTTTATTTTGTATGTATAAACAAATTTTTTGAGTTTTTATAATTATATTTAATGTTGTGTTTTAAATTGTCTTTAAATTGTGTTTAAATTTTATCTAGGTCATTGGCGCGACGAATGTACTTCTTTTTTAAGCATTTAATTTGTAATTTGTACATTTTGTAAAATATGATTTGTATTTGTTTCCGATTTATAATAACTATATGTTTCTCCTGAGAATTTATCTATCGCGTTACAACATTGCATTAATTTTCCAAAATTTTTTTTTTTTATTAATTAATTTTAACAGGTTTTTTGCATAACTTTACGGGCTAATCGGTCAGAAAAGGTTCCGCTCAATTTTAACAATTTGAAATTATTTTAATTATAGTGATTATATTATTTCTGCTTCTTTCATCATTGTCGCCTGCGTCCGCTGGTCGTCGCCAGTTGGCTTTGCTGACGCTCCCTCGATGGCGTAAGAGGCGGCCTTCGCACAGGTTGATAAGCAGTGTGGGCTGTCCAATGGTCCCGGACAGTCTTTCGGGCATTCCTTCTTCCTTGTGGGTATTTGCTGCGGAGGAGGAGGTCTTAATTTCTAGTTTTTTATAGTCTTAGCTACTGAGTGAGCTGAACCTTTAGGCTTTCTTTCGATGAAACTTGATTTTATTAAATCAAGCTCTTCTTGCAGTTGCGCAGGGTGGTGGCGGTTGATTCGTGAAAAATAGCCACTTGATATGCGCTATTCTCTTGTTTATTTTAGCCTTTACGCCCCCTCGTTTTGCCGTTATGGTCCATCTCTACTCACTCAGTTTTTTTCTTTTCGTGTTCTAGCATTGGTTCCTGCGTTATTGTAGACCTCAGTGTTAGTTCATCCGGTTTCCAGTTATCCAGCGTTATCCAGTTTATTAATTTTTGTCCTTACGTCCACTCATCCATCTTTTATATAGATCCGACTGCTAGGCTCATCGTCACGGTCGCCATAAAGTGTTAGGAATAAGAGAGCAGTGATTTCTTGAGATTTAAGTTGGTTTTATTTTTTTCTCAATATTTGGAGGAAGCAGAGAGGGTGCCGCTTCGACCAGTTTGTCGTAAGTAATTTTACAATATTCTTTTAGTTTAAATTTAGGCTAGGTTCCATCGCTGCGCTGCCCGCAGACGGCGGCAGAGCGACGGCTTATGTATATGCTTATGTATATAAGCTATGCGTTCCTAGACGAACGCGCGAGGGTATATGCTTATGTGGTCAGCTCATGTTACAGAAGTGCATGCGTTAGCTCTTTCATATGCCGGCTTGAGTTTTATGACCGCGAAATTTGAGAATTGTTTACATTGCATCAATTAGTTAAAATACGCATTCTTTAAGTATTTATATTACAGTGGATATTCAATGTGAGCATACTACACCCCAAAGTCACACTTTCTATGTGGGAGCAATCCGTACATAATAAGGCCGAAATTCCAACATGGAAGGAGTTGGATAACCTTCTGACAGAGCGTCATCGCAGTCTGGAGACCATCGACGACGTCAAGCCTAATGGCTCCGGGCAAGATCCGCCACGGTCGGTACCCGCCGCCGCTTCAGCTCGGAGGCTCAATTCGTAATAGACTCGAGTGGTTCCAAGCCAGAAGGGTTGCGATCTCTGTTCGAGGGAGAATCATCCCATTCGCTTATGTCCGCGCTTTCTGGACATGAATGTAAATGGGCGCTCTGATTACATCAAAGGGAAGCAGATATGTCTCAACTGTTTTGCCCGAGGGCACCAGCAGCGGGACTGCACGAGCGCCCATAGCTATTTCCTCCTGCACCGCGGCAATCCGTTCGCTACCGCTCCGAGTCCACCTACGGCAGCAGGGGCTCGACCCACACTGACTTCCAGAAGCACGACCGGCTAAGGTGACCAGTCGGATGTGCAGGTGTGTTTCGCTTCCGGGTCGGGAGCCGTCCTACTGGGCACGGCCCTTATCGACGTGTGCCATTTGGGGTGCAGCTTTCAGGCACGAGCGCTGATAGATTCAGGGTCCGAAGCGACTTTCATAACGGAACGACTGTTCAACCTGGTTAAGCTTCCCTTCAAGACGATTCAAGCCCAAGTTTCCAGTCTTAATCAGACCATTTCCGCACAGTCTACTGCGGCTTACGTTCTTCCGCAGTTGGCAGGAAATCTGCCCTCATATCCGATTCCGCGGAATCTTCTCAAGGGGTTGCCCGACATTCCCCTGGCGGACCCCAAGTTCTTTGAGAGCTCCCAAGTCGATGTGTTAATAGGAGCTGACATTTTTCGACCCATTCTCCTCGGTAATTCTAAGCCTAACATCTGCGGGTCGCTTCTCTGTCAGGAGACCATTTCTGGATGGGTGCTGATAGGCCCATTATCTCCGGCCAGCCCCCGCAGCGTGTCCGTTTTTTCCACTCGAATTGCCCGTAGCTTTGATGACTCATTGGATCAGCTCCTTAACAAATTCTGAGAGGTGGAAGCTGTGCCCGCACAGGTCAGTTCGGAATCGGATGCAGTCTGCGAGAACAATTTTGTCCAAACGACGAGAAGAGACGATTGTGGCAAATACGTTGTGACGCTCCCCTTACGCGACCCCGAGCAGAAGGGTTCCGAGCTAGCGTCGTCACGGTCCTTTGCTCTTGCTCAGTTCCTGCGAAATTAGCAGCGCCTGAAGAGGGATCCGCCCCTTAAGGCCCGCTATGACTCGGTAATCCAGGAGTACATCGACTTAGGCCACATGACCGAGGTCTCTTCCGCAAGCAGTTCCGTTACCTACATGTTGGCCATGTCCGTGTGGTCGACATCCGCACCGCGCGAGGCCTCATCAAGCGGCCCGTGGCTAAGGTCGTGCTGCTTCCGATGGAAGCGCCCACCTGCCCACAGTAGCAATGCATTCTTCCGCTTCAATGTTCCTGTCCACAGTGGCCGTCTCGTAGCTCTGACCGTAGTTCCTAGTAGTAGTTGGTACCATTATTAATAACGTTGTTTTTGTTTCTCCGTCATATTTTCGCCAGCCGTATTCAGCACGATGACGCCAGGTCCACGCAACGCCCAATCACTGGAGAGCAGATGTACTCGAGGTACACAGTCCTATCGATGCCGAGTCTGCAATGGGATCCATCCATTGAAGAAGTGCCGACGCTTTCTGCGTCTAAGTGCCGAGAAGCGGCTTCGGGCGGTTCTCGTTAACCGATATTGCTCCAGCTGCTTGGCCCACGAGTACTCCGACGGATCGTGTCGGCGAGGGGACTGCTGCAAGACGTGTGGTCAGGATCACCACTCACTGCTGCACATCGTGGAAGAGCTGCGGTCTCGGCGCCAGCCGCGTCAGGAGGAGCACCGGTCACGGAGTGCAGGAGACAGTACGCGGAGCGCGTCAACTATCTCTCGGCCTTCGTCCGCCACTTTCCGGCACTCACGAACCGCTCCACGGCCGGCGACTTCCCGGCGCTCATCGGTAACTTCTCGGCAGTCTTCCGCCACTACCCGGCAATTTTTGGATGGGTCGTGTCCGGAGCCTGCCACCAGTCATAACGACGTGGGACCTATTGCAACCCGAGTGATTGCAAGGGGGGCGGGATGTTTAGGTAAGGGGCCCACTGTGCCGCCTTGGCTCACCAGACTTTAAGAGCGCACCCGCGCTCGCCCCTTTTGTGCTCAAGTCCTCGAGTCTGCCGTCGCTGCTCTCGCTCTCGCCCTTCGCTTTCCGCCAATCGGGCCCGCTCCCGTACTGTAATGCTGAGCTTATCGGTCGTGAGCGCGGCCCTTATGTTAAGTTAAGTTAGTTCCATGTATGAAATCGAATAAACCACAAACGATTGTGCCCTTGAATTCCACGACGCCCCCGACTCCGTTTATTCTCATCGTCTACGTTTGCGAAGTGGGATTTTCTGGGTGCCACCAACATTTGATCACCCCAACGTCTGGCTATCTTTAGCGGTAGAAGCGCCCCCTACACAAAAAGCAAAAAGTTTTTTTGAACCGATTCGATGCGTTTACTGTGGACGCCATACTGGGGGCTCCAAACGCAAGAGCCATATTCTAAGATAGGACGAACTAATGAAATATATAAAGGTTTAGTTACATAGGGGTCATCGAATTCTTTCGACCCCCCTTTAATAAATCCCAGCATACCCCTGGCCTTATATACCATGCACGAAAAATGATTGATAAAGTCAAGTTTGGGATCCAGGCGGACACAAAAGTCATCACCTGAGTTAATTCGTTGCAAAGTGCAGCAGTTAAGGGTGTAAGTTGCAAGCTTGGGAACGACACGAGAGAATGTCATTAGCTTGCATTTAGAGCCATTTAAGTTTAGTAGATTTTTGCGGCACCAGGCTTGAAAGCTATCAAGATCTGTTTGTAAATCAGACTGGTAAGCGACGTCCTTGTATTGCACACAAACCTTGACATCATTAGCGTACATGAGTACTCTAGAATTTGACAAAACTTTGGGCAGATCATTAATAAATAATGTAAACAATAAGGGATCCAGGATGCTCCCTTGCGACTCCCTTGCTTAAAATGTGGAGTAATAATTTTTTCGAAAAGTTTAGGGATGGCCGAAAGCTTAAAGATTCCTCTTTAGTGGAGAGGAATAATGAATGATTCCTTCCAAATAAGAGGAAAGTGCGAGGTTTCTAAAGATAGGGTAAACAATTTCAGAAGGGGTGAGCACAGGGCATCGGCACAATACCTAAGCACGCAGCCCGGTATTCCGTCGGGACCTGGCAGATAAACAGGCTTTACACGATGAAGACCTAAAAGGAGAGAGCTTTCGTTTAAACATGGACTGAAAATCAAGTTTGATTTGGCAAGCTATAAGAATACGTGTGACTTCGGTCAGTGGATGTGGAGTATGTTGTTTGAAAACATTGGGCAAAAAGATCGGCAATTGCCTGATCGCCCTTCACAGTTGCGTTTGCAAAAAAAGTGATCAAGGATGAGTTACCGCCTTACGTTTAGTATTAACAAAACTATAAAACTGTTCAGGATCCTGAGAAAATTGGACCCTGCAACGATTCAAATAGTTTTTGTAACACTGTGCGTTCAATACGGTGAAGTTTGACAGAGCCGATATATAGTTAGAGAGGTCAGAACGAGAACCGGTTTTTTTAAATTTCGTGTACCGACTTTGAATTATTCAAGCGACTCAATTCTTTACTAAACCAAGGTGGTTTATTTGAAATAGAGGGATAGTATAAGGGAACACATTTAGAGAAGAATGAATTCATCGCATTGTAAAAAATGTCCACGGCATCAGTCATGTCAGTGCACATGAATAAATCAGACCATTTAAAGTCAGGAATAAAATTATTCAACCTTTCAAAATCAGACTTGGGAAAGCAGTAAACTCTTTTGGCTGGTCTATCAGATTTCTTCTAAATATCAGAACCAATGTCGAGTGTCATATCGAAAGTAGGATAATAGGGATCTTCAGGTTGCGTCAGCGGCGCCACTCTCACTATACTGACACTTACCGGATCAGAGACAGAACAAAGTGTAGTATGCTCACATTGAATGCCCACTGTAAAATAAATACTTAAAGAATGCATACTGTGACTAATTGTTGCAATGTAAACAATCCTCAAATTTCCGGGTCATAAAACTCAAGCCGGCATATGAAAGAGCTAACGCATGCACTTCTGTAACATGAGCTGACCTCATGAACATATACCCTCGCGCGTCCGTATAGGAACGCATAGCCTATATACATAAGCATATACATAAGCCGTCGCTCTGCCGCCGTCTACGGGCAGCGCAGCGATGAAACCTAGCCCTAATTTAAATTAAAAGAATATTGTAAAATCATCTACGACGTACTGGTCGAAGCGGCACCTTCGCTGCTTCCACCAAGAGTTATCAAAGAATAAAGAATAAATTCACAACTTAAAATATCCACTCTTGTTACTTGGATGTTTCCTTATATTACATGGCGACCGTGACAAATAGCCGAGCAGGCGGACTGGATAACTAGAAAAACTATATAAACTGGATACAAACTGGATACTGGAGGAAACTGGATACTGGAGGAAACTGGAGGTCTAGCTGAGGTCTAAGACGATACTGGAACCAAGAAGATACATGGAAAGCAAAAACTGAGTGAGTAGAGATGGACTGTAATGGCGAAGCGAGGGGGTATAAAGGCTAAGATTAACAAAAGAATAGCGCATGTTAAGTGGCTATTATTTACAAATCAGCCGCCACCCCCCTGGGCAACAGCCCAGAAGCTGCAAGAAGAGCTTGATTTTCTAAAATCAAGTCTCGTAGAGAGAAAGCCTAAAAGTCCAGCTCACTCAGTAGCTAAGACTTTAAACAACAAAAAACTAATACCTCCTTCGCCGCAGCAACTACCTACCCGGAAGAAGGAATGCCCTAGGGACTGTCCGGGACCATTGGACAGCCCATTCTGCCTATCAACCTGTGCGAGGACCGGCACAGGCCGCCTCTTACGCCATCGAGGGAGCGTTAGCAAAGCCAACAGGCGACGACCAGCTGACGCAGGCTGATGATGACAGAAGCAGGAAACAATATACATTGCTGATGATGACAGAAGCAGAAAACAATATAAATTAATATAATTAAAATATAATATTAAAATTTGTCAAAATTGAGCGGAACCTTTTCTGCCCAATTAGCAGTGTGGCCCGTAAAGCTATACGAAAACATAGGCAGGAAACTTGTTAAAACTAATTAATTAATTCAAAAAAAAGAGAGAAAAATATTTTTTTTGTTTTAAAAGTAATGCAATGTTGTAATGCAATAAGTAAATTTTCAGAAGAAACACATAGATACTACAAATCAAAAATACATATAGAAACTATTACAAAAACTATAAGAACAGAAAAAATTACATTAAAAATGGGAGTAGTCGATGTTAAGACAGTGGACTCCACTGCTAACGTCATTAATAAAGTAGAACCCGTAAACGCAAATTTAGATTTAATACACACTTTGTTAATTATCATGGTTGTTATTATGTGCGCTAATCTGTTTTACAAAATGTACAAACTACACAATAAATGCTTAAAGAAAAAGTACATGAGTCGCGCCAATGACCTTGATAAAATTTAAACACAACATTAAATATAATTATAAAACTTAAATTTTCTATATATATACGAAATAAAAATATATCCAATCTGTTAAATTTAAGAAAATGAAATGATAAATAAATAAAATTCACTCAAAATAATAATATATGGCTACGCTAAATACGTAGGATAAATATAGTATCGTTGGTATCGTTTTAATAGAAAAGAAATGGAATGGACCGAATTATACAAAAATATACATAACATAAAACTCGAATTCGATAAATCCTATAAATCTCTTGCTCGGGACAGACCGATTCAAAGAACTACAGTAAAGAAACATGTCGAAATACTAGTAAAAAGTTTCAATGAGATACGGATACTAGTACATGATCATAAAGAAATACTAAATCAAGATCATTGGTCACAAGTATCAAGTTTGATTTAAGTTTGTCCATACCTACTATAATAAATACATCGGTAGCAATTGAAACTGGTGAGGAATCAGATAGAACTGAAAATTTAAACCCTAAACTGGAGGAAGAAGATTTAAACAATTTGACCATTCCAGCTGTGCTAATACCAGAACTGGATAGCTCCACAGATTCTGACGATAGTTCAAGTATAGTAGAAACTAACAGAACTACAATGGCTCAATCAAATATTGACTTTATTAATACAGCATCCAAGCTTGTACCAGCTTTCGATGGGAAAGCTGACAATTTGATAAGTTTTGTTGATGCATTAGAAATAATACAGTCAATTAAAGGCGAGCACGAAGAATTAGCTATTTCTATAATAAAAACAAAGCTAAAAGGTGCCGCCAGGAATCTAATCGGAAATGAAAAAACTATTTCTGAGGTGATTTCCAAATTAAAGAGCAACGTCAGAGGCGAAACTGTAGACGTATTATCTGCAAAATTGATGAATCTACAGCAATACCAATATACACAAGAGGTTGAGCAGATGACTAAAGCATTGGAAGGTGCTTATATAACGGACGGATTAACCCTAGAGTTAGCCAGAAGTTACTCTACTAAGCGGGCAGTCAAAGCATTGGCTAAAAACTGCACAATTAACAGGGTGAAACTTATCATGCATCTTGGTAGTTTCAATAACATGAACGAAGCTATATCTAGATTTGTTGATAGTTGCACAGAAGAAACGGGACAGTCAAACACTGTCCTGTACTATAATAATCAGTCCCAACGCGGTACAAACCGCTCGCGTGGAAATTATAGAGGCAACTTCCGTAGTTATCAAGGCAATAACAATAACTACCAAAGCAATTACACTTATACCAATAATGGAGGAAGAGGCCAAAATGGAGGAAACCATAGAGGCCGTGGTAACTCGTATCGAGGCCAAAACAACTCCCAGACCCGCATAAGATATACCCAAGATGCATCGGGAAACTCGCAAGACCCTTTAAATCCTCAGCAGTAAACGATACAAGAGTTTACACAATTAATCTCAGTCAGAATAGGTTCGTCTCATTTATTAACGTAGCTACAGGAAAAGAACTTGTATTTCTGATAGACACAAGTGCGGATATATCAATCTTAAAAGAAACTTCTGATATCTTTCACGATATCCAATACACCGTGTAAGGATGCAAAGGCCGAGATATGAACTCAGCGGCCCAGAGTCCCTTTCCAGTTAAATTTATAATTTGGAAACGCCAAGAAATGGAGGGGCCGAGATTTTCGAGTATTTTAAGGGTGGGTTTCTCCGACTCCAACTGCCAGATTTTTATTGCCCACGCTGGGCGGGATTCCGCTACCGGCCCTGGAGTTTCCCAGCGGCCGGACCCTCCACTAAAGACTGGAGCCATGGCTGGCGTGATACCGGCAGCCTGCTCCCGCGCCCGCAACCCTGACCTATGACCACGGCGCCGGCGTGCCCGAGCTGCCGCGGCCCGTCGGCTCCACCGTAGTATCCCAACGGCGGCCGACGCCCTCCCCTAAAGTGTCCCTATGACTCGCAATTCGCCAGCTGCGGCGCCCGGGCTAATCCCTGGGGCGCATTCTGAGATCGGGCAGGCGACCTGGCGAACCCAAGAGTCGCCGCCCGCACCCACGCCCGGAATTAATCTCAGCAGCGGGGTGCTCCTGTTCCCGTCCTACCCAAATCCGCGCCTGGTGTTACCCGATGGCGACTGAGATGGGGAGGAGGGGCGCAGCGGGGTGTGAAAAGGATGGCTGGTTAATGTAAGGAGTAAATAAGATCATATGTTCACATTGTTCTCTTTATTTCGTATTTAGTTTTGCCTACGCTAGCTCCCTACTTGTTAAAAATATACCCTGTTTTATTTTCCTATTCTTCCCCCGCCCCACTGAGTGTGTCGGGCGCAGTTGGCTCACCCGATGTATCCTTCTCCTTGTCCTTGTCCTTATCGTCTTTCTCCTGATCGTGGGGGGGGTCCTTCGTTGTCCTTGTATCCTGCGGGTCCTGGCCGATGTGTGTGTGTGTGTTTATCGCGGGGGGTACGTTGCACTTGATCAAACGGAACTTTCTGCGCTGCTGGTCAAATTACGAGTCACTTTTCCAAACTCCTCCTCCTGCTGCTGGTCAAATTGCGAGTGAATCAAATTCCTATTGTCCACTCTGCCTTGAACTAATTCTGCCGGTTCCTGTGGCGGCAGCGCTGCCACGATCGCTGGCACGCGCCGTTCCGCATTCTGCGTTCCGGCGCTCTTCCCCTCTCGCTCTCTCTCCTGAGCGGACAGGTGGCTGGAGCGAATTCCATCGCATTCCTTTGCGCTCTTCCCCTCTCGCTCTCTCTCCTGAGCGGGCGGGTGGCTGGTGCGAATTCCATCGCGTTCCTTTGCGCTCTGCCGGCGCCTGCGCCGCGGGTCTCTGCCCGGATCGCGCTCTCTGGCTTCTTCGGTTGGCCGCTGATTGGCGGATCCGTGTTTCGGTCCTCCAGCCTCTTTCGTCCCGTTCCTTGCAGATGTTGCGGGCGATGTTGCGGGCAATGTTGCGGGCAACGTTGCGGGCAACGTTGCGGGCAATGTTGCGGGCAATGTTGCGGGCAATGTTGCGGGCAATGTTGCGGGCAATGTTGCGGGCAATGTTGCGGGCAATGTTGCGGGCAATGTTGCGGGCAATGTTGCGGGCAATGTTGCGGGCAATGTTGCGGGCAATGTTGCGGGCAATGTTGCGGGCAATGTTGCGGGCAATGTTGCGGGCAATGTTGCGGGCAATGTTGCGGGCAATGTTGCGGGCAATGTTGCGGGCAATGTTGCGGGCAATGTTGCGGGCAATGTTGCGGGCAATGTTGCGGGCAATGTTGCGGGCAATGTTGCGGGCAATGTTGCGGGCAATGTTGCGGGCAATGTTGCGGGCAATGTTGCGGGCAATGTTGCGGGCAATGTTGCGGGCAATGTTGCGGGCAATGTTGCGGGCAATGTTGCGGGCAATGTTGCGGGCAATGTTGCGGGCAATGTTGCGGGCAATGTTGCGGGCAATGTTGCGGGCAATGTTGCGGGCAATGTTGCGGGCAACGTTGCGGGCAACGTTGCGGGCAATGTTGCGGGCAATGTTGCGGGCAATGTTGCGGGCAATGTTGCGGGCAATGTTGCGGGCAATGTTGCCCGTGATGTCAGGTCTGGTGTGACCGATGGTGAGCGCCCGGCCCCCTCCTAACGCCTATCTCCTTGCCTTAACCTATTAGCGACTTCATTTATACAGCGTTTTATCCCTAATCTTACCCTATCCTTACAGCTAATCCCTAACTACATAATCTTAACCTATTATTTACACTTAACCTAAGGAGCATATATATATTTACAAAGTATTTACATCTCGTGGCGGCGGCCACCTCGTGACCGTCGTCACATCCCCCACCTACTTCCGGGTGGAACGGTGGAACACCCGAACCTTCCCCAGCACGCTGATCTGGACCCGGAAGCGCTGACCGGCCTCCTCATCCAGGTAGCGGCGGTTCTTAGGGATCCTCGTTTGCAGTCGCTCCTGGACTCGCTTGATCAATGGCGCCGGTAGTCGTCCGTCCGGCGTTGACCATTCCGCCGGGGCCGTCACCCACGGTTCCGGGCGGCTCCATGGCACGTCCCGTGCCCGTGGCTCCTCTTCCTCCGACGTGCTGCTGGGCGAATCATCCCAGGGCGCGTGACGTCTCCTCCGGGCCGGTGCCTCTGTCGGCGGCCGTGTCGGCGGGTTGCCGACTGTGGCAGATCCACATCTGATGGCCGGGCGTCTGGCCATGAATGGCCCTGGGCCAAATACCTCAGCCGGGGTGGGCGAAGCCAGGGGGTCGTACACCCTTGTTGACTCCTGGGTGTCGTCTCGCCCGTGCGTCCGTGGCGGCGTCGAGGGCCTCTCCACCAGCGGTGGGGGCCCTGTGTCCTCGTCGGACACCTCTTCGTACACGGCCCCCAACGGTCCGGGGACCGGCACTAAGTCGGCCAGGGTGCGGGGCGATACTTCGCCGAAACAACTTCGCAGCTCGGCCTGCTGCTCCTCCGTGATGCGGGGGCTCCCACGGGAGCAGGGTGGGCGAATTTGGTGATGGCGGGGTCGACCACTCCCACGGGGTCGTTGCTGCCCCCGCGGTGGGGTCGCCTCCCAACGCGTCCGGCCAAATCGGGCGTCCGGCTCCACTTCCTCGTCCTCCGAGGTGCTGCTTAACACCACGACGTCCGGTGTCCGCTGGGGTACGCCGGTGGCCGGCACCGTCATTACCAGCGGAGGCCCACGCTGTAGCCGTGGGTCCCGCTGTGTGGCACGGCCGACATCCACGGAGAGGGGCCGCAAGATGTTTTGGGGGGCGGCTGCCTCCAGGGGGTCATCCCCGGGAACTGGGCGCCTTCGTCCGTCCAAATGCAGCTCTCGAAAATGCTCCTCCACCGCCGCCGTCAGCCAGGAGTAATCCCTGACTGCCGGGGGGTCTCCTGGTCGCCGAGCGTGAACTGCCGACGTCAACGGCAGCGGGCCCATAAGTGCGGCCGTCACCCCCACTCGGGTGAGGGGTTGACCGGGTGGCCACAGAAATATGGGCATCCCGCGTCCTGCCATCGTTGTTGGTTTCTGTGGGAGAGTGGATGATTAGTGTGTGTTTACCTAGCCAATCCCTACCTATAGTGTGCCTATCTCGGTCCCTAGGTAGCCTAGCTAGTTGAGGGTACCTCTATATCTCGGGCTGTTCTCGTGCATGAATTCCTATTTGCTGCCCGCGGGGCAGGGGTCGGCGGTTGTCTTTGTACAGTACGCGGCTTGGGTACTGGTCCTTGTATGGCGATCGGCCCCTCCTGGGTAACCGTGCCAAATCCTTGATGCGTTTCTTCTGTTAATCCTCCTGATTGTCTCCTCGTCTCCTCCTGGTGGCCCGCTGGTAGCTTCCCTGGGAGTCCGGTTCCTGGTGGCATGCTAAGGGCTTCCCTGGGATCCGGCTCCTGGTGGCCCGCTCGTGGCTTCCCTGGGAGTCTAACTCCTTGATGCGTTTCCTCTGTTAATCCTACTGATTGTCTCCTCGTCTCCTCCTGGTGGCCCGCTGGTAGCTTCCCTGGGAGTCCGGTTCCTGATGGCATGCTAAGGGCTTCCCTGGGATCCGGCTCCTGGTGGCCCGCTCATGGCTTCCCTGGGAGTCTAACTCCTTGACGAACTCCTGGTGGCATGCTAAGGGCTTCCCTGGGGGTTCGTCCTGATCGTGAGGCATCTTCTTGTGATCCTCCTTGTCGTCTTCCTGCTTGTATCCTTCCTCGCATCTCGTCTTCCTGCGATCTTTGTCGTATTCCGCGTTGTTCGTCGTCCCCTGTTCCCTGAGTCCGTGCCCACGGTAGCTTCGTGTGTTCATCTGGCATCAAATCGAGGGTCTGTCCCCCGCACTGAATGGTGGCTCCAATTCCACACATGAAATCCATCCCTAATAGTACGTCGTCCAGCGCGTCCGCCATGACCAGTAGGATGGTCGGTGCGCTGCGATTCCCGCAATGTATATTCGCCGCTAGTGCCCTGGTCAGCTCCCGGCATGTCCCATCGGCGAGCTTGACCTGTGTCCGTACATCCCTCGTGTTCCTTGTGTTACCCAATTCCTTCGCCAATTCCTCGCTGATGAAGCTATGTGTAGCTCCCGTGTCCAGGGTGGCCACGAATCTTCGCCCTCCCATAGTGATGGTGGCTCGGATGCGTCCCTGGCGTTGTTGGAGAGTCCTCTCCTCTAATTGTTCGGGTTGGCAGGGTTCCTCGGGTGATTCCCGGTCACTCGAGGCCCGTTTCCGTTTCCCGAAACCTGTCTTTGGCAGCATTCAAACGTCCGCACTCCTTGTCGTCCGCATTCCCAGCAGAAGTGTATCCCTGGGTTCCGGGATTCCGTTAAGAAATGCCCGGGCTGGCCGCAGTTCCTGCATGCTCCTCGCACGTTTACTGGTTCCTGCTCCGGCGTTGTTGCCCGGCTCGTATTTGCGTTCCTGCTAAAATTTCCCGGCATGGGGTCCGCATCCGTGGTGGTACGCGAAGTGGGTGGTGCCCATGAGTTCGGTTCCTGGTGGTTCTGAGCTCGTCCGCTCCTTCGGCGAGTCTCCTCGTGATCGACCACTAAGTGAGTCAATTCCGCTAGTGTGCGAAAATCCTGCCTCCTTATGAATAGTTGGTATTCCGGCGACATGTTGTCGTAGATCCTTTCCAGCTCTCGTTCCGCCGTAAATCCGGCCCGGTGCATCTGCAAGCGTAGGTCTACCAGATACTCCTTAAAGGGTTCGTTGGGCCTCTGAAAGTGAGTCCTAATCTCGTCCTCCAGTCGCTGATAGTAGCGCGGTGGCAGAAAGAAATCCAGAAACTCCCTGCGAACCTCCGCCCAAGTGGCGTTCCGTAGTCCACTTGTCCTATACCAGCTCTCAGCGCGGCCAGTCAGTAGTACTATTAAAGCTGGGGCGAGATACCTCTGATCGATCCGGCTAGTGTCGGCCCGTTCCTCAATATGCTCTATGAAGCAGAGCGGATCCGTCGTCCCGTCGAATGAGAGTCCCCACTTGGTCATCCGATCCAATAGTGCGGCTCCCGGGTCCCCATGGCCCGTTCCTCAATATGCTCTATGAAGCAGAGCGGATCCGTCGTCCCGTCGAATGAGAGTCCCCACTTGGTCATCCGATCCAATAGTGCGGCTCCCGGGTCCCCATGGTAGCTTGTTGCACGCGAGGGTTCCTCCGTCTTCGTCGGCATGCGTCTCCCTGCAGCCGGAGAAGTACTCCTAGGCAGTAAAAGCGTAAGAGGCGCCGTCGGTGCCGCAGCTCCGGGCGAGTTTGCCTCCGAATCTAAATACATGGGCGACAGCAGCTTTGCGTCCCCGGTGGGAGCGTTCCCAAAATTCTCTCCAATTCTTCCAGACGGATCTGTACCGCCTCCGAATGGTCCTGCTGACGTACAAAGGCCGTCAGCCGCGATCGCATCTCCTCGACCGTGCCTCCTCGTTCCAATCCGAATTCCAGGAGTATGGTCTCCAGCTCCAACTTCTTCCTGTAGCTAATCCAGGTGACGCCCATGATTCTCTTTTTCGTTGTCTTATTATTTATATTTTATTATTTATTATTTTATTTTTTTATTATTTTTTTCCTTTTGTTATATCCTACTGTCCTTGTTTGATTTTTTCCCTTTACCACTGTGACGACGGTCACGAGGTGGCCGCCGTCACGATGTAAATACTCTGTAAATATATATATACCTCTAGTTTAAATGTAAATATTATTATTAAGATTATGTAGTCAGGGATTAGCTGTAAGGATAGGGTAAGATTAGGGATAAAAACGAAGTCACTAATAGGTTAAGGCAAGGAGATAGGCGTTAGGAGGGGGCCGGGCGCTCACCATCGGTCACACCGGACCTGACATCACGGGCAACATTGCCCGCAACATGCGAGCGCAAAGAAATGCGATAGAATTCGCACCAGCCACCTGCCCGCTCAGGAGAGAGAGCGAGAGGGGAAGAGCGCAGGAATGCAGGAATGCGGAACGGCGCGTGCCAGCGATCGTGGCAGCGCTGCCGCCACTGGAACCGGCAGAATTAGGTCAAGGCAGAGTGGACAATAGGAATTGAGATCACTCGTAATTTGACCAGCAGCGCAGAGAGTTGACTAATTGATCAAGTGAAAAATACCCCACGCAGACACACACACGCATCGACACAAGGACAACGCAGGACCCCCCCCCACGATAAGGAGAAAGGAAACCAGGACAAAGACAAGGACAAAGGCAAGAAGAAGGATACACCGGGTGAGCAACTGCGCCCGACGCACTAAGTGGGGCGGGGAGAAATAAGAAAATAACGCAGGGTATATTCTTAGCGAGTAAGGAGCTAGAGTAGGCAAAACTAGACACTAAATAAAGAGAACAATATGAATATATGATTTTATCTACTCCTTACATTAACCAGCCATCCCTTTCACACCCCGCTGCGCCCCTCCTCCCCATCTCAGTCGCCATCGGGTAACACCAGGCGCGGACTTGGGCAGGACGGGAACAGGAGCACCCCGCTGCTGAGATTAATTCCGGGCGTGGGTGCGGGCGGCGACTCTTGGGTTCGCCAGGTCGCCTGCCCGATTTCAGAATGCGCCCCAGGGATTAGCTCGGGCGCCGCAGCTGGCGAATTGCGAGTCATAGGGGAGGGCGTCGGCCGCCGTTGGGATACTACGGTGGAGCCGACGGGCCGCGGCAGCTCGGGCACGCCGGCGCCGTGGTCATAGGTCAGGGTTGCGGGCGCGGGAGCAGGCTGCCGGTATCACGCCAGCCACGGCTCCAGTCTTTAGTGGAGGGTCCGGCCGCTGGGAAACTCCAGGGCCGGTAGCGGAATCCCGCCCAGCGTGGGCAATAAGAAATCTGGCAATTGGAGTCGAAGAAACCCACCCTTAAAATACTCGAAAACCTCGGCCCCTCCATTTCTTGGCGTTTCCAACTATAAATTTAACTGGAAAGGGACTCTGGGCCGCTGAGTTCATATCTCGGCCTTTGCATCCTTACAGTTTGGCGCCCGTAAACAGGGACCGTCAAGAAATGGGGAGATGTAGGAGCCCTTACTAAGGTGGATTAAAGCCCCACCAGCCGATCGAGATTTTAACGGTGCGTACATGTACATATATATACATACATATATGCACATGCAAACGATCAAAAAAATTGCCAGAAAATTCCATAGTAGCGACGCACGCGCAGCCGCCATAACGGCACCTTGTTTTTTTTGGGTAGCTAAGAAGAGAAGGGGAAAGAAGAAATCGCAATAGGAAAATTCCATTCAAGTCAAAGAAATACAGTCTCGGCAAAACAGGCCGCAAATTCGTAGTCAATAAGAAGAGTTACAAAATCGCTGCCGAAGCCGACGTCGGCAGAGCAGAGCAGAGCAGAGAAAAAAACGTCGCCGCACGTGCAGATCACGAGTTGCGGTTTCACATACATACATACATATACAAGTACTAATTTTCGCTCTTGGTTGCGCCGCCATCAGGGCGGGAGCCAATTTATATACTGGCCCTTTTATTTTCTATGAACACACTCAGAGAATACTCGTCGTTGAATAAACATCGGAAAATTGAGAAAAATAAATCGCCGCGAAATTAAATAAATTATCGAAGGATAAAGTAAACTAAAAGAAATTAATTAAATAAATAACGGAATTAAATAAAACTAATAAACTAATTAAATCAAATAAATGGAAAATCAAAAAAATAATAAAATAAAACAAATAAATTAAAATAAAATAAACTGAACGATAAATTAAATAAAATAAAATAAAGGGAAATAAATCAAATAAAACGAGCGGAACAGCAAATTAAATAAAAGGAAACGGAACAAACGGAATAAATTGAATTAAACGATACACTGGGAGAATTTAATAGGAAAATCGAGCACGTGGAAAATAAATGAAACAGGCGAAACAATTAAATTGAGCAAGCGGAATAAAATAAATAAAACAAAGCGAGGCGATAAATTAAATTAATAAAGTCGGACTACACTGAAGAAAAAGGGGAGATAAAACGAAGGAAAATAATAAAATAAATAAATAAGATAATCATTAAATAAAACAAATTGAATAAATTAAATTAAACGGAAAAGGATACACCGGGAGAATTTAATAAAAATCAGGACACACGGAGAATAAAACAGGCGGAATAAATAAACAATTAAAGGAGATAAATTAAATAAACGGAATAAAATAATAAAATAAAACGAGGCATTGAATTAATAAAATAAACTCAGGATACACTGAGGGAAATAAAAGACACAAAGGATGGTTACACCCTAAAATAAATAATAAAAATACAGTAAATAAATAATTAAACAGCGAGGAAATCGACGATTACACTGAGGAAAAAAGGAAGAAATAAAGAAAGAATAATTAAATAAACGAAAGGGAAGAAAAGAAAAATAAAACGAGAAAAAAACGAAGGAAAGCGGCCAGGAAAATACACGGAGATAAATAATAAAATAAAAATATACGATAAATAATGAAATACAATAAGATAAAAGGTTAAATAAATAAAGAAGGACAAATAGGGTAGAAAAGAAATAAGGATAGGCAAGCGAAAAGAAAATAAAATAAGAAACGGATCAAATGAAATGGAATAAGGAAATAAAATTAAGGAAAGGAATTTAATTAAGACAAACGAAAAAGGGAATTTATTTAGGACAAATGGAAAAGAGTAAGGAAAAGAATACGGCGAGAAACGAGAAATAAAAGAAAGGAAAGAACAAAACTATAGAAGGAAAAGAAATAAGATAGGAGGTCGAAGAAAAGGATAAAGGTCGCAAACAAGAAAATAAAAAGCACACTGAGGAAAATAAATAGAAGAAGAAGGTCAAGGAGTTAGAGAAAAGAAAGAAAGAAAAGGGAAGGAAGGCGAAAACAAGGAAAACCAAGGAAAAATCAACGAAATCAAGGAAAACCAAGGAAGAAAGGGTCGAAAGCAAGGAAAGAACACACTGAGGAAAATAAATAGAGGAAGAAGGTCCAGGAAATAAAACAGCGAAAGTAAAAGAAGAAGAAAAAAAAAGGAAAAGAAAAAAAATAATAAACGGCGAGAAAGGTTTAAGATAAGAGAAGGAAAATTATCGGAAAGAGAGATAAGAAAAAATAATAATAAGGCAACAATAGAAACAGAAGGAAAAGGAAATACTAGAATAAATAAATAGCGATAAATAGCGGAAAAGGGAAAAATTAAATAAGGACAGTAGGATATAACAGAAGGAAAAAATAATAAAATAATAAATAATAAAATACAAATAATAAGACAACGAAAAGAGAATCATGGGCGTCACCTGGATTAGCTACAGGAAGAAGTTGGAGCTGGAGACCATACTCCTGGAATTCGGATTGGAACGAGGAGGCACGGTCGAGGAGATGCGATCGCGGCTGATTGCCTTTGTGCGTCAGCAGGACCATTCAGAGGCGGTACAGATCCGTCTGGAGGAGCTAGAGAGGAATTTTGGGAACGCTCCCACCTTGGACGCAAAGCTGCTGTCGCCCATGTATTTAGATTCAGAGGCAAACTCGCCCGGAGCTTCGGCACCGACGGCGCCTCTTACGCTTTTACTGGCTAGGAGTACTTCTCCGGCTGCAGGGAGACGCATGCCGACGAAGACGGAGGAACCCTCGCGTGCAACGAGCTACCATGGGGACCCGGGAGCCGCACTATTGGATCGGATGACCAAGTGGGGACTCTCATTCGACGGGACGACGGATCCACTCTGCTTCATAGAGCATATCGAGGAACGGGCCGACACTAGCCGGATCGATCATAGGTATCTCGCCCCAGCTTTAATCGTGCTACTGACTGGCCGCGCTGAGAGCTGGTATAGGACAAGTGGACTACGGAACGCCACTTGGACGGAGGTTCGCAGGGAGTTTCTGGATTTCTTCCTGCCGCCGCGCTACTATCAGCGACTGGAAGACGAGATTAGGACTCACTTTCAGAGGCCCAACGAACCCTTTAAGGAGTATCTGGTAGACCTACGATTGCAGATGCGTCGGGCCGGATTTACGGCGGAACGAGAGCTGGAAAGGATCTACGACAACATGTCGCCGGAATATCAACTATTCATAAGGAGGCAGGATTTTCGCACACTAGCGGAATTGACTCACTTGGCAGTCGACCACGAGGAGACTCTCCGAGCGGACGAGCTCAGAACCACCAGGAACCGAACTCATGGGCACCACCCACTTCGCGTACCACCACGGATGCGGACCGCACGGCCCGCAGGCCGCCGACGAACCCCATGCCGGGAAATTTTAGCAGGAACGCAAATACGAGCCGGGCAACAACGCCGGAGCAGGCACCAGTAAACGTGCGAGGAGCATGCAGGAACTGCGGCCAGCCCGGGCATTTCTCAACGGAATGCCGGAACCCAGGGATACGCTTCTGCTGGGAATGCGGACGACGAGGAGTGCGGACGTTTGAATGCTGCCAACGACAGGTTTCGGGAAACGGAAACGGGCCTCGAGCGACCGGGAATCACCCGAGGAACCCGGCCGACCCGAACAATTAGAGGAGAGGACTCTCCAACAACGCCAGGGACGCATCCGAGCCACCATCACTATGGGAGGGCGAAGATTCGTGGCCACCCTGGACACGGGAGCTACACATAGCTTCATCAGCGAGGAATTGGCGAAGGAATTGGGTAACACAAGGAACACGAGGGATGTACGGACACAGGTCAAGCTCGCCGATGGGACATGCCGGGAGCTGACCAGGGCACTAGCGGCGAATATACATTGCGGGAATCGCAGCGCACCGACCATCCTACTGGTCATGGCGGATGCGCTGGACGACGTACTATTAGGAATGGATTTCATGTGTGGAATTGGAGCCACCATTCAGTGCGGGGGACAGACCCTCGACTTGATGCCAGATGAACACACAAAGCCACCGTGGGCACGGACTCAGGGAACAGGGGACGACGAACAACGCGGAATGCGACAAGGATCGCAGGAAGACGAGATGCGAGGAAGGATACAAGCAGGAAGACGACAAGGAGGATCACAAGAAGATGCCTCACGATCAGGACGAACCCCCAGGGAAGCCCTTAGCATGCCACCAGGAGTTCGTCAAGGATCGCAGGAAGACGAGATGCGGGAGAGGATACAAGCGGAAAGACGATCAGGACGAACCCCCAGGGAAGCCCTTAGCATGCCACCAGGAGTTCGTCAAGGAGTCAGACTCCCAGGGAAGCCACGAGAGGGCCACCAGGAGCCGGATCCCAGGGAAGCACTTAGCATGCCACCAGGAACCGGACTCCCAGGGAAGCTACCAGCGGGCCACCAGAAGGAGACGAGGAGACAATCATTAGGATTAACAGAGGAAACGCATCAAGGAGTTAGACTCCCAGGGAAGCCACGAGAGGGCCACCAGGAGCCGGATCCCAGGGAAGCCCTTAGCATGCCACCAGGAACCGGACTCCCAGGGAAGCTACCAGCGGGCCACCAGGAGGATACGAGGAGACAATCAGGAGGATTAACAAAGGAAACGCGTCAAGGAGTTAGACTCCCAGAGAAGCCACGAGAGGGCCACCAGGAGCCGGATCCCAGGGAAGCCCTTAGCATGCCACCAGGAACCGGACTCCCAGGGAAGCTACCAGCGGGCCACCAGGAGGATACGAGGAGACAATCAGGAGGATTAACAAAGGAAACGCGTCAAGGAGTTAGACTCCCAGGGAAGCCACGAGAGGGCCACCAGGAGCCGGATCCCAGGGAAGCCCTTAGCATGCCACCAGGAACCGGACTCCCAGGGAAGCTACCAGCGGGCCACCAGGAGGAGACGAGGAGACAATCGGGAGGATTGACAGAAGAAACGCATCAAGGATTTGGCACGGTTACCCAGGAGGGGCCGATCGCCATACAAGGACCAGTACCCAAGCCGCGTACTGTACAAAGACAACCGCCGACCCCTGCCCCGCGGGCAGCTAATAGGAATTCATACACGAGAACACCCCGAAATATAGAGGTACCCTCAACCAGTCGGCCAAACAGTTGGAGCCATGTTTTGCCTGTGGCTAACGCCACCGCCGCGCAGCGAAACCCTTTTCGCACCTCCAAGAAGCGTGTCCACTTCCAGGATCACGCCGAGGAAACGCCGGAGCAGAACGCGCCCCTCTGCGGCACGGTCGACTCTGTGAGTCATACGCCCGAGGAACCGGACCAGCCGGAATCGGGACAAGGGTACCCAGAGCCCTGGGTGGAAAAATTCCTGGAGCAGGGATTGAGGAAATTTGAGGAAATTTGGGAAGAAAGCGGACCACTTTATCACCGCATAGGGTTACGGCCACCACCGGACCGGTGGAAATAACTCCACGTTCGGAGGACCCAGACCTAGGGACCGAGATAGGCACACTATAGGTAGGGATTGGCTAGGTAAACACAAACTAATCATCCCCTCTCCCACAGAAACCACTCCAGCCTGGGCAACAATACCAGGTTACGGCCGAGGAAGAGGCCGAGCTGAGGGCCTGTTTTGGCGAAGTATCGCCCCGCACCCTGGCCGACTTAGTGCCGGTCCCCGGACCATTGGGGGCCGTGTATGAGGAGGTGTCCGACGAGGACGCAGGGCCCCCACCGCTGGTGGGGAGGCCCTCGACGCCGCCACGGACGCACGGGCGGGACGGCACCCCGGCCTCTACAAGGGTGTACGACCCCACGTCGTCGCCCACCCCGGCCGAAGTATTTGGCCCGGGACCCTTCATGGCCAGACGACCGGCCATCCGATGTGGGTCTGCCACAGTCGGCGACCCGCAGGCACAGCCACCGACAGAGGCACCGGCCCGGAGGAGGCGTCGCGCGCCCTGGGACGATTCACCCAGCAGCGCGTCGGAGGAGAAGGAGCCGCGGGCACGGGACGTGCCCAGGAGCCGCCCGGAACCGTGGGTGACGGCCCCGGCGGAGTGTTCAACGCCGGATGGACGGCTACCGGCGCCCTTGATCAGGCGAGTCCAGGAGCGACTACGGACAAAGATACCAAAAAACCGCCGCTACCTGGATGAGGAGGCTGGTCAGCGCTTCCGGGTACAAATTAGCATACTGGGGAAGGTACGAGTCTTCCTCCGTTCCACCCGGAAGTAGGCGGGGGATGTGACGACGGTCACGAGGTGGCCGCCGTCACGATGTAAATACTCTGTAAATATATATATACCTCTAGTTTAAATGTAAATATTATTATTAAGATTATGTAGTCAGGGATTAGCTGTAAGGATAGGGTAAGATTAGGGATAAAAACGCTGTATAAATGAAGTCACTAATAGGTTAAGGCAAGGAGATAGGCGTTAGGAGGGGGCCGGGCGCTCACCATCGGTCACACCGGACCTGACATCACGGGCAACATTGCCCGCAACATTGCCCGCAACATTGCCCGCAACATTGCCCGCAACATTGCCCGCAACATTGCCCGCAACATTGCCCGCAACATTGCCCGCAACATTGCCCGCAACATTGCCCGCAACATTGCCCGCAACATTGCCCGCAACATTGCCCGCAACATTGCCCGCAACATTGCCCGCAACATTGCCCGCAACATTGCCCGCAACATTGCCCGCAACATTGCCCGCAACATTGCCCGCAACATTGCCCGCAACATTGCCCGCAACATTGCCCGCAACATTGCCCGCAACATTGCCCGCAACATTGCCCGCAACATTGCCCGCAACATTGCCCGCAACATTGCCGCAACATCGCCCGCAACACCTGCAAGGAACGGGACGAAATCGGCTGGAGGACCGGAACACGGATCCGCCAATCAGCGGCCAACCGAAGAGGCCAGAGAGCGCGATCCGGGCAGAGACCCGAGGCGCAGGCGCCGGCAGAGCGCAAAGAAATGCGATAGAATTCGCACCAGCCACCTGCCCGCTCAGGAGAGAGAGCGAGAGGGGAAGAGCGCAGGAATGCAGGAATGCGGAACGGCGCGTGCCAGCGATCGTGGCAGCGCTGCCGCCACTGGAACCGGCAGAATTAGGTCAAGGCAGAGTGGACAATAGGAATTGAGATCACTCGTAATTTGACCAGCAGCGCAGAGAGTTGACTAATTGATCAAGTGAAAAATACCCCACGCAGACACACACACGCATCGACACAAGGACAACGCAGGACCCCCCCCCCCCCCCACGATAAGGAGAAAGGAAACCAGGACAAAGACAAGGACAAAGGCAAGAAGAAGGATACACCGGGTGAGCAACTGCGCCCGACGCACTAAGTGGGGCGGGGAGAAATAAGAAAATAACGCAGGGTATATTCTTAGCGAGTAAGGAGCTAGAGTAGGCAAAACTAGACACTAAATAAAGAGAACAATATGAATATATGATTTTATCTACTCCTTACATTAACCAGCCATCCCTTTCACACCCCGCTGCGCCCCTCCTCCCCATCTCAGTCGCCATCGGGTAACACCAGGCGCGGACTTGGGCAGGACGGGAACAGGAGCACCCCGCTGCTGAGATTAATTCCGGGCGTGGGTGCGGGCGGCGACTCTTGGGTTCGCCAGGTCGCCTGCCCGATCTCAGAATGCGCCCCAGGGATTAGCCCGGGCGCCGCAGCTGGCGAATTGCGAGTCATAGGGACACTTTAGGGGAGGGCGTCGGCCGCCGTTGGGATACTACGGTGGAGCCGACGGGCCGCGGCAGCTCGGGCACGCCGGCGCCGTGGTCATAGGTCAGGGTTGCGGGCGCGGGAGCAGGCTGCCGGTATCACGCCAGCCACGGCTCCAGTCTTTAGTGGAGGGTCCGGCCGCTGGGAAACTCCAGGGCCGGTAGCGGAATCCCGCCCAGCGTGGGCAATTGCCAGAAATCTGGCAATTGGAGTCGAAGAAACCCACCCTTAAAATACTCGAAAACCTCGGCTCCTCCATTTCTTGGCGTTTCCAACTATAAATTTAACTGGAAAGGGACTCTGGGCCGCTGAGTTCATATCTCGGCCTTTGCATCCTTACAGTTTGGCGCCCGTAAACAGGGACCGTCAAGAAATGGGGAGATGTAGGAGCCCTTACTAAGGTGGATTAAAGCCCCACCAGCCGATCGAGATTTTAACGGTGCGTACATGTACATATATATACATACATATATGCACATGCAAACGATCAAAAAAATTGCCAGAAAATTCCATAGTAGCGACGCACGTGCAGCCGCCGTAACGGCACCTTGTTTTTTTTGGGTAGCTAAGAAGAGAAGGGGAAAGAAGAAATCGCAATAGGAAAATTCCATTCAAGTCAAAGAAATACAGTCTCGGCAAAACAGGCCGCAAATTCGTAGTCAATAAGAAGAGTTACAAAATCGCTGCCGAAGCCGACGTCGGCAGAGCAGAGCAGAGCAGAGAAAAAAACGTCGCCGCACGTGCAGATCACGAGTTGCGGTTTCACATACATACATACATATACAAGTACTAATTTTCGCTCTTGGTTGCGCCGCCATCAGGGCGGGAGCCAATTTATATACTGGCCCTTTTATTTTCTATGAACACACTCAGAGAATACTCGTCGTTGAATAAACATCGGAAAATTGAGAAAAATAAATCGCCGCGAAATTAAATAAATTATCGAAGGATAAAGTAAACTAAAAGAAATTAATTAAATAAATAACGGAATTAAATAAAACTAATAAACTAATTAAATCAAATAAATGGAAAATCAAAAAAATAATAAAATAAAACAAATAAATTAAAATAAAATAAACTGAACGATAAATTAAATAAAATAAAATAAAGGGAAATAAATCAAATAAAACGAGCGGAACAGGAAATTAAATAAAAGGAAACGGAACAAACGGAATAAATTGAATTAAACGATACACTGGGAGAATTTAATAGGAAAATCGAGCACGTGGAAAATAAATGAAACAGGCGAAACAATTAAATTGAGCAAGCGGAATAAAATAAATAAAACAAAGCGAGGCGATAAATTAAATTAATAAAGTCGGACTACACTGAAGAAAAAGGGGAGATAAAACGAAGGAAAATAATAAAATAAATAAATAAGATAATCATTAAATAAAACAAATTGAATAAATTAAATTAAACGGAAAAGGATACACCGGGAGAATTTAATAAAAATCAGGACACACGGAGAATAAAACAGGCGGAATAAATAAACAATTAAAGGAGATAAATTAAATAAACGGAATAAAATAATAAAATAAAACGAGGCATTGAATTAATAAAATAAACTCAGGATACACTGAGGGAAATAAAAGACACAAAGGATGGTTACACCCTAAAATAAATAATAAAAATACAGTAAATAAATAATTAAACAGCGAGGAAATCGACGATTACACTGAGGAAAAAAGGAAGAAATAAAGAAAGAATAATTAAATAAACGAAAGGGAAGAAAAGAAAAATAAAACGAGAAAAAAACGAAGGAAAGCGGCCAGGAAAATACACGGAGATAAATAATAAAATAAAAATATACGATAAATAATGAAATACAATAAGATAAAAGGTTAAATAAATAAAGAAGGACAAATAGGGTAGAAAAGAAATAAGGATAGGCAAGCGAAAAGAAAATAAAATAAGAAACGGATCAAATGAAATGGAATAAGGAAATAAAATTAAGGAAAGGAATTTAATTAAGACAAACGAAAAAGGGAATTTATTTAGGACAAATGGAAAAGAGTAAGGAAAAGAATACGGCGAGAAACGAGAAATAAAAGAAAGGAAAGAACAAAACTATAGAAGGAAAAGAAATAAGATAGGAGGTCGAAGAAAAGGATAAAGGTCGCAAACAAGAAAATAAAAAGCACACTGAGGAAAATAAATAGAAGAAGAAGGTCAAGGAGTTAGAGAAAAGAAAGAAAGAAAAGGGAAGGAAGGCGAAAACAAGGAAAACCAAGGAAAAATCAACGAAATCAAGGAAAACCAAGGAAGAAAGGGTCGAAAGCAAGGAAAGAACACACTGAGGAAAATAAATAGAGGAAGAAGGTCCAGGAAATAAAACAGCGAAAGTAAAAGAAGAAGAAAAAAAAAGGAAAAGAAAAAAAATAATAAACGGCGAGAAAGGTTTAAGATAAGAGAAGGAAAATAATCGGAAAGAGAGATAAGAAAAAATAATAATAAGGCAACAATACAAACAGAAGGAAAAGGAAATACTAGAATAAATAAATAGCGATAAATAGCGGAAAATGGAAAAATTAAATAAGGACAGTAGGATATAACAGAAGGAAAAAATAATAAAATAATAAATAATAAAATACAAATAATAAGACAACGAAAAGAGAATCATGGGCGTCACCTGGATTAGCTACAGGAAGAAGTTAGAGCTGGAGACCATACTCCTGGAATTCGGATTGGAACGAGGAGGCACGGTCGAGGAGATGCGATCGCGGCTGATTGCCTTTGTGCGTCAGCAGGACCATTCAGAGGCGGTACAGATCCGTCTGGAGGAGCTAGAGAGGAATTTTGGGAACGCTCCCACCTTGGACGCAAAGCTGCTGTCGCCCATGTATTTAGATTCAGAGGCAAACTCGCCCGGAGCTTCGGCACCGACGGCGCCTCTTACGCTTTTACTGGCTAGGAGTACTTCTCCGGCTACAGGGAGACGCATGCCGACGAAGACGGAGGAACCCTCGCGTGCAACGAGCTACCATGGGGACCCGGGAGCCGCACTATTGGATCGGATGACCAAGTGGGGACTCTCATTCGACGGGACGACGGATCCACTCTGCTTCATAGAGCATATCGAGGAACGGGCCGACACTAGCCGGATCGATCATAGGTATCTCGCCCCAGCTTTAATCGTGCTACTGACTGGCCGCGCTGAGAGCTGGTATAGGACAAGTGGACTACGGAACGCCACTTGGACGGAGGTTCGCAGGGAGTTTCTGGATTTCTTCCTGCCGCCGCGCTACTATCAGCGACTGGAAGACGAGATTAGGACTCACTTTCAGAGGCCCAACGAACCCTTTAAGGAGTATCTGGTAGACCTACGATTGCAGATGCGTCGGGCCGGATTTACGGCGGAACGAGAGCTGGAAAGGATCTACGACAACATGTCGCCGGAATATCAACTATTCATAAGGAGGCAGGATTTTCGCACACTAGCGGAATTGACTCACTTGGCAGTCGACCACGAGGAGACTCTCCGAGCGGACGAGCTCAGAACCACCAGGAACCGAACTCATGGGCACCACCCACTTCGCGTACCACCACGGATGCGGACCGCACGGCCCGCAGGCCGCCGACGAACCCCATGCCGGGAAATTTTAGCAGGAACGCAAATACGAGCCGGGCAACAACGCCGGAGCAGGCACCAGTAAACGTGCGAGGAGCATGCAGGAACTGCGGCCAGCCCGGGCATTTCTCAACGGAATGCCGGAACCCAGGGATACGCTTCTGCTGGGAATGCGGACGACGAGGAGTGCGGACGTTTGAATGCTGCCAACGACAGGTTTCGGGAAACGGAAACGGGCCTCGAGCGACCGGGAATCACCCGAGGAACCCGGCCGACCCGAACAATTAGAGGAGAGGACTCTCCAACAACGCCAGGGACGCATCCGAGCCACCATCACTATGGGAGGGCGAAGATTCGTGGCCACCCTGGACACGGGAGCTACACATAGCTTCATCAGCGAGGAATTGGCGAAGGAATTGGGTAACACAAGGAACACGAGGGATGTACGGACACAGGTCAAGCTCGCCGATGGGACATGCCGGGAGCTGACCAGGGCACTAGCGGCGAATATACATTGCGGGAATCGCAGCGCACCGACCATCCTACTGGTCATGGCGGATGCGCTGGACGACGTACTATTAGGAATGGATTTCATGTGTGGAATTGGAGCCACCATTCAGTGCGGGGGACAGACCCTCGACTTGATGCCAGATGAACACACAAAGCCACCGTGGGCACGGACTCAGGGAACAGGGGACGACGAACAACGCGGAATGCGACAAGGATCGCAGGAAGACGAGATGCGAGGAAGGATACAAGCAGGAAGACGACAAGGAGGATCACAAGAAGATGCCTCACGATCAGGACGAACCCCCAGGGAAGCCCTTAGCATGCCACCAGGAGTTCGTCAAGGATCGCAGGAAGACGAGATGCGGGAGAGGATACAAGCGGAAAGACGATCAGGACGAACCCCCAGGGAAGCCCTTAGCATGCCACCAGGAGTTCGTCAAGGAGTCAGACTCCCAGGGAAGCCACGAGAGGGCCACCAGGAGCCGGATCCCAGGGAAGCACTTAGCATGCCACCAGGAACCGGACTCCCAGGGAAGCTACCAGCGGGCCACCAGAAGGAGACGAGGAGACAATCATTAGGATTAACAGAGGAAACGCATCAAGGAGTTAGACTCCCAGGGAAGCCACGAGAGGGCCACCAGGAGCCGG